>BLKR01000463.1:323191-515462 GCA_011170035.1 Teleogryllus occipitalis
TGCCCCACCGTCAGGGACGGAGCTAGAATTTTGGGCCCGGGGCAATTATTAATGTAAAGTTGCATCATGATTCTACGTGAGTTATTTTATTTATTTCAACAAATAACAAAAATTTCAATGTTTAAGCTACAGAAAGATTTGGAAACATAGTTTAAATAATAGTTTTAAGTAAAATTATTTGGTGATCAAATAATACAATTTCCACGGTGAGCTTAAAACACTGAAAAATGTTGTTGTGTTTAGTTAGTGTTTAATAAAATCACTTGTTAAATATGTGAAATAATAAATATGATTTTCAGTAGAACCTATTTTAATGTTAGCGTCATTGGATTCATTTTAGAATCCTACCTTATAAATAATGACTATAATTAACCATTTAAGGAAAAAAAATCAATTGAAAATTTTATGAAATATTAGACTACGGTACCGCGAGTCACAAAATTACGATAACGATATTCTCGAGTTCTTATAATTTAAAAAAAAAAATTCGCCCGTCAGTCCCAACATCGGGTCTTTTGACTTCCGGAGTCCCGGGCGATTGCCCGGCCTGCCCACCATATACCGTAGCCCACTTTCTTTCTCCCTCGGAATCTTTCCTTCCGCAGCTCTTCTTCGCTGCCATCCCCACGCGCCGTTGCGTCTCGTCGCGTCGCGTCGCGTCGGTGTCCTCTCGCGCGGCGCGGCGCCCTCTCGACTTAATCAGGGTCATTTGGATGGGCGTCCACGGCGGCCGCGCGCCCGCGCGCGCGCCCCGAGGGCCAATTGAGGCGCTAATTGGAGGCGATTTGGGCCGCGCGTCGCCGAACCTTTAACGACGCCCTCGACGCGCCGCAGGTGGCGGCGGCGCCGCGTCTTCGATGCGCGCGCGCGCTAATTTCATGCCAGCGAGCGGCCGCGCGCCCGGCGCACGCCTCTTCGGCACGCGCGCCCCCGCGCCACGCCCCCCGCCCCGTCGGCCCCGCGTCGCTGCATCACGCGCCCTCTCGTCGGGGAGCCGTGTGTCCCCGCGCACTGGGGTCCACTTCTCCGCGAATCGCGCCCCCGCGCAACTACGCCCCGCGCCCCTACGCCCCGCGTCCCTGCTCCCTGCGCCCCTACGCCCCCGGGACCCTACGCCTCGTGCCCCTACGCCCTGCGCCCCGCGCCCCTACGCCCCGGGCCCCTACGCCCCGCGACCCTACGCCCCGCGACCCTACGCCCCTCTTCCCTGCTCCCTGCCTTCGCCCCAGGCCCCTCGCCCGCGACCCCTCACGCCCCGCGACCCTACGCCCCGCGACCCTACGCCCCGCGACCCTACGCCCCGCGACCCTACGCCCCGCGACCCTACGCCGCGACCCTGCGCCCCGCGACCCTACACCACGTGCCACTACGCCCCGCGTTCCCGCGCCCAGCGCCCCTAAGCCCCGCGCCTTACACTCCATCCCTATGCCCCGCGCCCCTACGTCCGCGCCCTACGTCCCGCGTTCCTACGCCCCCTTTCCTGCTCCCTGCACCCATACGCCGGGCCCCTACACCCCGCGCCCCTACGCCCCGCGACCCTACGCCCCGCGACCCTACGCCCAGCGCCCCTACACCACGTGCCACTACGCCCCGCGTTCCCGCGCCCCGCGTCCCTAAACCCCGCGCCCTTACACTCCATGCCCCTACGCCCCGCGCCCCTACGTCCCGCGCCCCTACGTCCCGCGCCCCTGCGTCCGCGTTCCTACGCCCCTCTTTCCCTGCACTCCCCGCGCCCCTACGCCCCGCGCCCCTACGCCTTGCGCCCCTACGCCCTGCGCCCCGCGCCCCTACGTCCCGCGCCCCTACGCCCCTACGCCCCGCGCCCCTAACCCATGCGCCCCGATGCCCTGCGTCCCTACATCCCATACAAGATACAAGGTTGTGAATCAAAATTGTACTCATGAATCCATTTACAGAAGGGGATTTTGTGATGCAGTTGCTTCTCACAAAAAGTCGAATATTAATTTTCAAATATTATTTTAAAATTGTTTGTCATTTAGTGGTGAATAAATTTGGTTCAACAGGAATAGTTTTCGATTTTTTTGTACTACGACCTTTTTTACTCTCATATTTCTTATTTAGAGCACATCGTATTCCCCTTCTTATAGAAGAATCCGCCTAAGAATGAGCCCAAACGACTATACGCTAAACAAGTGAACATCACATGTAATTCAGGGAAGTATCCCTCCGCCGCGACAGCTGTTCAGCCACACCCCTTCGTAAAGTGCTAATGGCTCCTGTGAAAACATCCCTATGCAGAAGTCCAGGAGTTTCGCTGAGGTATATGCTCTTACGCGAGACCGGGAAATATTGAAATTTAATGACGTATGTGGAAAAATGTCTTAATATGCTCTCATACGCAGTAAAAGAAAACTGGCACGAATGTAAATACAGCTTGCCACTTTACAGCACAGGCGCCGGAAACACGTGAACTAGTACATATTACACATTGAAGACTCGGTTTTAAAATAAACATAAAAATTATCACACAAAAAGTAAATTCGATGAAATGTTTTTTAAAAAAGAATTTTTACAGAAGAGCACATAACACTGCGGTTCCTAATTTCAATTATTTCTCGTGGCGCACTATATTTTCGTCGGACGCGGACATCACAAAAGGAAGCGTCGAAGCCATTTACAATTTAGCCAACTGCAAACGAACGAATGGAGGAAGGAGAGTCTAATAAGTTCGAGGACACAACGACCACAGAACCTTCAGTTATGTTGCCAGCACTAGCTGTCTAAACGGTCCTTTCTTATAAAAATCGCCTTATACTGCGTTTTTTACTTTGCTGCGGCTGACTTTTGATCAGCTGTTAAGGTGCCGTCCAACCGGAACGTTACACGTCGCTACACTGACGTCCTAATGGTGGCGTTCAGCCTTCCCATTGGATGACACCTGATTTACAGCTGATTTACTTCGAACGCAGCTCTGCAAAAACCGCAGTATATATCTAGTAGCCTCTTCTCTGAGCATTTGCCGAAACGGTTCTAGTAGGCAGAACCAAAAATGATGTCATTGAAAATGAATTTGGATCCTGAAGGAACTAAATCAATATTGGCTAAGATGTATGGAGTAGAGAGGCTAAAAAACAACTGGAATACCTTTTTCGCCTTACTGCTTTTAAGAAATTAAGAGAAAGTATTGTAATGTAGCGGCAAAAAACTCGTAGTTTCGAGTCCCGGTAGCAAAAAAGTGGATAAATCTTGTTCCTTTTTATGGTAAATTACTTCCTCTAACACGTTGTGTATTAAGAATCTACGTTGTATGGGTCCTTGATACCGAAAAATCGATTGGCAAAATGTCTATCTGTCCGTCTTTCAACAGTCAAGTCAACAGACGTATCTTAAAGCGAATTAACCCATTAATTTTACTTTCTCACCCTTACTTCGTAAGAAGAGATATTATTGTAATTGTGCGTGGGTATAGGGCGAATTTTCGACAAAAAAAATTGCCGAGCCCTGGCAACGAAAAAGTGAATAAATCTTGTTCATATCTACAGTAAAATCTTCCTCTAACACTTTGTGTTCTCCGAATTCATGTTTGGTGGGCCCTTGATTCCGAAAAATCGATTGACAGTAAAACATCTGTCTCTCCGACCGTGGTCAACGCTAGCCTCTTTCAACCCACTTTTCTTCAATATTGATATTTCACGGTCGATTTGAATGAACTCGAGAACTTCTGAGATTGAAACGTTTATATTGATTTTACGAATACTTTGCTTCAAACATTTTCGAATTTTTTTCAAAAATAGCACCAAATTTATTGATTTAACTCTGCCCTCAGAGAGCGTAAAGGGCGCTTAAAGAATGGTACATGTCTCATTTTCGTTTAAATCCCTGATTTTTCAAAAATTGCGAAAGTTCAACTATTCGACCTTCTCCTACAAATATAATACTGATGATGGAGAATTTCCCATTAATAAAATCTGTTCTTTAAAGATAAACCTTGAAATAAGGTCATTAACAATTTTCCAAAAAAATAGTAGTTTTCGAATAATTTTGGGAGAAATGTAGGCAATTTTTAATTGTTTCTAAACAATTTTTTTCTCCAAAACGACTGAATTTTTTCTTTAAATTTTCTCCTCATATCTATCAAAAGACGGTAAAAATCGGTACAAGTCTCATTTCCGGCTAACGCTCTGTATTTTTGAAAATTGCAAAATGATAACATTTTAAAGCTATAAATAAAAGATAGAGACTTTTGCCCTAAAATATGCTATAAAAATTCAGCTCTGTATAGAAGAAAGTGTGCAGTATTTTTTTGAAAAACACAGTGGTTTGATCTTAAAATTGATGCAATTTATAAAAAAGTGTTTTCCCCAAAACCGCTCTAAATTTTTTTCTTCAATTTTATTCTTCGGTACGCTTAAAAATAATGGCGCTGGTCTCATTTACGTTGAACTGTGCATTTTCGAAAATTGCCATTTTAGAAGTAATGCGGAAAAATATGTGATGTTGTAGCATCTATAGTTTTAGAAAGGGATCACAGATGTGGAATGTAAGATGGATCACTTTCTAATAGAATGAGCAAAGAAAAAGAGCATGCAAATCAATCATCTGAATAGTTGGATTCAGTTGGTGAGAAATATCAAGCAAAAAGTCATTTTTATGGAATTGGTAATTCATAAGTTCATTTCATAACTTTAACTTATTAAGGAAAATAAATAGACTACATGTAATGAAAAAGGCAAAGACAAAGTCAATTTTTGTGGAATAGAGTATGGGTTGCTAAAAGCAAATTGGGGGCATGTTTCTTTAAAATATTCCTTAAGGAACCAGACAGTGAAATAAAAAAATAATAACAACACTCGACGAAAAAGTCCTTGTACGTCTCATTTACAAACTAACTCAAATGAGCAATTACCAATATCAATTGGAAAAAAGAAAAATATTATTACCCTGCTTTCATTGATTGATACTATTTAAAAAAATATTTTCAAACGTTTTTCTACCACTCCCGACACTTGATAATCGTTTAAAATTCATGGTTTTTTTCTAAAACTATGCTTATACGTCCCTACTAAAATTTTAAACTATTATTTCTTCATTGTATTACCTACAACTGAAACCATAACCGAATGTAATTATTTTCATTTCCGATTTAAAAACATGATCCTAGTTTCATTCAAATTGTTATGCTGAGTTCTCGTTTCGATAAATTACTCACCGAGTAAACTATTTGAGATATCTGAGTTTTCGAGTGTTATTCAAGTACATCTAATAAGTAATTATTTATTACACAAGTGGTAAAAGAGGCATTTTATTTTGCGTGTAGAAAATGCCACAAATGCCGATTAGCCGAAAAACTATTTTTAGACTACTCTTTCATTTTATTTTATTTCAAGTACACAAATAGCCTAATTGTGTTCCATGTTACAAAAAGATCAATGTAGTAGTAGTTGATGAGACGAATGTATTCCGTTTTTTTGTTGCATTCACTGTTTCATCTGAACGTTTGAGCATCGTCCCACTTCTAGCACCAGGGCTAAATATTGAGCTTTTAGCGCACTGTGCCCTTCTAAAAGTAACTGCTATTACTAGGGGTTGTCTAAAAACTATATTATCTAGTATTCTCTTCTCTTTTATAAAAGGATTAAAAACGAAAAGGGACTATTTCTTTTTAATTCTTTAAAATTAAACCCAAGAATTTATGTAGAAACTAACGTGTTATTTTGATGAAAAATTGTTGATATTCATCACATGAAAAAAGAGATTTTTTACGTCCTTTTCTGGTAATTAAAATCAACTGTATGTATCTGTATAACGATGACCGTTTTGAATAAGAAATAATCAAATAAGAAGCATTTTTTCGAAAATCCTATTCAGTCGGACGGCGGGTCGCCATGAAGTGGTCACGAGGATATTGAAGTAAAAGAGACTAACGTACCCGTGCGAGAACTCTCGCAAGTCACACCCTATCATCTTCCCTATTTTTTCATTTCCATATTAAGCCTGAAATATATATTTTTCTTAAAAACCCTCTTATCCTCCGTCACTTGTTCTATATGTCTTCCAATACACTCTTGTCAATACAAACTATTCTTATTTAACATTATTACCGAGCAGAGAAGTACACCCGTGCAATTCAATCGCGTAGAATATCAATTAGCTTAATTTCACATACAGTTGTAAATTCTACAGGTTCTGAACAGGTGGGGTAGAATCGAGAAGCATCGAACCAGAAAGAAATGTAGAAGAATGCTCAAGAAGATCTCATCCTGTAGAACATGGCGTAAGAAACGTTTCTCTGAAATGTCAGTTTTAAGGCCCTAAAGCGCTTTGTTTAGGAATTACTTAACGATATACATTAAAAAATCCGGCCGACTGTGTCGGGTTGCATTTGACGTGAATATTTAGATGCGTTTTAAAATCAAATCCTTTATATTTTTAAAAGTCAAAGTGCAATTCGTTACGTCTCCGTGAAATTCTCTTTTTTTTAGAGACCTCATTTATAAAGATTGGTTGCGTATGAGAGACGCAAAAGGTATGTATACTACTTATGTAATATATGAGGTGAATTTCCTCGCTCGGGTCGCAGGCTAAATAAGTAACAACATAATTTTAATTAATGTTATAAAACGATTCAAGACTTAAATCGAAAGTTGGTTTGAAATATTTATTATCAAAGACCAAAACCGAAATATTTCAATGACCAAAACCGAAACTTTGTTTTCTACAATATGGTGCCTTTTCTTAAATATTTATGGATTTTGCAGCCTCTTGTCATAAACTGCGAAATTTTAGGCATTTTCTTTAAAAAATAACCGAGCACGATGGATATCAAATGCTTACGTTTTGGTCTCGTTTTACTTTTATTACTCAGAATAATTGTTTATAATTAATAAGAAATAAAAACGCGTCTTGCTGATTCTGAATTCAAACTATGTTTGAACTTTCTGTGGTGAAGATGATCGAGGCGAGGTGTGCATTCCCAAGGAGAGACGGCGGCTTTGTCAACGTTTCCTTTGCTTTCGTCACAGGCCGACCAGGCACTCGATCGCGCTCCCACTGTCCCTCCCACTTAGCCAGACTCTCACTCCCTGTGCCTGCCCATCCGGCTGACACGGACCCACCGCGCCAAATGGACCGACTTGCCGCCCGCTTTCTGAGTGCCTCAATCGAATAATGATTGTGGCTCGTGCTCCTTCAGTCTGGAAGAGTTGCCATATCTTTTGGGCAGGAGCGCGTCGGTCATCAATCGTCGAGACTGATATTCCGTCGGACCTAGACTGCACCCCAGGGGCGGCATTGCGTCCTTGTGTTGTAGTCCCACACATTGAAGTCCTGGCGGGCAATTGAAATCTCCTGCCCGGATGCCTGGATTCCCGGATATACCCACGTCGTTAGTGCTAACGTAAGCGCAGTGAGGAGATGGGTTAGAGGCTCAGTGCCGCCCGAGTCTCGCACTGGGTGGCCCCCAGTTGGACCTTGGGTTCATCGTGGCTGAAGATCCCAACTCACGGGAAATTGAATAGAGATTTGTCTCGGCACAAGGTGAGAGGTGCAAATCGACTCCGGTACCGCATCTACGAGCTAGCAGAGCGGTCCCGCCCAGACTCAAGTGGATAGACGTTCAGGAGAAGAGTTGCATCCTGGCGTATATGGATGCCAGCCTGACAGTACCTACTGTAATCAGAAGTAAATGCGGGATAAGGATAAATCTCAGATGCCCGCTTAAGGGTGCGTCAAAGCCCTTCTGGTATGAAACTAAGTGCCTTTCCAATTAGAGATGGGCTTAACAGCTTTTCGTCAATAGCTGTTATCACAAAAACAGCAGACTCGTAATAGCTGTTTTGAATAACAGTTGAAAAATAACAGGTCCATGACCAGCAACCTAACATGGCCGACTGCTAAGAGTTAAAGCAGTTGTAGAGACTGCTAAGAGTTAACCACGCAAAACGAATAACGTTGGTAGCACCGTAAAGCTTGTGCAGTTACCTCACGGCGCTTCCTTGCACTACTTTCCCTAACATGTTTGGACAGAGAAGCAGCTGATATGAACGAGACTGGATGAACTGCCAAGGATGAATAGTAATTCATATAATGTAGCGAATGTGTATAGAATATAGAATATTACTAAAATGAAAGTGATTCGGGTTCAGATTGCAAATATTCTTTTAAATATGCAACTTGTGCATAGCGAAGTGATGAGTGCCAAAAATGAGGAGAAACAGTGTTTTTGCTTACCTATAGCTAAAGTGTTAATGACTATCGAATATCAAGTATTATAATGTGAGTTATTTGACCTACGGTCAAATAACTCACATAAGCAGCAATGGGACAGAAATAAGTTAACATTTTGGACGGACTTAATTTAAAGGACAAACATCTTGTTGTAGTGTATACAATAAAATATAAAAATATTGTGGTACATGGCGTGTAATAATGACGAATTATGTATCAATGAATCTATAATTTGAACACTGACAAATCATGATTGATTAGCTGCAGTGAAGCTGTTATCGTACAAAATGGTTGCCACCAAAGCTTGTAGTAGTTCGGATTAGGCCCAGTAGGTTGCAGTTCTATGCATTTCAACCGATAACAGCCAATAACAGGATAAACGAAATAACTGTTATTTCGCGTAACAGTTACGAAACGTTAACGATTAAGAAATAACAGTTTAGTTGTGAAGGGCACATCCCTATTTCCAATTTGATTTGCCAACCGGAGTGTGGGGGGGGACGAGCAAAAATAGTTGCGGAGATGGACCGCAACGCGCGAGCGACGGCCGTGCGGGACTCATCAAACCTCCTGTCTTGCCGTCTCCCGGCCGCCTCCACTGCCGCAGCCTACCCAACTCTCCTTCCTCGTGACGAGCGACTGGGCACTGCACAGGGTATGTGCTGTGCGAGCACACACATTTGGGAGAGCATATAATAATTTGTCATTATAACCAACTCAATAATTACGACCTCTCCTTACTCTCTTTTTGCAAAATGAAACTCCCTTATATCATCACTATTTCTAATGCCGACACTGGCTACAATAGCGTCAACACGACATTAGCATCGTAATCTACGTGAAAAACATCTACGATGTAACTTCATGTTCACGCGTTCCCCTTAAGCATTCCGTTTTTAGATAAATCAGCAGAAATACATATTTTCAATATATTTTAAACTTTTTGGCGGGATGAGGTACGCCGTTAAATTGATTGTACTTAGTACCCACAGTAGTGTCTTCTAGAAAATTGCAATAATAAAAAATTGGCGGATGAAATATACGTGATTGATTTAATTTTAATGAGTTAGGCAATCATTATTACTTTTCTCGTAAGCAACATTTTGAATCCAGTTATATTTGATTTTTCGTATATTGACGAAAATTTAGATCGTGAAATCCCCCCTCTGGTGTCACACAAGATGACCCTGGTCTATCGGCCCCACAGTGGCATTGGTGCAGAGACATATTGTACCTCCATGTCCAAGAGTCTGCATTGTAACAATCAAGTACTATCTCCAATTGGAGGCGAGAACAATTCTCGTTGACTTCACACGTAATTATTCCACGTAATATAAATAATGTTGCATTTTTTAATATTAATTTTGTAATATATAAATATTTAAATAGAAACTAGAAAACCCTACTTATCATGATAGTGATCTCAAAATTTATATTTTCATTCACAACATTCTTAACATTTATTATTTCTATCGCGCAACAATTTTATCTGATAATTTTCGTTTGTGTTTTGCTCGCTATTCTCAACTTCATTTTACTGATCTCAGATTTGAATATGGTGATTTCAATATCCCACGAACGCATCAGACTAATTCAAAACAAGTCATTTTCCTCATAGTTTTTATCAAAATAAGACATCATTAGAAGTTTTATGGGCCTCCATTTATGTACACACACGCATACAAAGTCCCACATTCCCGCACAATCACTCAACAATAGTGATGCAAAGTTATAGTCATTTTATTAAAAATTGATTAAAATTAAAATAGTTATAATTCAACTAAATATTTTTTACAAAATCGTTTGGGCGTTGCTTTGAATTCCTTCATTAGACCAACTACGAACTTCACCACACCTCGTATGTAAGAATGGCATTAATTTCCTTGCATAAATATACATTTCAATGCCTCAACCATCGTTAACTTGAAGACATTTATAGGTAATGCCGAAATGTCTTTGTAAGTAAATTTTAATTTGATTCAGTAATAAATACTTTTGTTTTAATTAATTTTTAATGGTATGACTAAAACTTTGCATCAATATTGTCTGCTAAATAAAGGTCAGAGAGTCATTTAAGTTCAATTTTTTTATCTTATGAGAGGCGTTTTAATGTATATCGTGAAAAAACGAGAACATTGTCTTATTGTAATGAGGTAAGAAGTAGCGGGGGTTTCATGCTGTAAATCGGATTAACTGCTTATATGTTATCGTGATGAAATCTTCAAATTTGTGAGGTCGAAACGTTGCATATAATGTAAACAGTATCCAATGTAAATATTTTAACCAACTTTTTGCTCCTTGAATGCTTCTTGTATTTATTGGCTACTTCGTGGTGGCACCTGTAGTAGGTGCAGCTGCCGATCGCCTCGCGCGCACTTAGGCGATCTGCGCGCGCCCCACCCGTGCGCAGCCTGGGCGCAGAGCACGCTTATCACGTTGTCCGTGGATCTGCTTCCCATCGAGGCGACTAATAGCACTAATTAGAAGGGTCCATGACGATCGATAATCGTCGTGTTGAGCACAACTGCTCTCTACAATATGGGCTTAATTTGAGAGATAACGATGTAATTGCTTCCAGGACAAGGATCGGGTTTATACGGCGTTAAATGAGTTGATGAAAGTTTCGCACTGATACTCGTATACCAGGGTCTGTTTCTGAGAAAACTCAGTGAAGCGAAAGACGTCCAATTACGCAGTAATTCGATAATTATGTGAGCGGTGAATACATTCTACAGTATTATTTATCCATTAAAATACTACTTTATAAGTGGTTGTAGTTATGATGTTGAAGCGCTGTTTTTGAAAAGAAAAATACTTTATTTTGCCTCATGAAATCATGAAAGAACAAATAGAACGGAAAATCTCTCTCGTATTTCATGGCTATAGGAATATTATGGAAAGTGTCAACAAAAATATATTAAAGAGTAGGCAATATGTAATTTGTTTAAAATATTTTATAATGAAATATTCATACTCTTCGCTTTTTTACAATACTGATATTTACTTATGAGTATTCCTAAAAACATAGTTACTTGAGAAATAATCAATTTCAAATGACGCACAATTATCGTCAAGTAATCTAAAAACAAAAGGCAATCAGAAGTTAAGAGGTCAGACAACTCACTTTCCTCATGTGGTTATCAGAATCCGTTTCTCTATTGCACTACATTATATAATATTTGTGATTTCCCAAGCGATTTACTATCAAGATTCCAAGGAGTTCTTTCGTGTCCTGAATCTCTTAATCAAACATGTCTATCATGGCTATCCCCACTGTTATTAATATTCACTCGATATATATTTCACGTTATTTCTGTGAGAAGACATTCTCCTACGGGACAATTTATTAAACAAATTAAAAGTACTGCCACGTGCGTAAGGAATATTCCTATCAAAGAGACATCGACATTAAACCTATACTAGAAGAGATGTCCGTCATCTATAACAAATCCAAAAATCTATTATATAATATATTAATAATAATTATTTTTCGGTCCTTTTGGTGGTTCACGGACAACGTGGTAGCTTCTAGTGGTGCGATCACGGATTCGATTCCCGGTCGCAGCAAAAATAGAGCAGTAGCTTTCTAGTACAATCGCCTCAACTCTAATACAATGGTTTCTAAAGCTGTGTGACCAAAGAAAAACTCATGCAGGCCAAGTACTATGCAAATATGATGATTGGAATACGCCATGCTCGCCACTTATTACTCTTACCCCCAAGCGTGTATAATTGCGCTACATGGCAAAACTAAGATAAATCCTACCCCCAAAAGGCCAAATCTGTTCATTAAAAACACCTTTAAATGATGCCATGTTCAATTATTCGAAAAAATTGTCGTTTGGACTTAATTTTGCGTGGAATATAGGCTATTTTCAGACATTTTCATACCTTTAAGTTCTCAAAAATGACTTCAAAGTTTTTCTTTATTTGTTTCGCAAAGAACGCTAAAGAAAATGGTGGAGGTCTCATGTTCGACAACCTCTTTGAATTTTCAAAAAAATGCAAAACAAAAATGAACATTGCAAAAGTACAATATCGATGATTGAAAGTACGATATTGATCATGAAGTAGAATATTGATAATCTTTTTTAATTGAAATCTGTTCTAAAAATTAATTATTTAAATAGATCATATACATTTTTTAAAATTAAGTAGTTTAACGTAATATTGGCGATTCTCCAGTTTCTGAATTCTAATTTCCCGCAGTTCTTTTACATTATTTAACACAGAAAACTTGTATATATCCATAAGATTGGGCATTAAGTAATAACACCACAGTTACGTACTACATAGTTGGAATGTATTTCACACACCGAACACAGGGAGACGAGGCTCAATTGTTGAATTTGTGATAGTGTATTTGCTTTAAAACAATTAATTTTGTACAAACGTTTCTATTGTGTTCCAGATGTAATATTTAAGTGATAATAGGCAATAGATTTGTAACCTTATTTTTATGCGTTCAGAAAGCGATCTATTAGATGGCCTTCAATTCTGACTGTTTAAGTTATGTGTGAAATAATCCTTACCGATCTGTATAAAGTGCTGCAAATATTGCAACAGTTGAGATTTATTCATGATTGTTTCTTTTTGTAGAAGTAAGAAATAGCTACTGTTCCTGACTCGCTAAATAAATGCAGATACGCACTGTCGGCACATCGTTTGAATTTGTTTGACTTTTTGAAGTGATGGTTGAAGTGATAGTAGGGAATAAATTGCAATATAATATTACGTAACCGTTCGCAATGACGCGAAAAAGTAGCGCCTCCACTTTTGGTTGCGATCCGAAGGCAACGAATGCCGGTCGCGTTGCGCCGTGACGCGGACCGGATGCAACCCGCAGTACCGGAGCGTGTTGCGGGCAGAGGAAGACTAAACGGAGCGATGCACAGGAGAACCGTCACAAACGCCGGACTTGGGAAATTCCATGGCGCCGTGTACGGTACACTACAAATGAGTTTCAAACGCATTCTAGTGAGCAATTACAATAGAATGAACTTCAAAAGTTAATTGCAGATGTTTGTTAACTTCACATTAACCATCACGATACAAAACATTAACATGTACAAGATAAGTGATATTGATCTTTGTGTTACTACGTATAAAAAAATCAGTTTTATCTACAGGGAAACCTGCACGAACTAATATACAGTAATTAATGATGATAACTAATTATTACTGAGAGTAAACCCATAAAATTTATTAGCATGTCATTGTTTCCAGGTATGATTTTTTATAAATATAAATATATATTTAAAATAATTTTTTAACTTTCTGAAATACTGTTTTCTACGCAAAGTTTCTACAGTTTCATGTCTATGATTTGGATGATTTTCATAAAAAAATTAAAAGTACTGTAACGGTGTTATTGCCGTTGCGGATAGCCATGGGATATCTCTTTTTCTGTCGATTGGGAAGTTTAACATATAATGAAACTACAAAACTTAACTGTCGCTTTTCAATTCAGTATTATGCGTAAAATTAGTACTAATAAAACCTAAAGACAAATTGGAGTTTACATTTAACGATATGTTTAAAATTATTCAAGTGCCGTTATTGGAAAACGTTAGAAATCAAGTACACAAAATATGTTTTAATTTGCGTTTAATTTAGGTTATCAATTAATGCAATTAATGTCATTAAATTTTACATTATTATAAGTTTTATGGCAATGCCGTAAAGATATTTTGGTACATTCTGATATTACGCACGCACTAACATGTAAATTATAGATAGAAGTGCACAGAAATAGGTTACAAAGGCTGTGTTGTGCCTGTGTTTGACATTCTGGTTCGTAATTGGATCAGTAACCTTTTCAGTTGAGAAAATTCGAAAGAAAAAATTAAAAAAACAACAACAAAAAACAAAGGGGCAGAGAAACTCATATCTTAACATTAGGAAACTTCTCGGTAGAGGGTTCTGTTATTGGAATAGAAATGTTATTCACTAATCGTCGCTCTGACAAAGAAGGTTTAGTAGTGATAAAAAGGTAACGTTAAGCATTCATTATTTAGTAAATACGTCGCCACATAACTTCATTAATAATACTTCTACTTCTGTGTGCTCTACAATAGTGTCAAGTAACACATTATTTAATTTAAATAATTATACAGGCACACACAAAAAATGTTGACAGACCCAAACAGGACACAAGTTTCTCTATGTATTTGGACGCGCTGAATCCAGAATTGCGCCACCACCCTTCAGTTGTTGTTTTTTGTTAATCGTGAAAAAACACCGTGAAAATGTAGATTGTAAATACACAGAGAAACATGTGTCAAGGCTTTGAGTCTGACAACGTTTTGATTTTGTGCCTGTGTTATTTTACAGCGGAGGGAATGGTTTAGTGATTGAATGAAACCCTCCCTCGTGTCATCGCAAATCTAAGACGAATTCCGCAGCCGTCACGTGATTCGCCAATCGCCACGCAGCCGTGCCTACCTTCGTGCGCAGCCAACACGTCGCCCAGCAGGTCCCGGATGAGGAAGGACTTGCCGCCGTGCTGCATGGCCCCGGCCCAGGCCCGCTGCCCTCGCGTGCTGCCTCGTGTGGCGCGCCGCGGCCGCGTGCGCGCACCGCCCTAATGGCGCCCGTCGCCCCTTGGGCGGCGCGGGCGGGGGCGGCGCGGCGCCGAGCGCCGGGCGCCGGGCGCCGGCCGCGTGGGCTCGCCATTCGCCGGCCGTCCGCTGTCCTGATTGGCGGCCCCCGGGCGCCGCGCGCCATTGGCCACGCCCCCTCCGCCCGCGACGCGTCGCGCGGCAGACTCGGCGCGTGGGAGCGATTACGCGGGCGCGCGCGCGGCGCTAAGCGAGAGCAGCGGAGGAAATGCCACTCGCCATCACTTGCGCCACATTATAAGCATTGTGGATATAGGCGCTATATGGCCTCCTTGGCCATTTCCATTCACAGTTCATACAGCGTTAACTAACAATTTTTTCCCTATTCAATAAGAATTATTTTAATAGTTTTAAAGAATTTATTCCTATGAGATAATGGCGTGTAATTCCTAATCAACCAATGTTTTTTTCTACACGTTTTGTATTCATTTACCCATTTGTACTAATGCTTTAAACTAGTATTTATTTTCTGATTTATTTATATAACCACAGCTTACGGAGAACTGGGATTGTCATTTAACTATTTATCTACCTTTTACCTGCAAACCGAGAGAAAAATCCATCGAGTCCGTGTACATTTCACAATGAAAATGTCTTTTGGAGATGTATGCTGACTTTAAAATATTTGAAGCGGAACCAATAATTTTATTCTCAACCTTTCAGCTTGTATGGCAACCTGTGAAATGGAGCTGAAGTTTATTAAAATTTATTAAAGTTTAAATTTATTTATTTATTGAAGTTTATTAAATCTGTTACCATCCAATAAATAACTATAATGAAGTTAACTGGCACAAGTCGTGTTATCTACGGATACAGAAATCTTAATTCAATGTCTACAAACAAATTGTTAGTACGTGCACAATACTGTTGTGCTATCGTTAGTTTTGCTGATGTTTTAGGCAAAATCTTGCACTTCATTTTCAAGTAGCATTCGTTCGTAAATATATAACATTTTTATTCGATTGTGTTGCAATTTATTCTGGAGTCCGTCGTTCTCTTGTATGCGACTGTTAATAAGTTTTCTTTTAATCCCTTAAACTTATTCATCCACTTGCGAAACGTATATCCCAGATATCTTCTGTTATGTTTCCGACTTCTCTCAAATTTTTTCTTGTTTTCTCAAACCATTACATAGTTTTACACACTCCAGTTTGTGTCTTTACTTTCGTGATGTAAATTAAAATGTTTGTCTATGTATACTCACTCATTTACCAAGATGTCCACGAAACATCAACCTTCTTTTTCGTATCTTGTCGTGTCCGTAACGTTTTCCGTCCATTTTTAAAGATATTCATTATTTCTTTTCCTCCCTGTATCATCCATTCATTTTCTGACCCAATAATATTTCTTTCTTTTTCTTTCTTTGACAGTCTGACCACTTCCCTTTTCTTGTTCACTGTCAAAAAGTCTGACCAGTAAATTCCTTCTAGTTTAACTGAGGGTATGTTGTGTCTGATTTTTACTCAGTAGGAGAGGCATACAGAGAGTGTATTTTCGTCAAAATCTCTTTTTTTAGAATGACATAACTTTCTCTATTCTATGAGTTAGAGAAAATAAAAACGAATGTGTACAAATGTGAAGTGAAAATGTATCTCGGTTATGTTATTGATATACATAACAGCAGTCAAACTTAATTTTTCGTATCTATTAGTACTTTTCAGGAAGTTGCGTTAATAACCCAGCGGGTCTTACCCATTATGAAACAACACTATCATCCTGTGAAACTATTTCGTTAAAAGTCAAGCTTTCAACTTAACATCTGAAAGCCAAACATTAACAGCCATCTAATAACCATTTAATAGCCATCTAATGTCCAACTGTGTGCCTCGCTTTGTTTAAATCTTCTTAAAAACTGTAAGCAACGTAATGAACCCCTGTTCTAAAAGATTGACCCTTTTTCTAATTTAGAATAAATAATTCATCATTGAACTTCCATACATATTTTGGTACATAATTGTTTACAAAAATCCTTGTTTGCATATACTTTTAACATAAAAACTTCGTTTCAGGGCAAATTTGAATATAAGTTACATTTTTAGACATCTACTAGTAAAATCAGCCCTTTCAGGGCATTCATAGAGTGGTGAAAGTCCAAGCACGAATGCAAATAGTGAGACGATGCTGAAGTGTTCACATAAATCTGTGAATGAAAAAAAATAACTTTCGTCTGACCGCATCAGCTACTATTGATCTAACTGTATCATTAAGTGAATTGTATATTTGAATTAAAATAAAATGAGAGTCAGTAATGCTGTCTAACAATCTGTATGACATACGTGGTAAAACTTATTTTAGCTCGCTCCTTTGAACCTGTTGACTTCTTGTCGCAACCTTTCTTACTGAGAAATAAAATGTCACTTTTACTACTCGTATCATAAATAACTATTTCATTGGAGTTTAAAGTTAATTTACTTGCTGGAGAATTCGTATGGACCAGATTAGTAATGTGTGTGTGTGTGTGTGTTTGTTACATGAGGTCAATTACGAACCCCATAATAATTTGCAATTGAAGAGAAATGTATATATTTAAGAACTGATGCTACACGTGTTTAACAATATATTTTAAACATTCTTTTTTTAATTGTGTAGAAATATTTTTAGTTTTCGAGCTAAGTGAAAAGGATAAATATTTTGAACATTTTTGTCCTTGCAGACCTCTTCGCTTGAAACACCGATAGCTAGTTTGTTGTTGTTTTTTAAGAATCTGTTCAACATTCACAATTGAGGAGCAAACATTCAAAAGGTGGCACGTCCATTTGGCAAAAATTAAGTTCTTCTGTTGCTTTTACCCAGAATTTTATTTCCAAAAAGAAATGTAAGATGTATTACAATACATTAAGTAGTACTCTATGAATTGAGTTAAAGACAGTGTTGAAAAGTGTAATATTTGGGCTCAATTTTTCTTTTTTATTATGTGTATTTATTGTGTGAAGTGGACATGTTACGTTTTGAATGTTTGCTCCTCAATTTAGATCCGAATGCACAACTGGTCTCTACATCGGCAATTACTAAAATAGAATTTGTGTCTACGGGCTGTACGAGAATGCCGGAGTTTCCGGGAAGCGATTATGCCTTGCGACGGTTAAGAGTTGTTTGTGAACATCCGATGAACGCAACAGGTCTTATTGATCAAAAGGATTCTAATAATAAAAGTCCCAATTCATGAAATAGTAACTCCTTACCCCAAAAAATATTTTAAAATTGCGCCGGGGTCCGTCGTTGCCCATTGATAAATGACTTCTAAGATAACGCGAAAACGTGAAATTTTGAAGCGACTATAAAAGAAAATAGCATTTATTTTGGGAAACTAGTATGTCGACCGATTAGATTGATTGATTGATTTTTTCGTGTTTCCGGGCGCGTCAACTACTGTGGTCATTAGTCCCGTTAGTGTAGTGCATGTTTATTTCTCGGGAGATGGCGGTGATCTTCCCCCGCTGGATGGCGAGATCCGGCGCCGACCTACCGTCGGCTAGTGGTGTTTCCCCCTACCCAGGACTCTCCCACCAGCGGGGCACCGCCCCAGCCGGGACAAGCTCTAAGCTACCGGTCTCCCGGAATATGTGGTAGTGTAGTGCATGTTAGTGTAAGTGTGTGCGTGTGTGTGTGTGTGTGTGTGTGTGTGTGTGTGTGTGTGTGTGTGTGTGTGTAAGGGGAGAGGAGAGGACAAGGAAGAGGAACGACAGATCGCGAGCGGTCTGTGGCCCGTTTGGTAGGGTACTGCTCCGGCATTCGCCTGGTGTTGATCGGAGAAACCACGGAAAACTACCGATCAGAGCAGCCGGCCGCTAGAATTCTCCTCCAGACAACGACTGAATTCGACCTAGCTGAAAAGCTAGTATCGAAAATCCTGCCGCCGTGGGGAGTGGGAACCTAGGACCTCCCGGTCAGAGGCGCTGCAGTGACATCAGTTGATGCACTGAGCTACCGCTCCCGGTCGACCGATTAGAAAAGAATGTGTTTTGTTGTTGTGAGGCATATATCGTTTTCCAGCCTTTCCCCCACTCCTCGAGTGTCGGAATTCAGCGCTTGAAACGCAGCGACTTTCGGTTTCGGGCGCCATATCTCAGAAATTCATAATCCGATCTTCAAGAAATTAATCGAATCGTCGTTTTATTCATATTGCTGATGATTTACTAACATATTTCGTGTGTTTCGGAAGACCAAATTTAAATGCATAATGACTTGAAAGAGGATACTCGAATATCTTCCCTCAGGTCTGCTTCAGATATTACAAGAACTGAAAAGACCTAGCTGCTCCATAAATGACTGATTCTGCAGTGCCGTTTCCAGCAACAAGCGAGGGACGAAACAAATGGCTCAGCAAGTTGCCTGTAGACCTCCTGACGCATAGTGAAATACTCAACTGCTCAATGTTGGAATTAAGTAATCATACTCGTATAGACACTGGATACCTACAGCCTGATGTGGACACGACGGGACTGGCGGCCGAAGTCTGCGAACTTCGTCATGCGGGAAGCGGCGCCCGGTGCGTCCTTGGCAATGCTCAAAACGCTTGTTCCACATTCATTAGTAGGGGGCGGATTTTAATGAGATATCATTATTTTCCTTTTCACTTGAGAACAATACCGTTTAGTATAGAAATTCATTTTATGTTGTGGCAAAAGGAAATAGCCCATTTTAGAGGTCATTATTTTGCATTTTTGTCGATTTCGACTAATAAATCATTTTTTTACCTTTTCTCGTCATTTTTAATGAATTGTTGGCTGATTTCATCGATGTCATTTTTAATGGTACTTGCTTCAAATAATATTTTTGAGATGCAATAAATATTCTTCACAGAATTACTCAGTAGCCTATTCCATTTGTTCGGAGACAAATTGTTTTGACAGCCATTGTGAGTTTGTAATTCTTATGACGTGTATCAGCGCCTTTGCCGGTTCGGCCGATTTCGGGATAACTAAGAACAGAGATTTCCTAGTAAAGAACAGTCCAAACCAGAAGTTTTCAAGCTGAGCTCACTCGAACGAGTGGAAGAAGTCTCGATTACATTAGCAATGGATCCAACAGCTTGAGTTTTACGCCCTAACTGGTTTGATAAGATTTTTTAAGTCATTTTCCTTTTGGTTTCTGGGCATTTTTAAAGCATTTTAAGAGCATTTAGTGATCATTTTTGGCGATGTTTTAGGTCATCAAAATCCGCCCCCTATTCATTAGTAATGTGAAATAGTAACACGAGAGGCCAAGAACTCTACCAAGAGCATTAAATATTTATAAAAGAGCTGATTGCATGAGTTTTACTTTACCGTAGAGAAAAGATTCATAGAGAGAAGATTAAGTAATTCTGCAGGAAATTGTGTTGATGTTTTTACATAAAAATATGTTTTGCGAGGCCTTGATACCGAAAATGTTATTTTAATATTCTAGTACCTATTAGTGCTAAGATAAAGTTATGTAGGGCAGAAGGAAAAGAGCATATTTGTCGAGAGAAATATAATATAAAATAGTATGTATAATATAATATAATATAGTGTAAATTTAGTGTATATAAGTCTGTACGTTTGCGCTCATATTCAAATCCCACCCTGTGAAAATATATATTGCGGCTTGAAAACCCTTGCAGACTCTTGTACAAGATAATCCCTCAGTATAGTACCAGTCTATCATCGCGATAACATGCAATCGAGTTCAAGAGTACTAAATTTTCGTACGGATTCAAGTAATGTCATGTTACGTATCCATTACAAACAATACAAGACATTATGAGCTGTTGTAGGACCACTAGGTTTTGTTTTATTTTAGAAACGTCGGAGAAACTTTTATCGTAAGTTTGTGCATTTTCGAAGTCTTTCTCTTCTTTGTTTCTTTTTTACTATTGCTTACATAATCACAAAGAAATTCAATGATTAGAGGTAGATCAGTTATTTTGTAATCTATATATTTTTGTGTACTAATGTAATTTGTTTCATGAAAACTACCAATCATTGAATAATACCTTCATTTTAGACTATTTTTAGTCATATTTACAATATTACCCTACTAAAATTTAACGAGTTAAACGGAGCTCAACAATAAAGAGATTTCGAAAGTAGAATCAATACTCAAAAACAAATTCTGACTCATCTAGGTCTTCACATCACTCTTTTGCGACAACCATTTTATTTACATCGTTGTGCTTCCGGTTAATTGGAGAGCGTTGTCAGAAGCATGTTTGCAAGCGCGCAAGCAATCTCTTGGAGGCGTTAGGTCGGTTCCATTTGTGGCTATTGCATTACAAGGGCGCACCCAGGGATAGCAACACTCACTAACGTCATTGGGACGCAAGCGAAAGGGGTGGGACGACACTAAGCGTTACTACATGACAGATATGTAGCTCTTTGCCAAAGTTTAATGAACAGAAGGAAAAAAGGAATATATAAACTTTGTTCCATTTTTTCCTGAAAAAATTAAGACAACTTTTAATATTTGAGCCTAAATACATTCTACTTCGATATTACTCCAACTGAAGGAGGTAAATCCTGGTATGCGGCTATTTCTCATTAGTAGAGAACGGATTTTCATGTAAATACATATTTTTACAGTGACAAGATACCCCCATTCAACAAAATTTTTTAGAGATTACAAGACGTTTTGAATGAATTGGAACCATTTCTATTTCACACATTTTTACATATTTTGGTATTATTGCATACTTTCGCATATTTTATCTAAAACTACATATTTATTACATATTTAATTACATTTTAATATGTTTAAACTTTTGAAACAGAACATTTAATTTTGCAATATATGTTACTAAAATTATCTTTCTTAAAAAGCAATGTAATAGCACCGCGCTTCTACGACCTGAACTTCACCATAAATTGTTAAACTTCCCCTCCCCCTTCCTGCTTCTCGGAATCAAGGGTGAGCGGGTGTTTGTGAGGCAGAAGTAATTTCAACCACGACCTTGCTCATGTTTCTCAGAGCCAATGAGTAACTCTCTCGAAAACTATCAAATACTTTTTAAAGATCATTGTCTTATCGCGTTTGATGGATTTTGTTTTTTTTGGGGGGGGGGGGTCCCCTTTAACCCTCCCGGATCCATCACTGTGAGATACTACTTGCTCCATCACTGCTGGCTACACGATACTACTTTTCACTTGAGCACCAGCTACTTGTAAACATTGCACATACAGTGAACGCTTTTTTAATTCTAATAAAACTCTTATGTGTAGTGGAAACGATTACGACTACAATTACGTTTGTAGAGGTAGAGCTTTCTTTCAGCCGCTCTGAATATATGGCAAAATATGATCGAACGTTATTTCCAAGGAAAATTCTTGTATGTACCCATTTTAAGTTCTATAATTAATTTTTATTTTACATATTTTATAGTTTTTCTTACATATATTGACCGGGAGCGGTAGCTCAGTGCATCAACTGATGTCACTGCAGCGCCTCTGACCGGGAGGTCCTAGGTTCCCACTCCCCACGGCGGCAGGATTTGCGACACTAGCGTTTCAGCTAGATCGAATTCAGTCGCTGTGTGGAGAAGAATTCCGGCCGGCTGCTCTGATCGGTAGTTTTCCGTCGTTTCTTCGATCAACACCAGGCGGATGCCGGAGCAGTACCCTACCAAACGGGTCACGGACCGCGCGTGATTTGTCCTTCCTCTTCCTTGTCCTACCCTCTCCCCTTACACACTTACTTACACTAACATGCACTACACTACCACATATTTCGGGAGATCGGTCGGGAGCTTAGAGCATCTCCCGTCTGGGGCGGTATCCCGCTGGTGGGAGAGTCCTGGTTAGGGGGAAACCCCACTAGCCGACGGTAGGTCGGCGCCGGATCTCGCCATCCAGCAGGGAAAAATCACCGCGCATATCCCGAGAAAAACTTGCACTACACTAACGGGACTAATGACCAAAGCAGTTAACGTGCCCGGAAACACGAAAAAAATGAAATCAAATCTTACATATATTGGAAAAAATAAATACATGTGTATGTACATATTTTGCTTCTTATATAACAATAAATTCCGTTCCCTACTCATTAGCAAATGAATTTACTCCAAAACATTTGCTTTAAACTGAAACTGTAGGTTTATAAAAATATACTCTTTCAGGTTCTCTTTTTAGGGAGAGGGTATATTTGTTAAGAGAAAACGCCCCCCTGCGTCCTCAGTGCTCGCAACCTCTTTCTGCGAACCGCAAGGAGCGGCGCGGTATCTCCCCAGCGCCACTCGCAGCCTGCGGGCGCGAGGCGCGGTGCGATTCTCTGGCGCCGGGATTTCATTGTCACGGAGCGCCGACTTCCGCCAATCACGTTGCCTCTAAAAGAGCTCATTTCGCGCGCGGCGCCGCCGTCTCGTTTGCCGGCGGCCGCTCCCCCTTTTTTGCATGCTTGATCTGTGCCCATTACGCGTCGGATTCGTCCTTTGAGTTGTTTACGTGCAGGTTTGTATAATTTCGCTGTTGCCCTCCGGCGCATTGAATTAACTTGCGTAATGGCAGCGAGCGGCAGCATTTCCATAATATCCAATTGACTTGCATCTCCATTTCAAGCAGCACTCGGTAGAGAGAGCGGCGATTGCGGGGACGGTGGTGGGGGCGGGGTGGGGCGGGGATGGCACTCGTCGCGGCTGCTGTAAAGCGCAGTAAACGCGTCGCGCTCCCCAGCGCCGGAATAACGAACTACGCGGGCGGGCGCCGTCGCGTGCAGCGCCGTCGAGCGGAAAACCTGACTGCGGTGAGCGCCATTAGCCGGGGCACAGGCAGACTCCTTTCTTCCACCTCAGGGGCAACTGTTACCTATTGATTATTGGTTTAGAGGTGAATTGTTCTTGGCATTTAAATAATTGAAAAAAATTCAAGGCGTTGTCATTGCTAACAATATTGTTTACTTCAACAAGAGCAGCTTTCGAAAGAAGACTACCGACTAGTCGTTTTTGTGGCTTCCATACAGCAGAAAACGAATGATGATGGCTAAGCCATGGAAAGCTGCTCTTGTTAACGTGAACAATATTGTTGGCAATGACAACGCCTTGACATATTTCAATTATCTATTGATTGCCAGGAAATTAAGAAATTCATCGTTCTACGTAATAATGTGAACTCCCAAAATTCATGTTCGCGGCTATCAAAACAAATAGTCATGTACACTATTTAAATCGTGCGGAGTTTTTATCCCAAAAATTATTTGAATATTGTGAGCGGAAAACGAAACAAAATAAAACAAAATATTTACCTCCAATTGATGCATAGAGCAGTAATGAACACACACGGTTCGAATCGTATCAAAAACGAGCAAAGGGTGGTTTTTCGGGGTTATAAAAAGACCGTAGGCTTTCTTCGCAATGTACTGAGCAATTAGAGAAACCTTTCTTACTTTCAGCTTTAGACGAATCTTTACTGCTCAGTCTTTTCGAAATGTTATTCTTATATACAGAAATAATTTCCGGTGAAGAATGCAAAAGACATGTTCTTCTGCTTCCATCAAAATTGAAAGAACGATATCAGTGTCCCCGAGGTCGATTCGGACCGGACCTACGAGTATATATACTCAGTTACGCAGTTGACTCACCGCAGACGTCGCAATCTGACATCTCAGAAATAATCGGAAAGTATCTCCGGCGTGGGGACAGGGTTAGCCTCCCAGTTATTTGCTCAGGGCGCCAGTCAAGAGTCAGTTTCATGTTGTATTTATTAATATGGCTTCTAGTAAGAGTGTGCGAATTCAAGCCACTAGAAGTGTTAGATTGTTAAAGTATTAGGAGTAAGTCGTTCGAACACATTCGTTTTATATACTGAGAACCGCTCTTTTTTCAGCAAAAATGAAAAACCTTGCTTAGTGTGAGAAAACTTTTACTGACTTACTATCTAGTCTTCTGATGTTTCTTTTTAAACAAGAGAATAAGATAGACGTGAAAGTATGAGTTGGACAGTCCACTCCAAAACTACCGTTGTCACAGAAGGATTGTTTATTTTACTTATCGTACTGGTTATTTTGTGGAGATATGGCCAAATCAGTAGTTCCACACCCATGTATTCGACCCGGGCGTCCTTTGAAGCCTACCTCCGGCGCGGGTCTATGGGATCTTTCATGGGCGTCCGCTTAAATTCATGGGCGTGATTCTCACTTTCTCCGCCAGATCTCGGACTCAGTTAAAAATATCTGAGCTTTCTGATTGCGAGAGCATGCGATCTCGTTAGGACGGGATTGCTGGAGGGATTTCATTTTGCCGGGCACCTGCCAGGGTACTTTTACAAACTACAAGCACGACATCACCACTGTAGGATAAATATTAAGGGATAATAAACATTGCAGCTATAAAATTGGCTTGCGCGTATGATCTGATTTAATTATTTTCCTTGAGAAACCTTCAAATTTTGTTAGATATTCCCTGAATATAAAGACATGAGTCGCCACTACGAGCTAACATAATGAATCTTTTTTAAAATACAGTAAACCCTCGTTAGCACGAACTCTCTTACCACGAATTTTGCCGTAACACGAACAAAACTTCGGTCTCGGCAAGGGATTATGGTAATATGGACATTAATAATACTCGGAGAACACGAATTTTTATAGCACGAACTCCAATAAAGTAGGTCCCTTGGAAATCGTGTTAATGAAGATTTACTGTAGTTGTCTGGTGGAACAAAGAAATCTTCGCTATTAGTAAAAATTTGTTACATACACCGTCGATATCTATTATTACAATGGGACGTGTTTCCACGTATTCACACTGTATTCTGTATTCGCATATTCCCGTTCATATTTATTGAAATTGAATAATAATTTTTAGTTAAAACATTGAATTAAAAATTATATCTTCATCTAAAATTTTCAACCAAATCATGAAGATTTTCGCCCTGTGAAACACATCTTTCTAACTTTGAAAAAAAAAACACAGTTTCGTTACATTATTTCGCATTCACAATCCATTGCCAATGAAACTTCGGTAAAAATAGTATGTTTCAGTTCAGCGCGATCGCTCTATGAGATTTGGACCATATCCCAGAGACAAAAACACTGGAAGCCGACATTTCCATATTCCTTTCAAACAAAATACCTTTCCTTCCATATATGCTATTCGAAAGAAAGAAGAGAAACGAATACAGCAACCAGTATCGAAGACCTACGGGCAACCATACGAATAGGGAACAGAGGACGAGCCATTCCATTAGAGATCCATTTCAGAAAGTATGCTCGGAAATACCCTTTGCTGTTTACGCCGCCCGCCCCTTCCGCGACCGCTGCAGCTCCGCGGCGCGTCGGGTTGAGGCTGTAAGCGCCGAGCACAAGCCCCGCAAACTTTTCCCATCTGCCGCCGCTGCCCCCGCCCCCGCCCCCGCCCCCAGCCGCCCCCTGCCGCGGGGCCCGCGTGCGCATACGTCCGCATGCATAGACTGTAACAACGGTGCCATCTCTGTAATTCGCCAGAAAATTGTTTCCTGAATGACATTACCGCGCGCCCCTCTCTCTCTCTCTCTTCTCCCTCTCTCCTGTCCCTCGCCTACTCCGCGCCGGCGCCAACCGTCAACGCCACCGCTCGCCTCCCGCGCACCCGGGCCGCAGCGCTGCCGTCCCCGACGCCTCTTTTCCTTTCGCACGCCGCGAACAAGGTTTACCGTAACCAACTATATCTTGGTTTGGGGAGTCATGGAAAATGTTTAAGTTATTTTTACGAATCAAATCAAATCAAAAATGCCTTTATTTTGCCATTAACATAGAAGTTACAATATTACGTTCAAATGTAAAGGGCAAAATAATTAGGGATCCCCTAGAAAGACTGTGTGGGATCTCCATCACCTTTGTACACAAAAACAAAATTGTCAGCAGCGAGAGGCAGCTCGCTCACTCGAATTAACATGCAAGAATAACAAAACAAAGATTTTAAACCTGATACTTCTTACCTAATACGAATTGTTCCATTGTCCTCGTAATTTCTTTAAATCTCATTTCTGGTGCAATCGATTACTCGACGTATTCACAACCGATGTGAAATGTGGTTATGTCAGTGATTCCCGTACTGTGAGGAAATAATACCCGCATGCGTCGTCGGAGAATTCTAAGCATGGAAAACGGAACTTATTCTTTGGTCTTCTCAACGAGACCAAATCGAAGAGGGGCCCGGCCGAGTTTAGCTCAGAGCCAGCAATGCCGCTGACCCTGCAACGTCCCTAACTGGGAGGCCCTAGGGTTTGAGTTCCCATGGGGCGAGTTTTCGGTATTAGCTAGTTAGATGGATTTATTATGCAAATAGTTAACGCATCTCTTTTACATTCATGTAACATCTATTTTTTTCTGTTCCTTGGATAAAGAGATATTGAAGGAAAACACTAACAGGCGGAGAAGACAATAGTTTATCCTCAGTCGTCATTTGTACGAATAATGAAGTCTCATCCTAACAAATTTTCCAGCCCAAAAGACACTTCAGAGGACCCCTAGCAAAGTTGGAAGACGAGATCATTCCGACATTGGTCTTTAGTAACTTCAATATGTCCTTCACAGCGGATTACAGATGAGTAGTTGTCTATGAAAGTCTAACACACGATGATCTTGAGGTTGCCTAAATTGTCGCGAACAAACTCCTAAACATACCATGCAGGTAGTAATCTGTAGAGGATTCCGAGAGGTCGGTTGGACCTTCCAACGAGCGCACGAGTAGTCCCAGAACGACTAGCGAGGGAAACGACAGGAAAAACATTTCATAGCCTTGGACATCCCATGCATGTCAAATTTAGGATGGGGACATCAGAACAAGTGATTTTAAAGAGTAGTACCTCACAGAAGTTTGGTTTATACTTTTTATGGATTTTGATGTGTACTTCCGCGCCAGATATTTTAATCCAGCGCGCCTATTTGCGAACATCCATCAACAGGTCACAGCCTTATTACGTGGCGCCGGCAACACGTCGAACCGGAGCGCCCGCTGGCCACTCATTGGCCAGTAGGGTCAATGTACCCCAGTGAAGCCAGTGCTCAGGGAGTCAGTTAGTCGTACAGACAAGTGAATAGACAGAGACAATGCGGAGGGTACAATATGTAGTTATCCATTAGTTATGGTGATTTCTTGGACACGTTCCCGGTTCATTTTATTCGAATTCGGAACAGTAATATACCAGACTCTTGGTTACGACGACTGAGTCTTCCAAATTTGTACTTCTCCTGGACCACGGCTATTCGACCCAGCGTTAGCTCGAACATTTTATGGACACGGTTTCCGTCATAGCCCCACTGAGAGCGGACTCGTCCTCGTGCCCACAGTCCCCATTTTGCCACGCCCTACCACGGACCCGCTGCCGCGACGGCGGGACCTCTGTATGTTTAATGTTGCATGGAGCCTTCTTGTAACCAGCCTTGGTTCATTTAGCAAAATGCACAATAGCTTTATTGAAGTTAACAATGTTACTTCCACTGCTAATATTAATATTTTCATTTTTACCGTTGCCCTGCTATGCTCACAAATTCTCTCAATGTTAACACTAATTCATTAAATTTCCTTTCAATTAAATCATTAGTTCTACATACAATATTTTACTACTTAACTGTTGCATGTGGACGTGTAATTCTATACAGAATCACGATTCCTCGAAGTTCTATTGATTGAAACCAATTATTAGATTGATGGCAACTAATATAAATTATCAGCGTTTCTCAACAATAAAAGTTTAACATTTATTTTTATATGTATAGCAAATTCTATTGAGATAATGAAAATTACTTTTTTATATAGAACATCAAAATAACGGACGGGTTCGTAAGTTTACTACAATATCTTGTTAGATGACTTCTCGGCCGATCAGCAGAATGTTGTCCATGGAATCCTTGATACCCCTATTCTCGCCAATCATTAAAATAAATTAAAAATATTCTAGATTGTCTTCAACGATTTGGTATTAATAGGATTTAATATTTCCCATAAAATCAATACGCAGTCGCGACTTTTCCTATCTGTGTTTCGTATGAAACACCTATGCGCGACTATGTTTAGATACTTATCAAAAAATTCTTCCGTCTACGGAGCTATCCTAATATACATTCCCTCAAAACACGGATTCTATTTAAATTCAAAATTCCAACTACTACGTTAATAAAATCTACAATTACATTTCAATACTATTTAAGTAATGCCAAGCTATCAGACTAATCATAAATTCCTGCCTCACTATCATTTAAATAATATCCAGCCTATGCTGAATATCCGTTCGCACCTCACGAACCGCTTACGTGTGCACGCTTCGATATCTTTTTAGAGAGATTCCTTGCGTCCTTCTACAAGATCACGGCTTTCAATGCCCTCTCCACACCTTTTGCATATAATGTGTTCGGGACCGTGTCCATTTGCACAGCGCTATGATACTAAGCATGGAATATTACACTTTGTTGTCCTAACAACGCGTTTTCTTGACTTTCGAGTTTGCAAACAATTCCATTATTACTAAGGCTGGATGCCGATTTTATTATTCAAATTAAAGCCGGAGTTCTTGGCTTATCACAATATAGAGTATATGTAATCACATTTACTCTGTATGTATAGCCTATTACTCTGTACTCTCAACAGTGTAAATGAAATCACATTTACACTGTTTTTGGAAGTTGTAAGATGTATTGATCAACTTCCGCAGTCGTATTTATTAGTCTAATTGATTCTCAATTATACTACATCAGCAACAAAACAACGCCCTCATGTTGATGTTCTGAATAATCTATTCAACTGTATTATCATCATGTTATTGTAAATTTTACTTAAAATATACTACTTCCGGATTTGTCATTTTGAAATAAAAGATGAATGGCTTTCATATCTACGTGATTGGAAGCAAACAATCTTGTAATCTATAATTTCAATGTTTCAATAACGTACTCTGCATATTAACTGTTCGAATCTATTCTATTTTATGTCCTAAACCATGGACTGTGATATGAAATGACTGCTAAGAGTTACGTAACGCCGGATGTACGGATAGTGTGTTCAACTATTTTATTTCCCATGTGCTTCACATTTAATGTGATTGTTAAAATTTACGGGCCTTCGACTGTGGAAGTTGAGCAGTACTTCTTATGACGACCTAAGAGAGTAAAATTATGTTAATATTTTAGTTTCTACTTATTTTGTTCATAGACATGTTTTATATTTTTGAAATATTTTTATTGTTTCTTTTTGTATTTCTGGGAATATAAAAAAAATCGTTGGCATCTCTCACAGGCCCGGAAACTGTTTGGTTTTCTTTGAATTTCTGCGTGCACTGGTAATTAATAATTTTCAATTAATTAATATACAGTGGAATGTACAAAATTATCTCTTGCGGCACTGGTGAAATTAATAAAAAATCTAAATCTTACGTTCAGAGTGCTGGGCGAGAATGAATCGTCATGCTCTCGCAGGGAGGCACAGGCGAAACAAAAGCGAACGAGTGAAGAAGAGCGAGCGCGCGGAGAAGATTATGGGCGAGGGCTGTATAGGCGAGCGCGTAAATGGATGTGCAGCCCTCCACATGCCCTTCCTTTTGAAGCAGCCAGCGCAAGGGGCTGGCGAGCGCCCAAACGAGGTCGGGGGGGCGGCGGCCGGCGCCTGGCGCGGGCGGCGCGAGTGCCAATCGCTGCGGGCCGCGTGCTCTAGTAGCCGCGGGCGCTCCTTGCCGCCATTAGGGCGCGGCGGGGGCGCTGGCGGCGGGCGCCGTCCGCGGACAAAACCCGAATCATTTAGAGGTTTGCTAACGAGACGATGGCCGCTGGAAATTCGCTGTACTTGAGCATGCGCTCTCTCCTCTCGCCTGGGGATGAGGGCATCCGTGCGACCGGGCCGCGCTCCGCTCATCCCACCAAGGCCTCTTCACGCCTTCAAGGGAGAAATTCGCCTCGGTTGAACCGACGGGGCGACACGGTTGTTTTTTTTTTTTTTTTTTTTTTTTTTTTAATGTATGTGTGTGGTAAAATCCGGTTTCAGGGTCCCTCATGAGAAAGAAGTCGGTTTTTCCGTGATGTCTGCCCATTTGTATGGCTGTATAACCACGTATAACTCAGACACATTACAAAGTCTAGTTTGGTTCACACATCAAGAATAAGGTATTAGTCTCGTTTCAAAGATCTTCGAATGTTTGCAGGCGGAGATGAGATACACGCAGTTTTCTTTAGAGATAGCAGCAATGAAACAGACGATCGTGTCACTCCTTCAAAAAGTTCAATAGTCAATCCTTAACTAGAACAAATGAATGCAATGATTTTGAATTTCATTCACTGAGATCCTATTTCATATTTTTCTCCTCTTATTTTTCCTTATTTCAGGGGAAAAGGAGTTCTTTTAAGTTTTGGCATTGCTCAGATACTTTCCGATTAGATGAAAAACAGCATCTTCCAGATAACGTTCTTTTTCCGCTTCGGTAGCTTATATTGTTTCCCTGTTTTTATAATCAATAAAGGTAAGCAACTACAATCTATTAGAAACATTGATTTCTTACGTAGGAATCATGGGCTGATGAATATGAATTTGTTAAAAAGTATTTTTATTATTTAAGGCACTAACACTACTTGCTGTACACTTTTATAAAAGGGCCACGGATAAAAGTTTTGCGGGCAGACCCACACTCATTTCGTTACGCTACTGAGCGTCAGGGCCGTGTTAACGCACCCCCCCCCCCCACTGCTCAAGAGCTCCCGAAAGTTCTTAAAAAAATATTTAATACTAATTTTTTTAAAATAAGATAAAGTATAAAAAATTGATGTATGTTAAACGATGCGCAAAAATTGGCATAGCGGAGTGATGTGTTGCGTATCATTGGATAATAAATGCTGTTTCTGCTTGGTGTTATTTCAATTTCTTATTGTACAATTCAATAAAAAATTAAAACTATTTAATAAGTCATTCTCAATCTGTTATTCTTACTTACTTACACACGTATGTTTAAATTTTTTGATTGAATATATTAAATTGTGACACCAAGAACTACTTTCAAAATATATTTACAAAAATGCAAAATACAATGTGAATAATAGCATTTTCGTTATATTTCAACATCGAAATTGGGGGGGGAGGGAAAATCAGTGAAAGTAAGAATAGGGGCCCCCAATGCTGTTAAAACGGCCTCGCTGATTGTAGCATCTACATTCAAGCAAACCTAAGCAATCACATGTTTTTGAGCACATGTATATGTTTACTTTGTTTCATTCTTACTTTGAACACTTTGATTTAATACTTACCATTTGTTGTGTATCCTCGAACAGCAGGGTTCTAGCGAATGTCTTCTATTTTTTTCGTCGTGAAAAATGTCGTTGAATAGCGAATAACGCACACGTTCACTTCCTTTTTTCGAATATCATTCCCCCAAATGTCGGTCCATTAAGAGTGGACAATCCGACCATCCAAAATCTTTTATCGCGATCGTAATTTTCGTCTAGTTTGTTTCTCGTTAGAAAATGTCTTACTCGTCTCCAAGAAACAGAACACATTGCTTATTGACTTTAAATAAGTTAAAAAAGGAAAACCACTACTACTACCACTACTATTTTCTACGAAAATATTGTTCTCAAAAAACAGAGTTATTCAATCATGTGAGCGAATATTTTTACACTAATTCATGCATAACTAAATTAGGGAAAGTAGTCGGAGAGTAATGTAGAAATTATTTCGCTAACTTGCGTTGGGCCTCATAATTTTTTCCCTTCAGACAACTGGAAAATGTTCGCCTAAAAATGATTTTACTTATGTTGCGAGAATGTATGAAAAGTGTACCTCAAAACTAATAATGAAGGAAATATTTGCACTAATATTTTTTATTAAAAGTAACAAACGACTAATAATTTTAAAACAGTTTATTATTTACATTCGCAGGAATAATGGCTGAGAATGTTAAAAATCTAATCAATGCCATAATCTTATCATTTAGCCATCATTTCAAACAAAGACTATTTTTCCGAATACAGAATTTCGGAAAGAATTTGTTGGCTTTTCTATGAAGCCAACAGTCGAATTGTGGGCATACACTGATGAATGATTCAAAGACGAAAAACCATGTCCCAACGTAAAAAATGATGAATTTTGGAAAGTTAAGTTGGCTCTAAAAGATCCAAAAAATCTAAAGAAATTAAAATACAAGTTTCAAGATATATTCTAACAAAAAAACATTTGAAGATTTGGCAACTCTACTTCAGAGGACTACATGCTAAAGCTACATGGCCAACTACAAAAGCAACGGTGCGAAGTGGATGTGAGTTTTGAAAGAGCTGCACTTATTTTTTTGTAATATTAAATACGCTCAGATATAAGTAGTACAGTCAACAGATCAATAACTGAATACCAATCGTATTTATTCACAAAGAGAAACATTCACTTAATATTACTGAAACGACATAAAACATAAATTACCAACTTTACTAACACAAGAAGCCACAACTCCCTTGAATTTTTGAGGTACTCTGCCAGAGCTAGCTTTTCTATTTGAACCGTCTCCTTTATCTTCGGAAGCGTCTGTCAACATCACTGAGCGCTATGAACTATCAATAGTTTTCCGGTCTGGCTATCTACATTATTCAGCTCCGCTTGCGTCTTCTCTATTATTCCTGTGTTCCTGTTCATCTTCATTGCCCGGGAGTTGATGTTCTGAATGAGATCTACCCCAATGAGCTTGACTCTGACAAGTGTCTCCTTCGTTTTTATTCCTAGGTCTTAACTTGTACTACAGCCTCCGAGTCAATGACCCCCATCTCGATCAGGTTTTTCGTCCAGTTTCCCTGATCCATTGAGCAAATGCTGAGATGGCCCCTTGTTTTGCTTCTGGACATAAATGTAACTTCATTTCTGTGCACGTCTTCTAGAATTCAGTGGGAAATACAATTATTCAAATTATCGTTTCCATGTTGTCGCAGCAGGAAGTATTATTCCGAAGGACAACATGGATAAGAGCCAAAATTTATTGCTTATTTATCCTTGAAAATAGATTTTATTACATGGGAGGTTTTTTTTTTAAATTGAAGTAGTATATGACTTAATGTAGGGATCACAGAATTTTGACACTGTGCACACAATTCACTTTTCCCCATAGCACGTCATACGCAGTTTGAACTGTTTTTTTACGTAGAATAAATAAATAAATAAAACTTGGTGGGAGATATAAAGGCCTAGGTTTTGGTAGGTCTCCTCTGTGGTCATAAGTTACCTCTTATTGTCCTCAAAGAGTAGCCCATAAATTACGTAACGCTAAAAAGGGGGAGGGGTTTCAAACAGCGTTACGCTGTTACACAGGAGTAGGGGGTATTCGCTTAGTTAAGTAACATTGATTTTTTATGTTTTTACATTTTTCAACATTTGCTGAAATAATTATTTTTTTGGTCTTGCACTAAAAACAAAATAAGCTTGAAAAAACTAAATAAATTAAAGTTAAAGGCAGGGGACGGCGATATGAATGAATCGTTTCTGGGCACCAGAGAGAAAGAAGGAATCGTATTTTTAACTAAATCAGAAAAACTTTATAGAATTGTTAGAAAGGTTTAAAATTAACGAACGTCATCCTGAAAGTCGCTTGGAGTATATAGAGTAAAAATGGATGATTTTGAAAACTCTGGCAAAGTCAACGTGAATTTATGTCAAGAAATGTTGGACTGCCTGGGATACCTTGTGGCTGCCACTCGTTCCATTTCGCCCACACAGAAAACTATCGCAATATGCGAGGGATCCTAGAACTATTCGTTTGCAAGGCATGAAAATAGTATTAAGATACTTGAAACTTGACCAAGAACGACATTTTTTTAAATTTCTTGCGTCGTTGTTGATGCAACACGTCTTTTAACCAGTGTTGGGCGTTGAGCACTTTCTTCAATAATCCTCCGTTATTGAGTAATTACTATATTTGTCAAGTCTCGCCACGACGCAGTCATTGTTTGTATCCCTTTGGTCAGTGGCTCCACACCGTTAGATCCCGGGGTACTTGTCCCGTCACCCAACCAGGAACCCGCGAGTCTCGAATTCGCTTAACCTTCGTGACTTCACGGAGCGTAGTAAACGAATTCGGCTAGCGGCGCCGACAATGAAATGAAAGAGAAAGTTAAAATGAAACGAAGAACGCGGTGTTCTAAATGTATTCTCAGAAGCTAGCTGGTGTGTTGCTAAAGATAGTAAATCGTTTGCGAGATATATGATGATGCTATGAAAATCACTGACTAAATAGAAACGTAAGAAAGAGAAAATAGTTACATTATCTACAAAGGAGTCAGAGTTGATTGGAATATGCGATGCGATCTACGAGGAGCAGTGTTTAGGCCTCATTCACAATGCAAACTTAAACGTAACGTAAGCCGTAAACTTATGCAGTAAACTTTTCACGTAAAAACGATCATTCACAATGGCAAACGTAAGCTGGAACGTAGGTTTTGCCTGAACCAATCAGAATTCAACATATTGATCGATTCGTTTCTAGCAGTTTTTTCGACTCTCCTATCGATTTCGCCTTTTGCATTTGCATTATCGAAGGTCACAATTTTGTTTGCCATTTCGAACCAACACTTCGCAACTCGTACCAAAACTCCAAAAACTTCTCTGCTCTACCTTTCGACTATACACACGCATAAACAAGAATCGATCTGGAGTCGACCTTCCTTCTCGCGGATTTCGTTGTGCATTTGTTTCTTTCATGCTGCTCTCTGATTGGTCTTCGGTAGAATTTCGACGTAAACTTAAACGTAGAAGCTTGGAGCTTGCGAGCTCTTAAGTTTACGTCTTACGTCTACGTTTACGTCAAGGCATTGTGAATGATCTCGCTTCATAACCCATTTCTAGGTTTTGCGGCTACGTTACGGTTACGTTTAAGTTTGCACTGTGAATGAGGCATTAGTGTCAATCATCGAGGGCATCCGCTTCGAGAAATCGGTTCGTCGACCACTACAAGTTTTTACAGATAATAAATCAATTATAGACTGGACTAGACATTTCAAAATAAGGGCCAGAAACAAACATATTTTTAGGAAACATATTTTCGTGAAAGAGGATATTGAAAATGGAGAGATAGTTTTGAAACGTCACAGGTCTTACGACATGTATGCGGATATCTTGACCAAAGACGTCGACAAAAATTCTTAAGTCGTCATATGTTATCGTTAGGGATGTTGTTATAAGCATTTTCTTTTCGTGCACACACGAAAAGGGAGATTTGTTGGTAATCATGTATAATGTCACGAAATGAACTTCGTGTGGCACGTTAATGTTATTCAAAGAGAAACAAAGGAGTGTTGTAGTTGCTGATTGTAACTAGTCGTAAGTAGTAATTTTCTGACTGAAATAAAACGGCGTATCACCTCCCTTAAAATATGTCCTATTTATTGGATTAGAGCTGCAGTATATCCGTAAATTGATAAACTGAGCTTGTTATCCAATCCAATCCATGTCGCCTTATGTTTAATTGGGTTGACCCACAACTTGTGTTGGTACTCCATTTATATCTGGAGTATTACTTCTTATTAAGCGCACTCACCGTCCTTGGAGAATTGGCGTTGATTGATTTGGAACTGACGTTTCTACCAATACTGCTCGGCTTGAAAAGTGTAGCGTTCGAAATGCATCTCCGTGACTTTTAATCGTTTCCATGACTCGAGAACTTCAATTATGATCCGATCTTCAAGATGCTTTCCTTCGACAAGTGAATCTGTCTTTTTGGTCTTCTCCCGAGTGTCTCTTACACACATCAGACTGTTATTATCTCCTCGGAATTGATATTTCTCTCCAATATGATCCTCTATGGCGGGAGCAGTCATAGTCAAGGTTTTAAAGAGCATGCATGTAAGGAGCGATAATGTAGGCTGATTGCGTCATGAGGCTGTTTGTTCTTTCCAAATCCTTTCTTTGGATAGTGTTAACTCTCTCGGATGTAGTTATAGGGGTTTTCAGGAGTCAGTGACGCTCTCTTATTTATTACATTTTACTAAAATGTTCTTAAGTTTAAGCGAAAACTGAAAACTTTGTCCCTTGAACACAGTTGATTGACCCGGGCAGCTTGAATTGAAAAATGTTAACTGCAGTGTTGTAGTTGAAATCGTATCTTTGCAGGAACAGTTCTTCAGTAAAAGTTCTGTTGGTGCATAAAAATGAGCTTCAAAATCGCATTTTGGAGCTCGGAAACTTCTAAGAAGATCTAGTATTGACGCTAACACCCGAAAAATCAGCAGTTAAATATGGATTATAAAAAAGGTTGGTATATAGAGTATTGAAGCATCAGATGGAGATCAACTAAATTTTGGAGGAAAATGTTGAAAAGAAGAAAATTACTTAACAAACTGAAAATACACTCATTGAATAGTTTGAAGAAATAGTACTCCAAAATAAACTAATTACATAAACCTGAATGAAAAACTTTAGATGGAGAAACAATTAAAAGTGAAGAAAGAACATACAAACAGTCGCATACATCCTTGTACCTTCTCTCAGTTATAAATCATCAGAAGTCCATGTTCATCATAGATATAAAGGTACTATCTGACTTAAGTGTAAATCCGGTCAGTATTACGTAGGCACTATATTACAAATTTATTGGACTCTATGAAATATCCTATGTGAATAACGAACAATATAAGAAGCAACTAATTGTACTAAAACAGCAGGTACTTTCACGCACAATTACGCATGAAGTACTCAAATTTTCGAAAAATTGTACCCGACTTTATTTCGAAATCTATCTTTAAGGAATAATTTCATTGAGGGGGGGGAATCCGTATCTTCATAATTGTCGTTGTAGGAAGACGAAAAAAAAAATCGCAATTTTCAAAAAATTGAGCCATTTTTTTGAAAATGTCCCAGGGGCTTCATGTAAAATATCCCCCAAAATTAAAATATAAGTTTCTAATTCAAGGGACCGCGACATCGGCGAGATCGATTCAGGAATATCAATTTTGGAGAAAATTGGCTGAACGGTTTAGCCGCTAGCGTTGTTCACAGACGGACGGATGTTTTCTCTCTACTCCGTAGCGAGAAAGTAAAAATGTCGATGAAAAAGATCATGAGAGAATATTTTTAGCTGCTGACTACATGAAACCTAATCCCTCAGGGGTTGAGGACCCACGAGACGCTGAAATACAGAACGACAAGTTTGACCATGTTCACGCTGAAACGCGTCAAACCGAGTTATAGAGCCATGACGAGTCTACTGAGTTGTATGTATTCATTGCGTGACACAAGTAATTAGCCATAAAAATTGGTCGAGACATTAGGGGAGCGGCATTCGGTTGGTTTTGATTGGGAAGCGGCAATAAAGGAACCCATTTGAAAGAAAATATAACTGTCATCATTGGAGATTTTATGTCTGCTTATTCTCTCGGTTATCTGCTAACGCTCCAAGCCCTCTTGTCAAATCATTCCCGTGCGTTTTTACATGCTAGGGAACCTTGCTCCTAGCTCCACTCCATAACGTTCCCCTCGAACACGTAAGCCTATTGCGGTCGAGAAGTTTCCTGCCGCGTGGCTCTGTAACTCTTTAATGCAATGTTTAATGCATTAATGCAATGTTTAATGTTAAAGGTGTAGCGATTTTGAGGTGGTTCACGAATGGGCCGAATTTACGATTGATTGATTACTGATTCCGGGCGCGTCAACCTGAGGTCATTAGTCCCGTAAGTGTGATGAATGTTTATCATCACACCTGAGGGGATGGGGAGGTGGCGGTGATCTTGCGCCACTGGATGGCTAGACCTAGGACCTCCCGGCACCGACCTACCGTCGACTAGCGGGGACTTCCCCAACCAGGTATATCCCACCAGCGGGCCACCGCCCCAGCCGGGACGAGCTTTAAGTCCCCGACCGGTCTCCCGGCATGTGCGGTAGATAGTGTAAGTGTATGTGTAAGGGGTGATGATAGGACGAAGAGGAAGGAGGAAAGATCGTACGCGGACCGTGGCCCATTTCTTAGGGTACTGCTCCGACATTCGCTTGGTGTTGATTGGGAAACGACGGAAAACTACCGATCAGAGCAGCCGGCCGCTAGAATTCTCCTCCATACAGCGACTGAATTCGACCTAGCTGACAAGCTAGTGTCGAAAATCTTTCCACTGTCGGGACTCGAACCTAGAACCTCCCGGTCAGAGGCACTGCAGAGACGTCAGTTGATGCACTGAGCCACCGCCCCCGATCCGAATTTGCGACACTATAAGCGAATACCCTTGCCCATGGCGGGATTCGAACCCGCAGTTCCAGCAGCTCACGGTAACCACTAGGCTACGTGACCTGGAGAAAGTGGAATTTCCATCTCTGATTATATAATATTGTCGGTGCCTCTTTCGTTGGGGCGCTATCTTTAAACTGCTTCGTACACCATCTCATCTCAATTACGAGAAACTTATTTACTTTCAGGGGTATATACGGCAATATACGTACTAATTGGAGGAAGAAATTGCACTATATGGAGTGGGGGGAGTAATTGAGAAGTGTACATACAGTACAAAAAAAACAAATGTGTTACTTGAAGACAATTTGGTTGAATATTCCGGATAAGTGTATTAAAAAAAAAAAAAAAAAAACAACCTTTTTAATAGGAAGAAAAACGCATAGTAGTCATATTATTTTCTTACCTTGATACACCATTCATATATTTATTATTCTATTGTTATGACACATTTGCAGTTTTGTCAATATTGTAGAGATGTGTTTATGGTTTGTACTTCAATTAAAGGAGGTAAAAGATTTTTGTTACAAAATTGTATGATAGAGAAAAAGACGGAAGATTCCATCTGTTTAATGAAGTACTTTAGACTGAGAAACTTTCCATTTTATCAAGAGGGGAGATTTTATAACCTATTTTTACATCATTATTTAATCTTTTAATTACTTGCTATGGAAGAGTTTACTAAAAAATACTGGGCAATATTTAGTGCAATTCTCTAAAAATAGTAAAGAATGCAAGTTTTGTACTTCCTAAAGAAAATGTGATGCAAGGAAATGCCACTGTATCACATTCGGCTAGCAGTATGATCTGAAGTACCTTATGTAGATAAATTGCTGTCAAAATATGGGCAGCTGTCAAGTGTCATACTACATTTTTAACTTCCAATTTGTCTTCAGCAATCTCAAAATCCTACACATCCAAGTTTTGGGCAAAAATGTTAAGAATTAAAAAAGTGACCTTCAATATACTAAAGTAACATTAAATCCCATTAATAAATAAATGCTCTTTGAGACATTGGCAATTGGTTTAGTTTTGGAGCAAATTGCCAATTCGTTTAGTTTTGGTTTTGTCAGATTTTGATAAGTAATGTTTCATATTACTTATTTTGAGCAGAAAGCATTGCAATAACCTTTGAATCTCTGAAGATAAATTTTTATACCCCACTTTTAATTTCAGGGAAAAAAACAAACGGAGAATAAAAAATATATGGCAATTACTAAAACACTAATAGTAAGACAGCAAATATGGAAAATAAATTTTGAAAAGGAATCAATCCAACAAAATTATTCAAAAGCAGTCTTGTTAAAAAATGGCAAATATTAAAAAATGAGGGAATTCATAATAATTTTAACTTAAATTTGTAATTGTAACCAAAATGAAACTTTCAGAATTTTTTAAATAATTAAAGTGTAGTGATTGAGTGAACGTGTGATATTTAATCCTTGCAGTTATGTTTTATTTCTTTCCTGCTTTTCTTTTCATTTTTCTGCATTGATTTTCTTATTTTCCATTTTCAAGTCTCAAGAACTTTCCCTAACACAGGAAAGTCCAAGTCTCTTCTTCACAGCTTCTTAGCAGCAGTGGAATGAAGGAAATATAAGTCTGAGGAAATCTTGCTTGTTGGTTACCTGTAGACATTATGAATTATTAAAAATTTCTAGGACAGAGATGATCAACCATCTCAATTCAAATAAAACCAAAACAAACTAAGCAATACCTAATTAGTAATAAAAATTACCGTATCGAATTCTTTCATCACTGGAAGTCAAGATTTGAAATGCTTATTCCGATACAATGACTGTTAAGGAAAGGTTTTTGTCATAGCAGTTCATTTATTATAAAAAAAATAATTTAATTTCTGCCCTAAATTTGCTTCTGATATTGTATAAGGAGGCTCCTATCATTCTCATAAACAATATATATATATATACATAAATAACCATGTCTGAAACACAATAGCATATTTTAAGCTTAAAAAGGATAAGGAAAACTTCATAACAGCAGGGGTTTTGTTATAAATCCATGAAATTATTTTTGAAATGTGGAATACAATTCTTCTAAGGTTTTTTCAAACATAACTTAAAAACATTAACAGTAGATACCTAATGTTTGGTGCTATTAGATTATGTTTTATAAAATCAATTCATAAATCATTCAGTCAAAATTCCAAATATTTTAGGGACATTAAAATGGAGGGATATCTAGTTCATAACATATTATTTCAAATTAAACAGTTAAATAATTCTCTTTGAAACTTGGTGAATATCTTCTGTTAATTATAAAACACCATCCACTCTTTGTAAGCAAATATATTTGGGATTAATTTTTTGATAATTAGTTTTCAGAATCATTTTAAAACTCATCTCTCTCGAAATTTTGAAAACTTTAAATGCGCACATGATCTTATACTATCCAGAAAATGAAAATTAAATGTCAATGTTTTGATATTTCTTCATTGGTTAAAACCTTCAGAAACAAGATAATTTCATTCAGAAACGTGCCTCAATATATCTCTAGAGTCCTAGCTTATAATGATGGTTTCTGAATAATTGTTAATTAAAAGAGGAAGTTTGAAAAAAAGTACTCCAGATGACATGCAAAAATGAAGAATATTAAATATCAACATGACATGCTACAATAACACTGGGCAACAAATTTTAACTTTTAGTTTGCAACATGAATGAAACCTATCTTGATTTATGTAACAGACATTGCTGAACACGAGTATGGCAACAAAAATTTCAGTTTGGTTCTAGATTCATAAGGTTTTGTAGGAATTATATGCACAACAAAATATCATTTATCATGAGTATTGTAATAATATATAATCTTTTATCTGAACTAAAACCCACTTCCAACTTGCTTTCCTCTTGTTTTGTAGTTCGGGAGTATCTCCAGGAGAAAACCAGAAATAGACAGTGAGGATATTCTTACTCCGCCATCCATTAAGTTTTTCAAGGCTTAGTTGATGAAAATGTTTACCTCATTCATCACTCACAGCTTTGCAACTTTTAGAAAAAGTTAAGATGAGAATTAAAAAGTGTAAGTTGAGAGACATATTGGATCTCATTTTGTGGTACGATGACTTTGGTTCCCATTTTGTGGTAACTTGGTTACAATTTCTCAGAAAGCTTGCCATGTCCCCTCCTCAGTATCATTAAATAGATCTTCAAAAGTCACATCTTGAAAGATTTGGCTAATCTGGGTACACACAAAAACTACTTTATCTTCTCAAAATTCCTTGTAGGAAATTTTGAAAATAGATATTCATATGCTCATCCATTTTGATGAAGATTTGATGAGACTTTAAGTTTGATGTGAAGAGGAGGAAGTAAGATTTTCTCTAAATCCCTCAGAGGCTAGTGCTGAATATTCAATTTTCCAGGTTCTATTCACATAGGTGATTTTTTTTGTTTGTTAAATGAGATGTCTCTACTGTCCCATTCACAGAGGAAACAGTTTAGTGTAGCCTTGATGGAGTCCAGTTACTATAGCAATTACTTTTTTAAGTCCCTACATATTTGCCATTTACATTTGTCAAAATTAATTGAAACAATGAGAAGTTTTAGACTAGTACATGATTATTTTATGATATATATTCTCCTCATGATTAAAAGGAATGGAAGGTAATAGATTGCCATAATGAATTAAAATACCACTGAAGCATAAATGCAGTCATTGAACAGTCACCATCGATCATATTACGTCCTTCAAAATATCTTCTTCGAACAAGTCAAATGCATATTTGCAAAACATAATTCATTATTCAAATGAGAAATATTTCTCGAATGGCATCTGACGATCGCAAAAGAAACACTTCCATATCTTCTACGATAGTAGTTCTAGATTAAATTAACCAGACATCCCGTATTATCCAGCACAGTCCCTTTTTTGAGTCCCAGTCCCGTATTTTTGAAAGGAAAAACGGGACCCCAACATGTCACGTTTTTGTGACAATGGCACTAGTGGCTCTAGCCGAATTCATTTACTACGCTCTGTGAAGTCACCAACGGAATTTGAGACCTTGCGAGTTCCTGGTTGGGTAACCATCTAGGAACCTCGGGATCTAACGGTGGTGAGCCCCTGGCCAAAGGGATACAAGGCAATGGCTGACTGTCATGGCGAGACTTCACAATGAAAATGTGATGTTACTCCAATGCCGGCGCTCCACGTCCAAAGATGGGTTTGGAGACGCGTGGCCTCAACAAAGACGCAACAATATTTTTAAAAAACCTAATCAACAGAAAGTGCTGTCAACAATTTAAAATTATTTATAATGTATTCTGTTGAGTTTGGATTAGTTTATAAAAAAAAATAAGCATGAGTAAATCATATGCTCATGTGCCATGTAACAAGAGTGTTACACATATTATTGAAATCAAGAAGGGAGAGATTCAGGGGTAGTTATAGGAAGGGAAAATGAGCTATCGCGTCATTTGAGTTTGTATGTGCTTTATCGCTATGGATATCATTACCGAGAAATTCAATAATCTGAACCTTCTGCTTCTGTGCGACTCGGCAAGCAATCTTAATTGAGGAATACGGGCCAACTTCATAATGAGTAAAAGTGCAAATCAAAAAAATGAGTATTTTTTGTTGTAGTTGAATGTTCCATTCTAATGTTCTTTTTTGATATTAGAATGCAACATTAATATATTCTTCATTTTCCAGTTCATACATATTTTCTCCATTTTCCGGTTCTTTTCAAACATTTTCCTTATCAATATGGGGGCTGGTAATAGTATGTGTCCTGTTTTTTCAGTCAAGAAAATGTCACAATGTCTTATTTTCTTGTTTTTAAGATCCGGTCACCTATCCACTCTGGGAACTTAAGAGGCCTTCCCTTAGGGAAACTAAATATCTTTCTAGACTATTTATTCTATTGTTAATTCTCGCTGATCTTGTGTTGTTCAGGTTTAACGATTGGTATAAATTTAAGATACGTACACATGGGGGCTTGAGGATCATAAGTTTCGTCGTCTGAATGTAAGGAATATGATTCTGGAGAAGTAGGGATGGGAAACTGATAACTGTGAGCCAATGGTTGTGTAGCAGATGGTAAATGATAGCAAATTATCTCTTTTTCTTCTTTTTTTCTGACTTTTGTTGGTGGAATCATGCAAAAGTAGCAATCATCTGGATGATTCTTTGGCTCACCCCATCTCATAGGAATGCCATATCACATTGAAGATCTCTTTATGATTTTACCAATCAAGAAGGCCATATAAGTTTTGCAGCAGATATATGTGGGGCCCAAATATAATTCTCTCTTAATATGCAAAATTATCCCAATTAAAGTTTACACACTATTATGATTATTATTGGGGTTATTATTTCTTCGTTGGCTAGTGAGCACAATTTGGACACAAGTATACCACAAACCTTTTGAACTGTTAACACATTTTCAGTAAATTATTAATTCCCATCAAACAGGTTCCATAGACCTTTGCCCTTCACGAAACAAACTAATATGGATTAAATAATGCAGGAACATGCAGGAATGAACTACACATCCGCACCAATTCTCTCTCGGAGCACAAAATGGGTTCACAATAAAGAGGTATTTGAACCACAAGTCTGGAGAATATTCTTATTAGTTGACTAGTTTATTTATTGCTCACAAACTTTCTGATCTGAGGAATGCAAGACAAGTAGTAACATGAACACAAATTCAGAGATATTTATTTTGACTATGCATATCTAAGCAGAATGTGATATTCTGCAAAAAAATCTTCAGAAAAATCGTCTGTTTCATGAAAATAAGAACTTACATGTGACTCTTTTAGCATTATTTTCGTGTTCAGAGGGTCAAGTTAAACTAAAAACATCTCAAAATTCTCATGTCGCAAATTCCCTGTTGACCAGTGTAATTTAAAGGGCTAGTGAATTAAAAGGAATTATTTTCAATCGAAAAATATTATTGTGCAGCATTATGTTGTAAATTGAATACTGATTCTGAAAGAATATGTTTTCAACAAATCTGAAGGAATTTAAAATTTTACATATGGAGGGCACTGTTGGAATATCAACATACAAGTAAATGATAAAAATATAAATATAAAAATATGTATTTCCACAATTACATACAACAGAGAGCTAATCTGCATTGTTAAAAAACACATGAGTGGATTCAATGGAACATTTTCACATGATTTAATAAATTATACACATGTACTTCAGCTACGTTATAAGTTACTGAAAATGTAACAATACTGATTAAAATCTGCTTCAATCTGTCAGCATTAAATCATATGAAATAAATACATGAGATAAAAGGTTGAAACTTTGTAAGAAACTGTACAAAAAAATCAACAAAACAACAGTCCACAGTTCATTTTCAACACCAGCACTTGGGTCATTCATATACAACAATTGCACAATTAAAATTCCGAGGCCTGTTGCACCAAACATTAAAATATAACACACACTCATACACACTACACATTTATGAAATGCATAAATACTATTTACAAAAACATATGATCAAATATGATTCTTCAGTTTGTCAGGTTAAGAAATAGCTCCAATAAAATGGACTAGATGCACAGAATAATGTATCATAAAACATTATATACCACACCCTCAAAATACATATGGAAATCCACCCACTAAATCAGACAAGACACAACTGGTAGTGGATGACAAGAAACAGCTCCTTAAGTCCTTGGATTCCATTCTTCTTACACCAAATTAGGGTAATATATGTTAATTACTATATTTATAGAAACACTCCCAGAATGATCCTGAAGTTCACTACCTGCACAAACATGTAAAAGAACAAAACATTATAAAATATTTTTAATGGATAATAATTTCCTCATGATCATTATTATTATTTACTATCAACGAAAAGTTGTATTTAATTCATAGTTGCAAAAAACCAGTTTGAAGCAAAATGATGTTGAAAACAAAATTAAGAGTATTCTAGAGCAGATGTGGTAATAGCCAGAGCGCTCTTCACTTGACTATCATAGCACAGGATGTCCAACTTTACTTATTCTGTTTTGCTACGTTTGAGAGCTGATTGCGTTGTCTTGCTTCCTTATAGAGGTTTTGGGTGGAAATTTTGGGGTCTTATCCCTTATCGATTCTGACATCGCAAGATCGGTGAACAAAAGCAAAGTGGCAGGAATGACATTTGTTTCGTAGTACAATTGAGAATGGGGAGTTTTAATTGATTAAATAATATTTACGGATAAAAGTATTGGCCAGCCTTAAGGATGTTTATGTCAATCATATACGCTGGAGGCCGGAACCTCGTCATGGAATTAATACAAATAGCAAAGCGTCAATTCGTCTTAAAAATTGGAGATTATAAATTCGACGCCATTCCACACGCGGTTGTGTTTGTCATTCGCCATGTTCTCGGGAAAGTGTGTCGATTTCTTCATGTTCGTTACAATTAAGTAGAATATGTTAATAAGGGGAATACATCAATCCTACATTTTGTATATTGTACGCAGAAGTTGGTCATACGACGGAAATCAGAGCTAGAGTTGATGTCAGGGAACAAATGAACATCGCGTTCCACTCATAACCAGATCTGCGCTATTTCCCCTCAAAATTTAATATTAAGTATCTAAATGCATGGCATTTCATTTTATTTTATTTTCAAAATTTAATTAACATTTTATTCTCAAAATTTATTTAACATTTTATTTTTAAAATATTTGGAAAAATTTATCGCAACTTGAAGACAAAGGTTTCTCTTTATAACACTGCAAGGTGAAAATACAATTAACTTATGCCATAACAAACCCCTTATGCCATGCCTAACCCCTTATGCCATAAAAAAATTTTCCAATTAAAAAAATATTAAAAATTTTGTATTAAAAAGTCACACAGTTTAAAAAAATCCTTCCTTCGTGGTCGAAAATATTAAACTAATTTGGATGAAAATTGTTGAAGTTATGTTTATTTGAAATTTATCAATTTATTCTAATTTTGACGAAGTTTTTCTTTTCCATTCTGTTAGCAGGAGAGCAGGGGTGTCCAGAGAAAACAAGGGCCCTAGGGCAGTAGATCCATTGGGGGCTCCTTATTTGAAACAACGTTCCATCCCTCCACATTACATAAATAGAATTCATTTCTTCAGACAACAGAAATAACTTACAGCGTTTAATTTTAATTAAAAATAAATAATTTTTTATTCCTTTTGAACGGTAAAAAAATCAGGGTCCTAATTAAGTCCAGACCTGGGGCAAGTTGCCCCACCCACTTCTGCTGGAGGCTCTTGACACCCCTGCAGGAAAGCAATTTAAAAAAGAAAGAAAAAAAAAATTCCTTTTTGCATTTAAAAAAATCGATTGATGTTTTCTTACCTATATATGATTGCACAATTGTAACGATGCAGCATTACTCACAAATAAATAACATGATTGGCAGTCACTGATTTTGAGTAATTCAACATGAAGCTTTGAGCAATTTCTTCTCATAAAACAGTCACCTATGGAAGGAAACATTAGTAATTAGATGTACAGTACAAATAAAACCATCTAGAAAAATGATTTTCCTGCCTACTTAAGCAATTAAAATCAATGTTCATTCATTCATGCTAATGCATTTTAGAAAACTCAATTAACATACAAGTTAAGTTATCAACAGAAAAAAATTCTTAAAATTCACTAACTACACAAATAGTCGAATATGCATGAAAACTTTGACGATTTTGAGGAGCGTTTTACGAGACCATTTAAAGTTTGTATTCACAAATGGATTCAACCATGAAGTAGTGAAAACTTTAGTAATGAATAAGGATGCACAAGATTTTAAGAAAAAAAAAGTACCTAGAAAAGTCACACACTTTAATGAAAATGGCAAAATAATTTATTTATACATTAAGCAGTATTAACTCTTTACAAATAATTAATAAAAATTCACATATCACAATAAATGCTTGACTGAAAATCCATAATATACTGGTGTCCAGGGAGAAAACGTTGAAACTTTGAAAATAAGCTCTTAAGACAATTTTAAGCATATTTTGTCAAATAAACTTTTTGGATATTCCAAATGGCTGAGCTGTAATACTCAAACGTTGGTTTGAAAAAATACTTTCCATGCAAAAATTTGAATTTCAGATAAACAGTTTTGAAACATGTAAATTGTTTATTATTTACAAAAGAAATGAATATATTTGTTCACGAAGAAAAATTAACAGAGAAATAAAAAAGCACCCAATTTACACAATTCGACTTTTTTTTTTTCAAATCTTCCATCTATCCATCTTTTCAAGATTCATTCATCAAGAATTTCTACCTTTTCCTTCTTCATAAACCACTCAAACAATAAATCCTCAGAAGCCAGTGTTCCTCTCCCGCTAGGATGTATAATGCAACGGCGAATTACATATCGGCCTTCCTCCAAATATATCCCGATCAGTCGGGACAAACTCTAGGCTCCAACTAGTCTCTCAAGATGTCGGGTAATGTAGTGCGTGAAAGAATGCTGCATTTATGGCGAAAGGATGAGGAAGAAAAGACAGCGCGTGATCAGTGGCCCGTTTGTGAAAGCACTATCCAACATTCGACTGGTAATGATTGGAGAAACCGTTTAGAAAACCCAACCACAATAATTCTTTTCCAGGCAACAACAGAATTCATCCTAAGTGGAGTAGTATGGACAATGTCGAAACTCCACCACTGTTGAGACTAAAATATTTAAGCCTTTTTGGTCAGAAACTCTGCTGTGTCAACAGTTGTTCCTCTGAACCTTCTCAATGGTACAATCACAATGATTTCCCCCAAAATACCGTTATGATTCTACTGAAATACCGGCCTTTCAGCATGCAAATGCTGGTATTTTCTTGAGAAAATACCGGTATCATACCTTTAAATAGAGATTTCACCGGTATAGACGTCAGATAAAGGTAAAACACCTCTAAAATACCGGTATTTTACGTCGTTCACTGGTATTTTTAAAGGTATTTCGAATAAAGGTATAATAGAGGTAAAGGTATTTCTGTACCAGTATAAATACCTTTACCGATATACCTTCAGTATTCGGTCCCTAATTCAAATACTATAAAAGGATATTTTCAGGTCAAATAACGTTTTATTAAACTAGTGAAATGAGAGTAAAAACTCAAGTCTAGCAGATATCATGTGGAGCAAATTCAAATAGTTTTCTGAAGACTGACGATGGAGTTGAAAAAGTGAATTTGAGATTCTGTTAATGGTGTTATTGAAGGCATTATTAATTTTACTGTATTCATTCTTAAAGAAAAAAGGATTTCTAGTTCTCCTTTGAGGAATTTTTACAGTGAATCCCATAAACAAATTTGGAACTCTGAATATATCCTGAAATTATCTTATAGGCTTACATATAGAAAAGAAATATTTGAATTTGTATGGCAATAAACACAGACCCACAGCTTCTGGTAACAAATAGACTATTCCTTTTGGTCTTGAAGTTGATACAAATGTACTTTTAAATAAGAACATTTTCTGACTTATTTAAAAATAATTAAAAAATTATCATTGTATTAACATGTGGAAAGCAAATTTAAACACTGGTTCATTCAAAAACCCATTGCCAACTGCCTTTATTTTATTTCTTGGAAGGTCACAGTGTAACATTTGGAGAAAATTCATTGTAGAATTCTTTGTAGAGTAAAGAAAGAAATAGGAATGGATCTCATTTAGAAAAACATGAAGGACTACTGCAAAATTAAAGGTCTGATATCGGCACACACTCAGTGTTCAGGTGGTACTGTGGCATTCACATGTTTTCAATAATTGCCTTCTTTATAGAAGAGGAGGTTGTGTTGCAATACTGCCTGTGAGTGACCACAAAAATAATGGTGTAGAAATCACATTTGAATTAGTATTTCTGACTGTGTTTAATTTTTCAATTAAAAATAGGGGGTGCTAATAACAGCACGTGCTTTCTCGCATTTAGTAATGGTTATTGAAATACTATTTATACCACAATTTCTTTCTGAATTAACACATTGGACATATTTTCTAAAACTCATTACAAACATTTGGTGTGAAAACTAAATATTTTAAAGCAAATATCAATACAAATTCAATAATAAATAAAAATAAATAATTATAACAGTAAATTCAACAATGACAATAAATTCATTCAGCTAAATCATGTCACAACAATGAAACGTAAATCACAGAAATTTGCGAGTCATGATGCAGAATGCAATTACATTCCAAGTTGATATTCCCTGAAGTATAGCAATTTTTATTCCATATATTTCAAATAGGTTTGAAATAATTTGTAAAATTTTAATAAAAGCTCGAATGTAAGAAATGAACAAGGAACTTTGAAATAATATACAAATTCTAATATACATAGCACCCAACTGCCTCAAAGCACTTCTAAAAATAACGTTCACAAAGCGCAGGATTTTCAAAGCGGGGGACTAAGTTTGTCGCCAAATTATTGAAAAAAATACCTTTTTGAAAAATTCAACATGACCTTCTTTGAAGATCTGTGTTTGATGAATACATTTCTCATTTTTTTTTTTTTTTTTTTTAATATAACAATTGTAGTTGTATGCCGGCACCGAAAAATTCTGAACGTTTGCAATTGGGAAAAAAAGTCAATGTTTTCAAGGAAAATTAGACCTGCACCAATCGCATAAACGTCCTTCACACTAACAATGAAATTTAATCAAAAACGATGAAGCCATTTTTTTTTTATAAATTTCAAAATGTCCCACGGGCTTTATGGAAAGTTCCCCACAGAATTAAAATATCAGTTTCGAATTCAAGGGGCCGCTACAGCAGCCAAATTGATTATGATACATCAATTTTGGAAAAAAATCAGTTGAACGGTTCAGCCGCTGCGTTATTCACATTCAGACGGACAGACATTTTTGTTGTCAATCAATTTTTCGGTAACAAGGAGCCACAAAACATGGATTCTGGCTACGCCACGTATTAGAGGATTTTTTTTCTAAATTTAGCGACTGGATTTATTGACTTTGTTGTTACCAGGACTCGGCAATAAGAGTTTTTCTGGCGAAAATTCGCCGCTTTTCCCCTCAGCATTTCATAATATTCTCTTCTTAAGAATTATATTCTTAAGTGCGAAAAAGTAATACAAAGGTAGTTCGAGTCATGGTGGAAAAATTTGGGTGAGCTCGTCCAGCACAGATTTGTGCTCGTTCTTGCAAAGCACCCGTTTGCGTCACGAATCTTTGTTGGCAATGCAGAAAAATCAAATCTACAGTTCGTTTACCATTACAAAGAAGTCTTCTGTAACTCGGGAAAGAAAATGTATAGTTTTTGAAATGTTAATATCGTGCTTTTTATTACTATTACTATTATTATTATTATTATTATTATTATTATTATTATTATTATTATTATTATTATTATTATTATTATTATTATTATTATTATTTTAAACCTTTTTCATTTTTCAACAATTAATAGTTAAAATGTAGGGAAGGGATTCTGAAACTCCAGAAAGTGTGCGCAGATGATTTCTCGCTCATACGTCATATATAGATTTTACTGTTTTCTTTTTAACTAAAATATCTAAACCACGTGACCACATCACGGGCACTTCTTTTGAAAAGCCGGACCAGACGCTGTTCGCAATGTTGCAAGGAGAACGAGGAGTGTTGAGAAACATTTTGAAGCCGATCCGGTGGTCGACATCGCTAAGGCAGTAGTGTTGTAGCGATCTCGGACCGAAGGGTCACGGGTACTACATAAAGGATGAACACAATTCTCAAAAAACAAATTGAATTTCTTCGATTGTCAAAACATTTTGCGGAGTTAGATATATTTCCTAAGAGTTTACTCATATGGAATTTTGTATTTTGTTGGTTAAAGTGGATAAATGTTGGATTTTCAAGTTTTGAAAATGGAATGTTTGAGGCATGGCACGAGTAAGTTTTGAAATTCTTTCTTGTCTTCATCTTTTGACTGCACTTGCTGAAGAAGGTTTGAATAGTTTTTCTCACTTTCTTTTCACATTTTTTGCACGAGTTACACGGTTTTTAAGCCATAAGAATTATTTTTAGCACAGTTTACCACCTTTTCAAAACATTGGCAAAAAATACATTTCCAGTCTGCCGCGAATCTTCTCGAAAAATCCAATCTTTTGGCATTGTGGCAAGCACGCTTAACAGACCACCCAATTTACTGATTTGAAATGCATCAAACTTCGAAACCAATACACAATTATCGAAGAAAACTCCGCCTATCTTGTGTAATTCTACCTTCTAAAAGCGAAAGATACGCGAGCGTTATTCTTGACGACAGTTGTGTTCTCCGTAAGGAACAGATAGCTCACAAATCATTGCGAAGATCGGAAAGACGAGAGTAAATTCCTGTTCTCTGGAGCGCCATGACGGACTTCGGCGAAGTAGATAAGGTAACCCGCACGGTGTCAAATTCTCATACGTCTCTAAGCGGTGTCCCTGCTCGACGCGCTACAGGCAAGAACACACAGGGCATAGAGCTTGTCGATTGGAGCAAGTCCTGACAGATTATACGAGTAAGTTACTTGTCTGGTAAAAAAAATACCCGTCAGTGATTGTAGAAAACAAAATACAGTGAACAAAAAATATTAAAAATGCGGAAAATCCAATATAGGCACTTATCGACACTTAACGCTCAATTAAGCAAATTATCTCTAAAATGGGCATAAAACCTTCGCAAAAGCCATTTCTGAGGTAAACACTGACAGCGTGTTAAGTTGTTTAAATATACATTCAAAGAAATAAAATAGGCAAAAAGGGCATTGTCCGGACTCTATTCTCCGTTCACCGTATGAAAAAAGAGGATGTAAACAGTAGCACGTGCTTTGGGATGCTTGCCATTGGTTAGTTGAGACGTTACAACCTCAGGCGTGTTCATATATATTTTTGACTAGTCTCTCGCGTCGGTAATATTTACATTTGAGGCAATTCTTCACATGATTATATTTATAAGTACATGTGCTTTAAATAATGGCTGATAAAGTTTCTCGAAAACTGAACAGTTTTCTGTGAAAATGAGCTGAAATTTCCACATATTCAGAAGCTCTCAAACGCCATTTTCTCAAAAATGGCTCCAAATGTTTTCTTCAAAATTTTCCAACGGATAGTGGAAATGGCGTTGTTTAATATGACGTAAAGTTCATTTTGGTGTATTCTTTTGCCTTTTCAAAAATTACACAAATGTAATTTCTTTTAAATATTTCTCACACCGTTAATATGCACATTTTCAACAAATTGTATACATTATTGAATTTGTGAGTGGAAGTACTTCAAATGAAGTTTTCCGAAAACTCAATAGATTCCCGTGAAACAGCTTCAAATTTCGCACTAACAGTAAAGCCTAACGTCATTTTCTTAAAATCAACTCCAAATGTTTCATTGAAAATTGCTATTTACGACGATATTTTAGCCTTCTTTAAAACCCTTGAAGTAGGTAATATTTCGGTACTACTATTTGGAAACCGAAAAGTTGAGAAACTTTTTTTAAAAAATGTACTTAGGGCGGCATTAGATGACAGCAGGCATGAAGGAGGGGCAAGACTGTACAGTTCCAGTCCACACCAAGGAAAACTTTCCTACAAGAAAGTCTGTGCCATTCTGTAGCACCTCTAGTTATTATTAATCTGATGCAGTTTCAGTCTCAAGTTTTCATAGCTCAGATTTTTTTAAAATAATGTTTTAAGATGTATTGTTGAATATGAATTTCTGCAAGAGTGCTGTGATTGTGGTGACCGTATGAAGCCTTGCATTGTCGTGGAGCAGCATGCTTCCACAGGTGAACTTGCCTGATCGTTTCTTGCAGTAATTTAAGTGTGAGGTTCTCGGTCATCCTCCATTCAGTCTAGACTTCTCTTCCAGCGATTATGCCATTTTTGGTTTCCGCCTCGTTTCTTTCTGAATGCTCCATATACAAAGGTCAAATTCAGCGGCTACGTGGAGAATTTTTGCGGCTCGCTGCTCTGCCGTGGTTTCTCTAATCCTATCAGACAAGCTTCTGGTATTGAGGAGAAGTACCCTAAAAACGGTCCTAGGACGGCACTCGATATTTCCTTCTTCTTCATTGACCCCTCTTGTTTCCTACATTTACACGTGCTCGCACCACTCTACTTCACGTCAGGGGGCTTGGGGGGGGGGTTGTTCCGGCTGGAACTGTCCCCGCTGGAAGTGCTACCCGAACGAGGAAATCCCCCGCAAGCGAGCCTGTAGGACTGCACCGGATCTCATCCAGAGGGGGAAAATATCGCCTCCTTCACTACAGTAAGAAACTAATGACCATAGCAGCTGTCATGCCCAGTTATATCAATCATACAAACAAATAAAACATACATACAACCGGTAACATACAACTCCAGAAGAAAATTAATTCACATTCAAATGGAATTTTTTTGCAACTTTGCTCCATGTCAGATATTTGTTTCTTTATTACCCAAACTAATAATAATAATAATAATAATAATAATAATAATAATAATAATAATAATAATAATAATAATAACGAAGAATGTATGTTACCGGTAATGATTATAAGAGTTTGAAATCTTAAAATGAGGGAGAGGAGGTTAATCTTTGAATGTACCAAATATATACTTATTGTAATGTACAATTAATACTCAAATTGACTTTTCAAACGACGAAATTCAGTATTTATGTAAACTGATTCGAAAAATTAATATTTCCTAAAAAAGAAAGCAAATCCCTGGATAGGTTTTTTAAACCCTGACTTTCATTAATTTGTGTACACCCAAAACAATGGTAATTTCTTAACCAATGATTGCGGCGACCGACGACCTTGCACTAGTAACACTCATTCTCGCTAAAGGGCTGTGGACGGTGGAACTGAGAGAGGCGCGCTCACCCGCGACATCGGCGAGCCGGGAAGAGAGCCCGGCTGAACAGAACGCTGAAGAGATGTTTCAGAATTATTTGTAATGGTTTATGGGAAATCTGCCTTGCAGCACGTTAAAGAACCACTGAAATTCACTGTGATTTTCTCAATAAAATTGATTTTACCAAGATATGCGCCACATCAGAGATTGGACTGGTGCTTCTAATTACCAGAGGAAACTGCTCTAGTTAAGCTTCTACTTCAAACTCGAATGGTTGGGACAATATATTAGCCTTCCGGTTCGGTTTCGGCAGGAAAGCCGAGATTTACCGGTCAATGATAACACCACCAGATGCCGAGACAATATTCGAAATAAAGTAATTAGGGTTAAACCAGCGAGTGCTTACCTTCATCAACCAGTTATGATGCCTCAACCAGGGGCCCTGAAACAAAAGAAACAATTGTAATATTGGAGCACATTATCAAGATAACGGAAGTATATATATATATATATATATATATATATATATATATATATATATATATATATATATAGCAATGCTAGTCTCTAAAAGGTGGGCTCTAATGTCACTTATATTTAAAAAACCGACATTTTGAAATTCTAATAAGGGTGCTTTTCCTACCTAAAACTTGTATTTGACAATAGAGTATATCACGTTCCTTTCAGAAAAGAAAATCCGACAAATGTAAACCCTTAATGTGTGAATTCCTATTCCGTATCCATGCGTGTCTCTTGGTTGAGAGATTGATTTGTATTAAGTACAACATGATGTTTCTCTTATATCTATTACAACTTTCTAGGTATTCGCATGTAATAAGTTCTTCTGAGCAACAATCAAAAATTAATTTTTCGAAAGTCCATATTTGCAACAAAGAAACTAGTGGTGCTGCTATTACATGGCACAGACTTCCCCTTGGTAGTTGTAATGACGTAAAACGATACTACGGTGTTCTTTAATATTTCAGCTATCGTGTGCAAATCTTTCATCCAACTGCTTGAAGCATGTCATTGCTATTATCTAGATATCTAGGTTATACGGTTATGTACTAGTTTTTGAAATAATGAATAGTTTCGCGTAAGTTTTGATGTTTGAAAATGCGAATTCAAATTTCCCGCGCTTCTTTTGTTGAAGGGTCGATTCTTTTTGAGTGGTGGAGCACTGGTCGCTCGACTACCCCACAAATAAATCATACTTTGTAAATAAATTCCCTTATGTTTTGATCTACAAAGCTTGTTTTTTTTATTATCGTTGTACGTGGTTCTCAAATTAGTGTCTTTTGTCTTAATTCGCGCGCCATTTCTCGCGTTTATAGATATTTACGGTTTCGTAAATTGATCAGTACTAGGTTATTGTAGATTTTTAAATTAAAATGTTTTGGATATAGTAAACTACGGCTTACAAATCAGAGTGATATTTACCTACTTATGTCATTAATCGAGCAATATTTGCAACCAAAACTATTGAACGGGAGGAAACAAGTTTTGACTTTCAGAGTAAATTTCGAATGAGTTGAGTTACAGCCTTAAGTTTTGAGCTTTTACACACAACAGTGTAGTTACTTTACGGAAAATTTCAACGATAAGTAGCGTTCCAATAAAGATTACATCCCCCTAAAAATTGGATCCCCCCCCCCAATTTCAATTGTAATATATTTCTTGGGGGACCAGATAAAATTTAGAAATTTGCGCCTGTACAAGATCGCTACGATACCAAACTAGTATAAATTTCAACTTTGAGATTCAACTCAAAATGTTTTAAACTAGTGGTGCAACATTAGTACATACTTTTTCGCATTATTTTGAGTTTGCCGTTTTCGAAAATTCTGAGTGTTCAATAAAATGAGATCCGCGCCATTTCTTTAAGCATCCCTTATTCTATCCGTGGAACAAATTTAAAGAAAAAAATGTTAATTTTAATCAAATAGCGTTATTTCCCACCAAATTACACGCAAACTACTCATTTTTTTAAATTGAACATGAAGTCATTTAAAAATCCGTCTTTAAGGAACAGATTTCATTATGGGGAAAAAAACTATCTTCATACTTTAGTTGTAGGAAGACGCCCCAAAAAATTGCACTTTTGCAATTGTCTAAAAATCTGGGATTTCAACAAACATGAGACCTGCACCATTCTCTTGAGCGTCCTTTAAGCTATCCGAAAACAAAGGTTGATAAAAAAAAATTGGTGCCATTTTTAAGAAAATTTTGAACATTTTTTTAGGCTTCGTGTACAGTACCCACAAAAATCAAAATACGCAGTTGAAAGTCCCAAAGCCGGAGTTCATTCAGATCGTTTGGGGAATATCAATTTTGAAGACCATCGCGTGAACGGTTTAGGCGCTAGCGTTGGCCATCGACGTTTTGCCGTCAATCGACTTTTCGGTGTAAAGGATCCACAAAACAAGAATTTGGGCTCCACCACGTGCCGTTGAATTCAGCAACTGGATTTATCTATTTTTTGCTACAAGGACCCAACAATAAGAGTTTTCTGTCGAAAATTCGCCATTTTCCGGCGTACGATTATATAACATTCTCTTCTTACGAAGTATCATCAAAAGGGTTAGTAAAAATAGTATATTTACGCTAAAAATGTTCCTCTTTCCCACACAGCTAGGAGAAGTATTGACAAGGAGTAATCATATTACAGTCCAACCATTTGCCACTCCAATCAACCTTACTTTACAATAATATGTATTATAAAAAAACATAACAGCTGCATAATATAAAAGTTTCTGAACATCACATTCATGCCATTCAAACTTTCTTACAATTAAATAATTGAGTTTTTGTAAAGAATATGAGAATAGTGAGTGCTAGCAGAAAAAAGGGAGTAGAGTGAGGGTAGTACGAAAATATTCTAAAAAAATTAGACAACGTGAGGCCTTTGTGTTTACTGAATAAACATGTGTAGCTTACACACACACACACACACACACACACACACACACACACACACACACACACACACAATAGATGTACATTGACATTGATGAATGGCATAAAATATTTTTACTCGAATATAAATCGTCCTCTCAATTTAACCCTCTCAATTTTTGTCTCTATTTTTCGAAAAGAGAGGACAACTTATATTTGAGTAAAAAAAATGTATGCCATTCATCAATGTCAATCTACATCTATTATCTTGAAATTACGTCTACACTAATAAAAATATTCTCGTTTTCCTTCGTTAACGTAAATTATTCGTTAAATATTCCTTTCCACTTCAGAATGTAATGTCAACATTGCTATGCAACGTATCTTGAAACTATTCACTAAATGTTATAATTCTTCTCGAAAAATCTACATGTGCATTGAACTTGCCTTTCCAACGCACAAGCATAAATTGCACATCTCCTTTCAGTTAATTGATTTTGTAATAATACTTAATAACGTTTAATAAATAATAATAAATTAAATCTTCATTTGCTTTACGGAATATCTTACTAATTATTGGTAATATAGAACATTGATGTTGTAGTAAAATATTAATTTCATTTATTTTTTTAATATTTCATTTCTAATTTTGTACCTTTTTGAAATTCTTGTTGATCTCCATTTCTGTTGCCAAATTAATTTTCCTTTCAACTGTGAATTTAACACCCAAACTTCTCATCCATAAGTCATGATTCTTCGAATAATCGTTTTATTTTTTAAAAAATTTTGGTCTCTTTTGTGATACCTTTATCCCACAAAATACTATTGCTACTATACAAAATCTCTAGATTGGTTATGTTCGTACCTTAAACAACGATCTCAGAACGTTGAAATACCTTACTGGAATGATGGAACATTACGTACGCACCTTTCCGACTCTTTGCCCGTTGCATGTGGAGTTCCTCAAGGATCGATTTTAGGCCCTATTCTGTTCCTACTTTACGTAAACGATATGCCCTCGACGATTCGAAACGGAAGAATGGTTCTCTTCGCAGATGATACGAACATCCTTTGCAATAAAGAAACCGTAAATAGTACAATATCAGATGTTTCAAATTGGTTCCAAAATAACAAATTAATAGTAAACGAAAAGAAAACGGTTTTAATGCAGTTTTCCATTTCAAATAAACAATTCTGTGCTCCATTGAAAATGAACGGTGTACCATTGACTGATGTTAAGGCAACAAAATTTTTAGGTCTCTCAATTCAGTCAAACCTTAAATGGAACGTCCATTCAAATGAATTGAACACAAAATTAAGTTCATTATGCTACGCGTTCAGAATTCTTGCAAATTCAGTCAGCCTTCATACTGCTCGTTGTGTATACTTCGCGAATGTTCATTCCCGCCTGAGATATGGCATAATATTCTGGGGAAATACATCTTATAGCTCCCAGACTTTTAGATTACAAAAACGAATTGTATGAATAATAACCAAATCCCACCCACGTGATTCTTGTAAGCCTATCTTCATTAATCTAGGAATTCTACCATTACCGTGTCTTTTTATTTACGAATCAGTGGTTTTTGTAAAAAATGACTTGCTTAAGGGCGGGAATATATTTTCAGAAAATGCCGAAGTCTATTACTATAACACTCGACGTAGAAATCATATTCATCAGGTGACAGTATCAACAGCTCATTACAAAAAATTCACATACAATACATGTACATTATTTTACAACACTTTGCCAGATGACATTAAACGATTAAATTCAATAGAAAAGTTTAAATCACAAGTGAAATCGTTTCTGCTGCATAACTGTTTCTATACAATTAGAGACTATACTGAGCATCACAAGAAAAGTAACATTAATTTTAACAATGATACATAATGCATTAATTACCATTTGGACTGTATAAATGAGTATAAACAACCTGTAACAACTATTGTAACACAGCTTCCGGGTCAATGACCCCCATCTCGATCAGGTTTTTCGTCCAGTTTCCCTGATCCATTGAGCAAATGCTAAGATGGCCCCTTGTTTTGCTTCTGGACATAAATGTAACTTCATTTTCTGTGCACGTCTTCTAGAATTCAGTGGGAAATACAATTATTCAATTATCGTTTCCATGTTGTCGCGGCAGGAAGTAATAAGAGCCAAAATTTATTGTTTATTTATCCTTGAAAACAGATTTTATTACATGGGAATTTTTTTGTTGTTTTTTTCTCCCTTTCAAAATTCAAAATTTATTGTTTATTTATCCTTGAAAATAGATTTTATTTCATGGGAGTTTTTTTGTTTTTTTTCTCCCTTTCAAAATTCAAAATTTATTGCTTATTTATCCTTGAAAATAGATTTTATTACATGGGAGTTTTTTTTTTGTTGTTTTTTTCTCCCTTTCAAAATTCAAAATTTAAGTAGTATATGACTTAGTGTAGGGATCACAGAATTTTGAAAATGTGCACACAATTCACTTTTCCCCATAGCACGTCATACGCAGTTTTTAACTGTTTTTTGACGTAAAATAAATAAATAAAATACTATTTAAAATTGATATCGTGATTTTTCCTGAATTTATTTTTGACCAGGTTTCTTCAAACTGTTTTCCATAATTTGTAATTTTAATTCCTAAATACTTATATTCATTTGTATGTACCCATATCTTCCTCTAAAACCAAATCTTTTCTATTGTCTCCAATTACCATATACATTTATTTATTTATTTATTTATTTAACGTCAAAAAGAGTTGAAACTGCGTATGACGTGCTATGGGGAAAAGTGAATTGTTGCACATTTTCAAAATTCTGTGATTCATACACTAAGTCATATACTACTTAAATTATTTAAAAAAAAACTCCCATGTAATAAAATCTATTTTCAAGGATAAATAAGCAATAAATTTTGGCTCTTATCCATGTTGTCCTTCGGAATAATACTTCCTGTCGCGACAACATGGAAACGATAATTTGAATAATTCTATTTCCCACTGAATTCTAGAAGACGTGCACAGAAAATGAAGTTACATTTATGTCCAGAAGCAAAACAAGGGGCCATCTCAGCATTTGCTCAATGGATCAGGGAAACTGGACGAAAAACCTGATCGAGATGGGGGTCATTGACATTCGTCTCTGGTTACAGTGAACCCTCAGAATCATGCAATAAATGTTTAAAACACTGGTCTCGTTTCACTTTCATTACAAATAAGCATAAGAAGATTCGGTTATAGTGAACCTGGAAATACAACAACCTCCTAAGAAATACCCTCCTAGAAAAGAATATATCGCCTCAATGCCACAAATTCCAACACTAGGCAGCTTGAAAAAATATCAGCCGAAGGTCATAATCGAAGAAGTCGCCCCTAAGGCGGAGGTAACGGACCGGAATAGGAACCTTACTGATGACCTCATGCTACTCAGTTTCACTGAGGAAACAACGGCCGCGTTCTGCATGGGCTGCAACTGGCAGCGGCGACACGTGATTGCTTGCTCAGTTTCAAGCTTGATGTTACTTGAGATTCCGCGGAACAAAATGCATGTTTATTTATTTATTTATTTATTTATTTACGTCAAAAAAAAACAGTTAAAAACTGCGTATGACGGGCTATGGGGAAAAGTGAATTGTGTGCACATTTTCAAAATTCTGTGATCCCTACACTAAATCATATACTACTTAAGTTTTGAATTTTGAAAGGGAGAAAAAAAAAAACAAAAAAACTCCCATGTAATAAAATCGATTTTCAAGGATAAATAAGCAATAAATTTTGAATTTTGAAAAAATGTTCAGTGTAGAAGACAGAAAGTGCGCGACTGCCATAACCCCACATCCTCGCGATATCCGCCGTGCCGCGCGGAAAAGCAATCAGTTTCATTAGCCGCTTGCGTCATCCCATTACCGAGGATCTCGTATGTTATGAGGCGAGTAAAAGGGCTTTCAAAGAGTGGGTCCAACAGTTCAAGAGGCATTGAATGGTGTCAAGACAGCATTACGATACTTAAGAGCCAGTGGACAATGCAGAATAAAGTATGAAGAGAGCACGAACTCTAGAGATGCACCTAGAGAAAGTACTAATGAAAAAATGTGCAAAGCAAAAAAAAGAAAATAATTGATTTTTTTATTTTGCTGTACATCTCTATTAATAAAATCAATTATTGGGGAGAAGTTCCTTTTAATTTTGACTTCAGATATAGTGAACCAAAAATGTTAGTCCCCAGAAGTCGACTGTACTTCGTTTTCTACTTATTAACTTTTAGCGATGTTCACAGATGGACGTTTTGACGTCAACTTTCACGTTATCAAAGACTTGAAAAACATGGAGTCTGACTTCATAATGGGTTAAAGGATGTTATTAACTACACTGCATACTACATACTACTTACTCCAACATATAAGGAGGAAGAATTGCCCAGTTTTTCGTTATCAGGGACCCACAATCGAGTTCAGACAGATTTATCGAGGAATATCAATTTTTGGGAAAATCATCTGAACGGTGTTTGGCGCTAATGTTGTCCACGTAATAACGGACGGAGACAGGCGGTCGGGCAACCGGACAGACGTTCTGTCGTAAACTAATTTTTCTGTATTACGGACGGAGTTTTGACAACACGCGTTATAGGAAGTTACTACTTATAGGAGGAAGAATTATCATTTTTTTCAGTTTCAGGGTCCCACAATACGAGTTATTCTATTGAAAAACCACCGCTATTCACAAGTGTATTACAATACTTTATCTTTACTCCGTAGGCGACGAAATAAATACGAAGCTCACGGACATCGAAGCGCCGTATAGTATTATCTAGTTGTTTCCGAACCCTTCTGATATCACCACTAACATGTTCAAATCAGCCGATTGCAGTAAAATTGTTAAATTGTTCGAAACACTATTCTTTAAAGAGATATTTCGAGCTTCACTTTTATACAGAGTGAAAGTATTTTCGATGAAAATTGAAGTTATGGCATTCCCAAATTGTTTATTTTTTATGGTTCGAAATTATTCGAAAATTAGCCATATTCGGACTGCAGTGGAACACTTGACTTCTTCGCTACGGTGTACGCAGTGTAGAGAAAGTATTTTGATGCTGTGGGGGGAGGCGAATTTTGGCTGAAAAACTCTTATTGCCTGGTCCTGGTAACGAAAAAGTGGATAAATTTAATCCCTATATAAAGTAAGTTACTTCCTCTTAACAAGTTGTGCGGTCAGAATCCATGTTTTGTGGGTACTTAATACCGAAATGTCGATTGACGGCAAAACGGTCTGTTCGTTCGTCCGTGGCCAACGCTAGCGTCTAAACCCTTCAGCAGATTGTCTTCAAAATTGATATTCCTCAAACTATGAGAATGACATCGGGGTTTTGTGAGTTTCAAACAGATATTTTGATTTTTGTGGGTACTTTACATGTAGCCTCAAAACATGTTCAAAATTTGCTCAAAAATGGAACCAAATTTTTTGAACTTTTTGAACATCAAACTTTTGTCTTCGGATAGTGTAAAGAACCCGTAAGAGAATGGCGCAGGTCTTGTGTAATACAATTTACACGTGTAATACAATTTTTAATTGTTTTAAAACTTTTCTCTCAAAAACTGCACCGTTTTTTATTAAATTCTGACCTCAGATATCGTATTCGATTCTTAAGAGAATGTGGAGTTCTCGTTGTCGTTGAAATCCCTGATTTTTTGAAAATTGCAAAAATTCAAATTTTTTCGTACCTTCCTACAACTACAATTATGAAGATATTTTTTCTTATTGAAACATGTTTATCAAAAACATACGGTCTGATTCAATTTTTGGAAAATGTATTGTATTGAGTAATTTTGCGTGAAACATGCAATTTTTAAATTTTAAACAATTATTTTCTTAGAAACATCTCCATATTTTTTCATGTATGTAGCAAAGAACGTTAAGAAAGTGGTGCTAGACCCACTGTCGGCGCACTCCCTGAACTATCGAAAATTGGAAAAATTCGATATTGTAAATTCGAATCCGCCCTTCGTTTGAGGTTGTCGGTGAAAGTACTTGAGAAGTGCTTGGAGGGAGTTGGATATTTTGAGTAGCATTTCTCACTGTCGGCATATGTTATAGCAGTATGAAACGTTCTTTTACGAGTAATTATCAAATTTGTGTTCATATTTGCTTCAAAAGAATTATCTTTCGTTCCTAATGTACTAAGATGTATTAAGTAGAGGCAGGATTTTCATGCAACAAGCTTACATGTCAAACATCTCGCCCATTGTTTTAACAACGCCTTGCTGGACAATAACGCAATGCAACAACGCCGCGCCAAAAAAGACGAAATATTATGTTGCAATGTAAATTCATAATACGTCAGCGTTACAAATATTGCGAGCAAATACGTGCTGTTGTAACACCACTAGTTTAGTCAAATACGTAAAGCGTTTTGATCAGGACATTGAAAAGTAAGGGCACCATCTAACCCATAAAACTAGAGGTGCTACAGAATGGCACAGACTTTATCGTAGTAAAGTTTTCCTTTCTGTGGACTGGTGCTCTTGCCTCTCCTTCTTGCCTGCTGCCATCTATCACCGCCCAAATTACATTTTTATGAAAGTTTCTCAACTTTTCGGTTTCCAAGTTGTAGAACCCAAATATTAACTTAAGAATATTAAAGAAGGCTAAAACCTCATCCTAAATAGCAATTTTCATTGAAAAATTTGCAGCCGTTTTTAAGAAAATGGCGTTAAGAGTTAATATAAAGGCGAAATTTGAAGTCATTTGAAGCTCTTCCACTCACAAATGCAATAATATATACAAATCTATTGAAAAGTGGGTATTAGCGGCGTGAGAGATATTTTAAAAATATTGCATTTGCAAAAAAGGTTACACCAAAACGAACGTTATATTAAACAATACCATTACCACTATCCCTTGCAGAAGTTTGAAGGAAAAATTTGGAGCCATTTTTGAGAAAATGGCGTTTGAACGTTTCTGAAAATGCGGAATTTTGAGCTCACTTTAACAGAAAACTTGAGTTTTTGAGAAACCTTGCATGACATTATTTAAAGCACGTGTACTAATAATTACAATAACGTGAAGAAATCGCATCTAATGGAAATATTACTGACGTGAGAGACTAGTGAAAAAAAACTTTTTTGTAATTAAAAACAACAACAAAAGAATAGAGCAATATGGCGTTTATGTCATCTTGTAGGGTTTGTTGGGTATTATACCTACCAAAAATTAAAAGAAAAAATTTGGAGCCGTTTTTGAGAAAATTTTGAAAATGTCCGGGGAGCTTCATGTTAAGTACCCCCAAATTAATTTTTATGAATGTTTTTCAAAATCTCAAAGCTTCATCTCGAGCCAGACGGACAGAGGTTTCTTCAATTTGGAAGAAATCCTAAGTATGATTTCGGCGCTAGCAATGTTCACGGGTGGACGGACCTTTTGCTTTCAATTGTTTTTTCGACTTGAAGGACTCATAAAACGGGGATTCTGTATACTCCAGTTTTTCTTTCTTAATTTAGCAACTGGATTTATCCACTTTCTTGTTTTCACAGCCCGGCAATGACTTTTTCTGTCGAAAATTCGCCATGTTTTTGCGCAGCATTACATAACTTCCTCTATACTATGTATATTACTCCGTATATACGTACGTATACAAAAAAGTAAAAACTTGGAAAAATCACAAAATCATATTGACTATTTCTAGAAATCAACTCAAGGACAGTTATTTAATTAATATTACTAATCAAATCTATATTAAAATTTTGGTTTGAAAAAAGACAAATCTGGGAGAAAATAAAAAAGTTCACATCCGATTATCGGCATATATGGGTTTTAATGCTGTCATTTGGTAAGAAATATACAAAAAGTTCATTTTTGGAGTCCAAGCAATCCCAAGCTATGGTACTACATTCACGAGAAAGAATAATCTCTCTCGGTTTATGGGTACCACAAAATGTTCCTGTCGAAAAATCGGCACTTTTTCCTGACGCTTTATATATTATATATATATGCATGATATGAAAAGTAACAAGATAGGAAATCAAAATGTTTTCTCATCAAAATTGAGCCTCAACCGAATTATTTTATACTTAGCGAAATTGGACAATTATTACAAACGGTTTGTTGCCTTGATTACGAAACTTCACGTAATCATTTTATTAAAAACTTGCCGGTTTGAATTATTTTTGCAGAATAAACCTTAATATATACCCGCGGTGAAGTACGTACTTGATGGAAACCGTTGCCAACAAAAAAAAATGTTTCGTTCCCACAACTCCGCCAATCGTGCTAATCCATGACACTATAGAAATTTAGATGGATGCCAAATAATTAAAATCAAGGAAATTTCAACAGTTCAACTTTTCTTGCTTTGGTCACGGTTACGCATTATCACAATACTGCAACTTCTCTCCTAACTCATTAGCCATCACTTGAAATATTCCTAATCAAACGAAGAGCGAGAAATTAAAATATAAATATTATTTATATCAGAAAAAATATTTTTTTTATGAAAATGACTTTCTACATTTGTTTAGGTGTCATGTTCTGTGCTTAAAAATGTTACATGAAAAAATACAAAAATACTTACCCATGCTGGAATTCGAACCCTAGAGCTATGAATAATAAGCCCCCGACAGTAAACCTGACCCTAAACTCACTGTGACAGAACCTCCAAATTTAGATTACAATTCATTTTAAAAATAATGGATTCTCTCTCAATGGTATGGCGATTCTTACGCATTGTAATTCAGAACTCTGCGAAAACTCGTATTTTCATAAATTTATTAAATCTCACAGAAATACAGAAGTTTTGAGAAAAAATATGGCTTCCATGCCTGGGACCCAAATCGTGGATTCTGACAATATTAAGAGACAAGAAAATTCCACTTCTTCGGCATAACTGATCAATTTTTTTTCGTCAAAAACTTGTTTTCCACAGTGTTGCTTTTCCTATAAGTAATATATTTACGAGAAAGTACACAATTGGTGTTCCAACGTCGACAGATAGCACACGTGGCAATTTGTCTCTGGGATGAAAGAATTAGAACGATTTAGAAACCGAAATATCCATTTCTCATTAAATGTGCAAACAATGCAAATCTATATGAAGAACAGCAGATCATACATCATCAATATTAAGCAGCGAATGCGGAAACGCGTTATAACCCGGCATTATAGCCAACCCCTGTACGAGGAAGGAAAATCAAATATTCACGTCAAATATTTGATGTCCGTCAAAACGTAGATCGTCACGACAGATGACAAAAGTTGGAGCAATCGGCGATAACACTGGACCTCACCGCAGACTGAATGATATCACCAACGTCTTTGTGTCGCTAGCTCTCGAATGGTGGGTTGAAAGTCGGATGTGTATACGAGTCGTGTTTGTGGCTCCCAGACAGCAGAAAACTGATGATGATGGCTCAGCCATCGAAAGCTGCTATTTTTAAAATAAATACTATTGTTGACAATGACAACGCTTTCAATTAGTTCATTGTGGACAATGGTAGGGAAATGGTCGCTTCCACGTCTTCTAATACGGTTCACTGCATAGCGGTTACAAGTGAAGATCTGCAAAGGACTAGGTCAATGCCGTATTTGAATTTTTGCCTTGGTGAAATGTGTTGGTGTACCTGCATTTAGTATCAACAGGTTGGCGTTATCAAAGACCAATTCCAAAATGACGCTCCTCTGAAAGGACGGGAAGAACCCTAAAGAAGATAGGACATTTACTTCAACAATGACGGAGGATGTGGGGTTGGTTAATCAGGCCCAAGAAGTCACCGGCTGATACCATTTGTCCTGGAGGGAAGTAAATATTACCGACAGTGAGGGTGAGGGATGGCTTGTCTATAGAGAGCAACAAGTCGTGGATCAAATTAGCAACTCCGTGCGGGCAGGCGCATCATCATCATCAAACCTGTACGGAATAAAACCACGAAAGATAAGAGGCGTAGTGGAACTAGATACGAGTCCTATAAACAGATTACCGAAGGCGTATAATAACGGGAACACAAGAGTTCGTCGCGTCGGGAGCAAAAACAATTTAAATTCCAGATAGGATAGCCGCACTGTTTAGTTAGGTCTATTTGTTTTCCTTTCTCTTTTTCCCCCGTTGCTGCCTGAAGGGACTAGTGTCCACCCGGTTGAAGTTTCCGAGGCGGAGTCCTCTTGAGCACTGCTCGACAGGCTGTGATCGCGCAGAGCGAGTCTGGGACGAACAGCCGACTTACATCGACCTTGATGCGGGGCGGAGCGGAAGTGGGTGGATGATTAGGCTTTCATGGCTGAGTAGCTTTCTTGGCTCGTTTCTTGGATTCGGCGGGAATTACAAATTTTCCGTCTTGCAGAGGCAATGTCTCCTCAAGAAAATCCACAGGACACACCTGACAACCTGCTGTTGATTGATTTGGTTTATAGGGCGTGTCGACTGTCATGGTCATTGGCGCCCATGTCAATGGAATTAAAAAGATTTAATAAAATTAATTAATAGACTAGTAAAATAAAAAAATAAATTTAAAAACTGGAAAGTCGCTATATATCAAGTAACAAATAAGAGACGCGGTGATATTAAAAGTAGTAAAAGAATACTGTCCTTGCCTCTCAGATGTTCCGCTTTCCGGCAGAAAGGAAACCAGATTCGACAGCGCGGACTCATTGTCGAGCACCTCCGAAAGTGTCTCTCAAACAATGTCTGTGTTGGCTGTCAACAAACTGTAATGTAATTTTCTGTAATGCAGAAAGACGTATTCCACTGACAGGCTCTGTTTCGCACATGTTACAGATGGGGAAGGTTCCCCTCGCAAGACTGATGACCGATGCAAAGACGAGTCAAGGTTATTTCCTCACGCCTCGCAGCACGGCACGAAACACCAGGGATTTACAGAATCTTTATCGGCGCTTAATTTAAAGGTGGTATTGTACCACTCTGCCAAGCACTGAATATATATGCTTTTGAAAGTGAAGGGACGTAAGAATCTTAATGGAGGACTTCAGAGTCGCTGTTTTCGCCGCTTGAGCCGGTACCTCATTGCCTGTGATTCTCATACGGCCCGGTACCCAACATACAAGGCCATAGTGGCGAGATAACAGACGGTGAAACAGATGTATAGTGATTCGAGGGAGAAAGAGTTAAAAGTGACTGGTGTGCACTTCGAGAATCACTAACGTAACGTAACGTAACGTAACTAATTCTGTATATTTCAGGGCTTGCATTACAGTGAACTTGTCGAAAGAGAATACGCTACAGTATAGGTAAATTTTCAATAAGTGTGTGGCCGTTTTAAAGTGGAACACACTTGCCACAAATATTGATGGCAGTGCGGTCAGTGTCCAAGAAAATATGGTCAAGATAAGTTGCTCTCAACTTATTGAAGTGTTTCAGATACGTTATAGGCGCAGTTAAATTAGGGAGATTAGACAAACTGATGTCTATGGGAGGTCGGAGAAGTTTCCAAGGAGGGGCCAGATTTTTGGGGTTTCACAGCGGCAGGAAGTGTAAGGTTAATCTTCTGCAATAGTATGAAAGGGAATACCAGATGGTTTAGGTGAAAATAGTCTCAGTATGTACAATGTTTGGAGGCCTGGGTACATGAATGCTCGCTGAGATGGAACATTCAGCTCTGACACTTTTGCACCATATGAACCGACCCAATTCTCCCGACTTTTGCTAAGAAACTGGTCTCCAGCTTCAGCCGAGACACTCGATACGGCTTGTACGATAAGCACCTGTGCCGAAGCGAATTCCGGGATGCGAGGTCGTGACGATAAGCAGAATACAACGCTGCCATAGTCCAAAACACATCGAATGTTCCCGTACAATCGCCAGAAACATAGAAGATCGGCACCCCGTGTGGTACCACTAACGATCCGACGTAGGTTAATTGGTGATACATCACGACTCTGTAGGTTGCGGACATGCTTTCGCCACGTCAGGCTTTTGTAGGAATATATCTGGGTGAATAGGCGATTTATCCGGCAAACAGGGTGGACTGGGATTTTGAGGCGGAGAACTTAAATCATTTTTGTGCTCCATTCATTGCATCTATTCAGGACGAGTTGTAGTTGTCTTTGACGTTCATACTTTTGAATGAGCAGAAAATGTCAAAAATCATAAAAATTAACAAGAAGCGATCAATAGAAAATCAACAAAAAGTGATGCCTTGAAAGGCTCTCGTACGAGTGATGTTGATTGCAATGGCAGAGTTACGCTCAAAATTTACCCTTGGGAACTATTTTCCAAAGGGTGATTAGAAGATAATTTTCCACCAACGCGAACTCAAAAGGATCTTGAAAGAGGAAAAATACACGGAACGAGAGCCGCGTTCCAAGTTCTCAAGAGTGCAAAGTATGCAGTTTCGCCTGCAGGTCATGTCATAGGCCTTCTCAATGTTAAATAAGGCGGCTACGTGTTGCAAAATGAAGTGACTATATGCCAAGCAAGAGTGACCAAGAAATCAAAAGTATACCGCTGCTTCCTGAAGCCACGTTGAGTTAATATTAAAACGTTTCTTGCTCCAGTAGCCAGACTAGATGGTGAACCATTCGCTCCAAAAGCTTACGAACGTAACTAGTAAGTGAAATCGTTAGATAACTCGTGGGAATCATTTGGTCCTTTCCTTTCTTAGGAATAGAAATGACTATTCCCTCGCGCCAGATTTCAGGAATGTAGAGTTCGTTCCAAATACGATTGAAGAAGATAAAAAAGGATCGCGCCTTCTCGGGTAGGTGTTTTAACATCTGGTTGCATATTTGGTCAGGCCCGAGAGCAGAATCTTCCAAAAGAGCAAGCGCCGACAATAATTCCTCCACAGGAAAGGGGGAATTATCATCCTTTTCTATGCCACTTGAAAAATCCAATCCATGATTTTCCCCATTTCCTCTTATGATTGGAAAGCCTTCGGGAGTGTTGCGAGGAACTGCAAATGTTCTCATAGTGAGAAGCAAATTCCTCCGTCTTCTGGGGAGATAAGGATTCCGTTCACCAGCAACCCTGGGACGTTCGAGGGGGGGGGAAGAGTCTTCCCACAATTTGACGGTCTTTCGCCACACCACTTTGGGAGTAACGAGTAGAAGATACGCTCTCCAAGACGTTATCTAGCTTTCGAGTTTGGTATTTCTATCTGACTCCGCACCTCCTGCATTCAATTAAACATTTTCGATTGATAGGAACCTATTGATCCTTGCCAATGCTCCTTTCTGCTCACGGACCGCGTTGGCGCAATTATCAATTATCGTTCCACCAGGGTACAAGAGGAGGATGTGGGCGGCTCGTCGTTCTCGGTATGGCGGGGTTTGCGGCGTCGAGAACGGCTTCAGTGATGAGGACAGCCATTGAACCAATGACCAAAATGTGCACCTTTTTTCGAATTTGGCTCAATCAGCACGCTGCATTCTCAACTGGGAGTGGCGAACATGAAGATAGGGCACATCTAAGTGGCCGAGACTGGGAAAGAGGTCGCTACCATGGAGGTCCTCCACATGGGATGTAGACGTTTAAACGGTCATCGAGACAGTACGGAAATTCAGACGAAGGCAACATGCCTGAAGACTTGTACGCAAGTCTGTGTGTCTCGACACCAGGGAAAGTGACAAATGTAGCGACTCCGCCATGGGCACGGAAGCCATCATCGTCTTGCCTCGCGTTAGAACGGCGCTAAAAGAGAGGGAATGCTCTGGAAGATGCATTTCCTGCATCCAGATGACGACGGGTTTATATCGAGAGATTATCAACTTCAATTGATCTAAACAAGTACAAAAGCCATTGGGAATCCACGACAGGAGAGCCATGATATTTTAGGTGTTACGTTTCTTCTTTTTCTTCCTTGCTTTCTCGTGAGAGTAGATCGCACTCTCGTGCGACGCCTCCGCAGAAGTCATCTTGACTGCTGTTGGAGAGTCACCGAGATGAGGTTCCTTCCTTACCGCTGGTCATCCGTGGGTCGAGCCAGAGGATGACTGTGGGCGGGTGAGGGTCGATACAGACTTTTCTTACCGCCTAGATGTGGTCGAGGGAGTTTTAGTGTCTACGATCAGGTCATCAGGGGAAACTTGGCAGAATACACTGCAGTCAGAAGTGGCAAAAGTTTTCGGTGTCTGGGTTTTCCCAGCCGGTGGCCTTCTTCTTTGACCTGTTGTTTGCAAACCTTCGAGGCATATTAACAGGGTTATGCATCTGGTGACGTCGTGTCTCAGGAAACTTTGAGACCCGGATCTTCTGGATTTCCTTTTCCTTCGAGGGACTCTGGTTCGCGTGTGATGGGTTACTGCCGGAAGTTTACATGCCGTGTAACTGGAGAGTGTGTGAGGAGCAGTTCGAATCGTAGCATGATCTTTTTACACGATGTACACGAACTGCGGCACTCACACAACGTGGTTGGGTATTGCCGAACCTCTGGTATTTAAAGTAAAGCAGGGGAATATTCACATATTGACAGATGCGAAGATTGTGAAAACCAAAATACATTTTCTCCGGTAGATGGTCAATCGAAGGTTCCAGCGTTGAGGTAGGGGGTGAGTACTCAATTCACTCTCCGTTGGGAGTCAATAACTCTTCAGCCAGGATTTCAGATCTTCGTCAGTTTGTAATGAGAAGTTTCCATAATTCACCACAGAGGTTTCAGGTCGGGTGGGAGGACACACGCACCTGGAGGCCCATAGTTTCTTTAGTTCAGAGTTTTCTTATTTGGTCGTCGGTGCAGCATTCGAAGAGGATTGAGTCATTCTTTTGACAAAAACCGCCTGAAACTTGCCAAACTTCTCAATCTCCCTCGCTAGTTTAATGACACTAATGTTTCTCACTGTTTTTCCATCAACACTACAGCACATAACGAAACTGGGCTTTGTCATTCTATCAGAATCTTTGAAGAAAAAAAAAGCTTTCCTTCGATAGTTACACCAACTAATCTCATTCTTATGGAGGGCTGCGGGAATGGCTCGGTATCCATTGGGTGGATATCAGATCACCGTGGTCCCCGTCCTCCACGGAGCCCAACAAGGGAACACTTCATCGGAGTGCCAAGGTTGCCACGGAGATATAATGGAGGAGGACACAGCACTGCCCCGCAGTGGCTCCCCCCGCTTACCCTGGAGTTCATTCAGAGACCTAGTCCGAGCTGATTGATCGCGAGTGGGATAGCACCCGACTGCCCGTCTAGAAGAGGCCGAGGTCAAAGCAAGTGCATCCAGATCTACAAGGACTGTCCCCCAAAATACGTAAATTACGTATCCCTAGGTGCAACGTAGCACAAGGGAAGCAGGTGAGAAACAAGTAGACTCACTATCAGAACACCAATTCCCTCCGACACAGGTCGCTATGCACGGCAAACACATGGATGGGCGTTCAGCATACTGGGGGGGGGGGCAGTGAAATAGGTGAAGAAAAGAAACAGAATGTTATAAAAGAACGACGGAGAAAAATAATGAGGTAAAAGGAATACTTGAGTGCTCTCTCTGTATCCCACCGTTAGCATGTGGACCTCGACGGAAACTCGCTGTTAATCTAACCGTTTTGGCCACGGCACTGGGGAAGGACCGAGTGAGATCGACAGGATTCGCCAGGTACCGACGCTGGGCTTCGGGAAAAGACATTTTCTCCTTGATTCGGATATTTTTCATCTTCCGTCCTTCAAAAACTTAGGCCTCTTGTTAGAGTTGGTCTCGTGGTCTCCTTTACAATTCACACAGTGCAGTATGTTCCTTATCGTTCATTGACATGTCGCACTTCGCTCATACCGGACTTTCTGCCATGCATAGTTGCATATGGCCGAACCATTGGAATTTAAAACAGCACAAAGGATTAAGCACATACTGTTGCACGCGAGGATAATAAAAGTCGCAAATGATCCTCTCTGGGAGGGATGGGAGATTGAAAGGCAGGACCACGGTACAAATGGGAAACTCACTCTCATGCTTCTTGATCCTGAACACCTGTTACACCCTGGCACTTACAGAAATTGAGAAGTTGCTCCTCACTTTCAGAAGCAAAATTGTCATGATGGACCATTCCCTTACAAAGGTTAAGGGAGGATAAATGGTCACTTCCTCACAAAGGTGGTAAATCTGCTTAGTTTTAAGGATCTTTTCAATCTGCTCGTCGGTGCGCAATTCAAAGAGAATGGCAACATTTCTTTGTCGCACGACCTCTTGGAATTTCCGAACGAATGTTCTAGGACCCACGTGAGACGGACTGTAATCACACTTTTAAATTTGTCCTTCCTCGGGGCACGCCATAAGAAGAAAACGTGGTTTCTGTCTATCCTCTTCTCTGAGAAAGGACTATTCAAATTTTAGGTTCTTTCAATACATCGACATTTCCGAATGAGGGCAAGGGACTGAGTTTATGTTCCATAAGATGGAAGTTGTTTCGTCTCCGTGCTCCTCACCCAGTGTGGAGTGCAACCAAGTGTTATCCCACTAGGGCACCACGCTTGACACGGCGATATAGTAGGGGTGACATGCCGCTGCCCCGCTTTGAGTTTCCCCGCTCTCCGTAGAGTTCAGTCTAAGACCTAGTCCGAGCCGATTGATCGGGAGTGGGTTAGCTCCCGACTGCCTGTCTAGAAGAGGCAGAGGCCAAAAGTAGTTTTGAAGCTCGAAGTACATACCTTCATATGTAGCCACTAGAACTCGCTGGGGTTCGCACAACGAAGTTAGACGAAGTCTACTCCAAGTTTACAGCGTCAAGGTGACATACACAGACCCGTCAAGCACCAGGTCACCCAGGTTCCCTTCGACACGGATCGCCATGCATGGCATTCACATAGGTGGTCATACAGAGGTCAGCGAGGAACAAAAAAAGGAGTAATAATGTGACATGAAAAGACAAGCAAGAAGATGAAAGATGGAAAGGTCATGACATATCAATATGCAAATCTATAATGGCAGTAGTATCGCGTACAAAAGGTATAAAAGGGCATTTTAACCAAGGGATTCACGAGGAAATATTTCGGACCTGCATATGGTTGCACAACGGGAATTAACGACTTTGAACGCGGAATGATAGTTGGAGCTAGACGCACGGGACATTCCATTTCGGAAACCGTAAGAGATTTCAATACTCCGACATCCCGGGTCAAGAGTGTGCCGAGAATACCTAATTTCAGACTATCTCTCACCACAGAAAACGCATTGGCCGTCGGCCTTCGGTTAATAATTGAGAGCAGCAGCGTCTGCGGAGTTGTCAGTGCTAACAGACAAGCAACACTGGGTGAAATAACAGCAGAATGCGAGACCTACGATGAATGTGCCTTTGCTACCAGCACGCAATCGCCTGTAGCCCCTCTCCTGGGCTCGTAAACATATCGATTGGACCATTGACCTACTTGAAAACAGTGGCTTGGTCAAATGGTAAGAGTTTACGGTAGAGTTCGAGTGTGGCCCACGAAGCCATGGATCCACGTTGTCAACAAGGCACTACGCAAGCTGGTGGTGGCTCCACAATGGTGTAGGCTGTTTTTACATGAAATCGACAGTGATGTGATCAACTGAGCCGATCATTGACTAGAAGTGGTTATGTTCGGCTACATGGAGACCATTTGCAGTCATTCGTGGACTTCGTGTTCCCAAACAATGGAATTTGTATGACAATGCGTCGTCACCAGGCCACAATTCTACGCGGTAGGTTAGGAGAACATTCTGGACAATTGAAGCGAATTTGGTCATCCAGATCATGCGACGTGAAAACCAGCGAATATTTATGGGACATAATCGAGTGGTACGTTCGTGTCCAAAATCCTGCATCGAGAACACTTTCGCAATTATTGACGGCTACAGTTGCAACATGGATATTTCTGCAGGGGACTACCAAATCGAATTTTTCGTGTCGGGGTCTATAAAATTAGGTTTTGTCAAGAAACTGGCACTTTTACCCGTAGCTTTACAATACTTTCTCTAAACTATGTAGGTAGTATAGAGTAAAAAAGGATTCAATAAGGTAGTTGGTGGGACTTTTCAAAAAATGTTTGACCTTTTGCAAATTTGGAAATTTTAGTGATTAAGAGAGACTAAAGGACAGACTTACATCATTTTTAGAAGCGTTATTTACTCTTTTTAGCAAAATATTTGAAGAAAAAATGTGTACCCATTTAAAAACTGCAAAACTGCAAAAAGCTAAAACTGCACATACTTTCTCGGCCTTAGTACCGGTTACGTATTATTAAACTGCAATTTCTGTCCGAATTAACACACCTCGGACATCATGTTCTTTGTAAAACTACACACCGTAGAACATTAGGTGCGAAAACTAATTATTTTCAAGCAAATAACACAAATTCGAAAATTAAATGTTTCATACAGCTGTATCCCAACTATGAGACGGAACATGCAACTGCCATCTCGCAACGCGGAAAGCCATCTTTGCATTCCAATCTTCCTGAAGGCTAGCAAACGGAACGCCGGAAATTACAATTTGCAAAATTATGCTAATGTACTCAAATTTTTTAAAAAATGTACAAGACAGTTTTAAAGAACTGACATATTTCAATTAACAAAAAAGCTTTATCATTAAAATTGAACTTCTACATTGTTATTTTTTGTTTGCAATTTCCTAAAAGTCATAGTTTCCCGAAAATGCGACCAACCACAATTTCATTGCCTTTCTAATACGAGGACAAAAAATTAAAGGGATGATAAGAAGCCGTTTTTGAGAATGTAATTCTTAAAAATTGTTTCAATATTACCGATGATTCTCGCAAAAAATGTGCAAAAACTACTCATAATTTCTAACAATTGAACATGATCTTATATGAAGATCTGTTTTTGAAGGACAGATTTCATGAAGGAAAAATTTCGGTTTTCATTATTGCAGTTGTAAGGAAACGACGAAAAAAGTTAAAACTATTGCACATTTCAACTTGCCTAACAAAACATTTCAACTATACCTACAGAATGGCACAGAACGTCTCGTTCTAGGTTCCTAATTTCTTTGGTCAGAGGTTTTAGGTTTTGCCCCATCCTCTTCCCAGGAGACTTCTATCGCCGCCCAAACTACATCTTTTCAAATTTTCTCAATTTTTCGGTTCCCTAACGGTAGAATGACTAAGAACATTATGAACATAAACATGACTAAGACTATTATAGAAGAGTAAAACCTTGTGCTATAAGGAAATTTTTGTTGAAAAATTTGGAGTTATTGAAAACTTTGAAAATGTTTAAACGTAACTGTAGATGCAAAAATTTGAAGCTCCTTTTCACTTTTTTTGTTTCAGAGAAACTTCACAGGAAAGACTGTGAAGTACTTCCACTGACAACTACAATAATGTGTACAAATCGGTGGTAATGTAAATATTAACGGCATAAAAGTAATTTAAAAAAAAATACGTTTGCATAAGTTTTGAAAAACAAACAAAAGAATACATCAATGTGGCATCTATGTTATGTTATTCAGTCCATTTAGTAATGTCCGCTCAAAAAATGTAAAGAAAACATCCGGAGCCGTTTTCGGGAAAATGGGTTTTGAGTTTCCTGAAAATGCGTCCTAAGATTTCGAGAAACTTTATAAACTATCATTTGAAGAACTTGTTTTAAATCAAAGACTACTGAAAAATGGCGTTTATGTCATCTTATACACAGTGCTTTTAGCACTAGCTCTACCAAAAGTATAAACGAAAAAAATGGTAGTTTTTGAGAAATTCTTGTTTTTGATATTTTTAAGGATCGTTCTAAATTACGCGAAAACTACTGAGATTTTCGAAAAAATGTGCTTGATGTTAATGAAACTAATTATGAAGAACAAACTTCATTTGAAGAAAAAATCTGTATCTTCCAAATTGTATTGGAAGACGCCGAAAAAATGTGAACTTTTACAATTTCCAAAAATCAGGAATTTTAACGAGCATGAAGCATTCACCATCGTCGTAACCGTCCTTACCGCTATCGGACAAAAAATAACTCAATCAAGGAATTTGGACACATTTTTTTAAATGACCCAGGGGCTTCATGTAAAGTACCCCCCACCCCCACACACAAATTAAAATATTTGTTCCAAATTCAAGGCGCCGCGACACCAGCCATATCGATTGCGGAAAATCAATTTTAGTGAACATCCTGCTTATAGTTTAGCCTCTAGCATTGTTCACATAGAAGCTACAAAACGGATTCTGAATACATGTCTCAGAGGAAGTCATTTTCTACACATGGGGACACGATTTATCTGCTATTTTGTTACCAGGGCTAGGCAATAAGTTTTTCTGTCAAAAAGTCGTCATTTTATCCCCAGCATTACAATACTTTCTGAATACTGCGTAAGCAGTAGCGAGAAAGTAAAACTTGAAAGTACCGGAGCTCATGTAAACTATCCCCACAAAAAGGTGTCTCAGAAATTTGCAGGGTCTTGTGGCCAGGTCGATCGGAAAATATATATTTTGGAGAGAATATTGCGCGTGTGTGTGTGTGTGAGAGAGTGTGTGTGTGTGTGTGTGTGTGTGTGTGTGTGTGTGTGTGTGTGTGTGTGTGTGTGTGTGTGTGTGAGTGAGTGCGCGCGCGCGCTTTATTCCACAGATGAACGGACATACTATTTTGATGAAAACCACTTCTTCGGTATCGGGGACACAACACATCACCCACATATTTCTTTTAATGTCTCGACATCCATTTTTCGCAACATCGAAGTTAAAGCGAAGAAGTTTGGGAGCTACAGCTTATTGCCAATTAACGTTCGTAGAGCCGGCCGATCTTTCCATCGAGCTACGTAGAACTACGATGTAGAAAAACATCTTCCACTCCAAAGTTTTACTTTTTCGGTGATGGCATTTTTCTTCATAAGGGATAACCACGCGAAAAAACGGCAATTCGAAAACGTATTAAAATGACTTCCAGCTTGAACCCTCAGTTGGAGGCAGTCCAAGGCTTACCAGATTCCTTACATTCGCTTAAAATGTAGTGTGTATTCACTCCAAGTACTTTGTGTTACGGATAAAGCGCTGTCACAACTCTTCGGCAAATTATGCGAGGCAACCGAGATGCCTCCTCCAGCTATTTCGTTTACTGTGATTTCCAGATGGCCGGAACACCCTTTGGATAATATACATGTACCAAGGCAATCGAGAATTACTAATCGTATCATGTCATGGGGTTCGAGAAAGTCGGAAGATACTGACTGAAGCGCACTTCGAGAATCACAATATCTGGCTACTTGCCTTGAAACAGCTGATTCAACGTAAGGCTCAGAGCCTATTCCACGGCAGAGAAACCATTATAAAACTACAAAACGAATGAATTCTATACGAATGGGTGGTCATTCTACAGTAGAAAGCCTACGCAGCCTCATGGCCGACTCATCGGAGTATAAGAATGTATTGCCCTGATTTCTTGGAAACCTTCAACATTCTATGACTGATGTACCTATGCGATTGAGCATTCTTTCATTGATGTTTGGGGCAAAGATGTTTCTAGGGGGTAGTGGTCTCTGCACAGTGGTAGCAGGATGATGAAGTTAAAATTCACATTCAGAAGTAAATTATGCGAGACGCCTACCTGGGGCATGGGGAAATCATAACCTGAGGGGATTCGACGACCAGTGATTGGAGGTGAGGTTGAAAGGGCGCTTCAGCAGCTGTCATTGGCACCCATGTCAAATAGTTAAGCCAAAATATACATTGTAAAAAGATCTTTGCACACACATGTTTGTTTTCTTGGGGGGGGGGGGGTATTTAAGGTCGCATCAACATCTAGGTCATTAACGACCACTATTGGAGTTAACGGTATGGTAACTATAAAGATGAAACGAAATGGTGATGATAAGGGATGAAAGGACGAACACAAATACAACCATGCCCGAGGCGGGACTCAAACCGCGTCTCTTCAGTCCGAGATCACAACAGCACTACTGCCTTAGCGATCTCGGCCACCCGGCCGGCACATACAACTTTCAAGCTGATTAAAAACACATATTTAAAATGAATACTTTACGCCTACTTATGACATTAAACAAAAGTGCGAGTAAAATCTTAAAAAGAGATGGCAGAAGCAATACCGAAAAAGTAGTTTTTTAACCTAAAATCAAATTGGATATTCCAATTTCCCGCAGAAAGCAAAAGACGTATGCGAGTGAAGACTCTTCGTTGCTGAGCAACTCGTAATGAGCAGCTCCCAATGTCCACGTCGGCCGCCATTGAACTTCACAGTGTAGCACGACGTGTTCCCCGGAGAAGTCTACCTTGTATGCGTCGAAGATGGGAGAGGCTCACCTTGCAGGAGGAAACGAAACAAAACATGGCAACGGACGATACGAAGAGGCACGAACCTTATTTCCTCACGTCTAGCATGAGGCATGATTATTTCTAAGGTCAGTGCTGACATTCTATTTTTTTAACCGGTTGTCTCCCATACATTGCTTTTATTTCAATACAATAAATGGTTCGTTAAATGAGATAACATGTCGATAAAGGAAAGTTTTAATACATGCTTTTACAGATTTATGGATACCGTAATTTAAGAACTTAACAATTCTGCCTAAAGGTTACAAAAGTTATCACAGTTGATTCTGTGAATATTTTGTATTCATGACGTGCGTGTCATATGGTGTCCAAGACGTAGCCAGGATCTCATAAAATTTATCGCGTGTCAATCAGCAAGAAGAGCAAATCAAGAGAAATCGCCCAAATCAGAAATGTTATTCAATAATTTTAACAACTTGTCTGTACTAAATGTCAACTGGTTCGGCGTATCACAACACTTTTAACACCCTGTTCTGCGAACTACAATTTTAACCAGTCCGCGCAAACCTGTGGAAACCTGCTGAATGATAGTACTTACAGGTGTGACGGACGCTTCAATATCTAAAATTACCACCGGATGAGGAACACAAGCGATTTACACAATCCTTAACCGCATATACTAATTTAAAATCGGTATTGTGCCGTTCTCACTCAGTGCAACATATTAAGTATGGCATGCTTCAGAAATACCTTTTAAAATCTGATGAGACAGAAATATCAGACTTCCAAGTCATTGATTTGGCAGTCTGATAAGTTAAGTTATTTCCTGTGATTTCCTCATGTCCCAGGATCGAACAAAGAACAAGATTAGTGGCGAAGCAATAGTCGATGAATCGATAGGATGTTGTGTAGTCAACAAGTTGTCCGAGAAAGAAACGGAGATGGCTTGAAGAGCGCTGAGAACTACTGGTCCCAAGACTGACTCGATTTACGCAAGGGTTTCGAGAATTGCGTACGTTTCAGGAAGGAATGCACTGCACAGTATGAATTGGAAATGATTTAGTGACCTTAATACAAAGAAAACTACATGTCACTGCGTCACTGGAAATGAGCCATCAGAGCGTATTATGATTGGCATAGGTTATCCCATTTCATGGAACTGGATCTGGTAAACAAGGGAACAAGATAAGTCTGGGTTTGGAGAGACTGCGGTCGATATCGGGACAATCGAGATTCCAAGGGGTAATGAGGTTCCTAGGTGATTTCATGAGGCTATGGAAGTCGCCATCAAGAACTCGCAGATTTTGTAATCGAATTCTTGGAGGCTGGAGAACTGACGTTCGGACAAGATGGATGATAGTTTCGGAATCAATGGTTCCCAAAACTTTAGATGAATAAGACTACACAGATTTCTCGTCTTTTTAGGGATGGCTCACCGGACTCAGCTAGAAGGCAGTCAATTGGTAAAACGAAATGCATATGTGGAAATAAGGATACTGATGTGGTGGATACCAGCAGGATCTAAGAGTGGACGAAGCTGTTGTTTCACATACTACTCTACCGTAATCCAGAACGGAACGGATGAGTGCTCTCTACAACAATAAACGAATGCGGTCGTCTCCACATGAGATACCACACAGCATACGGGGCCATAATCTACGTACGGGTTTTATCAGTCAGAGAAACTTGACGTATTCATAGATTGGGAAAGGAAAAGATCTAGTTGCTAGGCATGTGGTACATCATGGAAAAGTACACACCAGCAAATTCCGTATTAAAAAACGTTGAAGCGAATGGAAATGCACCAGTTGTGTAATTTAGGGCAGTTGGGGTAATCTGTGGATGTCACACTGCATGATGAACAAACGCATCAACTAACAACGATGCTTTTAGAGGTGCTCGCATGGTCGACGCTAAATCGTTTATGACAGTGGCAATCAGTCACACTCGGAACCGACCCTCGAGGAACGACGTTTCTTGAAGAATAGGGGGAGCTTCCCCATAATTCCTCAAGAGTCTAGATTTTGCAGAATGCCGTGCTTCCAAATGGTCTTGTAGGTCTTTTATATGTCAAATAGTGTGTGCACAAGATGATGCTTCAAGACGCACAAGGTAGAGATTTCTTTTGACTCTATAACAGGTTGATCTGAGTTGACCGGTGTATTCCCAGGCCACATTGGATTAGCGTGAGTAGATTTCTGCACCCTAAGAGCCATGCCAAACACTGACTTACCATGCGTTTAGACACCTTGCATTCGCATTCCGTATGAGATGATTGGGATAACGAACAGTTTTGGATGTGGCTTAGATTAAGCCACTTCCATATGATGCAGGTCTTCATAGTTAAGAACAGTAAGGCAATTTTTTTCTGTACAGTGAGAAGTATTTTCTACAACTACTTTGCTTTGCAATTTTATTGCAATTGAATAACAACTACAAGAAAAATCTTCACACTAGATTGTTAGTAAATCACACTAGATTAAGCGTTCTGCTTTGTAATAGTGTTTTGTTTTTAATAATACGTCGCGGTCTTTATGTTTTCGGGTATATAAAGAAAAAATGTGCTGTGAGGTTAACTGGGCCGGTCCAGTTTCACCCTTCATTATTTTCGAAAGCAGTATTTGCAGATTTGCAATTAACAGTGACATCAGTTGATGCCCTGAGCTATCTCTCCCGGACGAACCAAAATGCTTTTGTTTCAACAGAAGTTATTGTTACAAAGTTTCCATGCCAGCTGAAGGATGGCAGGGCAATATTTAAAGACATGATTTATTTTAACGAGAATTTGGAAGAGTACAATCTTCGCTAAGCATTTTCTCCATTTATTTGTAGAAATAGGTTACGGCAATGCGTAGAAGAATGTTCTTTTTCATTAAAACCTCAATGTTATTTTCACCATTTATGACAATTTCCGGACCACTTAACCTTACCGGTTAGGGTGACTGGTCCTATTGCAAATGTATAAAACATTCCATATTTGACAACTGTAGGCACAATGATGTTTGTTCCCATGATATACGAAAAAAGACTCACTGAAATATGCGAAATTTCACGTGTCAAGTAAATAACATTTTAAAGCAAATTCAAAAAAAGTGGACCAGTTAACCTAACTCTCCCCTACTTAAAATATGTAATATTTTAAACAAAAACAAAAGTCAGGTACAAGATAAATTTCTCCTGTAGATCTTCACTGGTCTGTGACTTAAATAGAAAATAACCGATAATTTAGTACGTCCAAACTCCAGGACTGTCACAATTTCACTAATAAAAAAAAAAAAAATAGAACAAATCTTCGCTCTGTGAAGAACGCATGAACATAAACAATGGACTGAGTTTCACTTGCATACCAACGATATCCTTGACGATGGTCAATAACCTTCAGTAAATTATTGTTTAAAATGATAACTTTCACAGTAATAACTGTGTGCTCTTCATCGCACCTTTATTTAATTACAATTACACTACAAAGACGTGCGTCTCATAAAAAGATAATTTTTTCAAAACCAGTTTTAGGAGACAAGTAAAAGATTAAGTTTAAGCATATATAAGCTTAGATTAACTTAATGTAGCAAATGCACATGATTTGGAACAAGTATATCACATTTCCGAACTATAGAGTTAATGACTATATATATTTCTAGTATAAATATTTCAATGTCTACCTTACCTGTTTTTGAAATCACAGCATAGCTTCCAGGTGACAGTTCGTAGGCATTGCGAAACATTTATTGTCCAACGCAGAGGGCATGGTTTGTTAATTTATTGAAATCGTATTTGTAGTACTCTAATATCAGTCTTCCTTGCAGCAATATTTGCTTTCGATTTTTAATCTTCACTAGGCATTTTACGCAACATTACATTGTCCTTAATTCAAGGCTAGTAATTTTTATTTTTTCACTTTATGTGTAGATGTACTTGTCAAGCACTTTCTTCAGAAAACCTGACTGAACCTTACTATTGTTCACTTGGCTGCGAGCCACACTTATCACACACACTGTGATCTTTTTAATGCTCAATAATTACAGCGTTTTACATCCCGTGGGTGTGGTAAGAAATATGCAGCCTGTGAAAATATTTGGTTTCACTTTCTTAGTTATCTTCAGTCCAAGCACTCGAATGTTCGAATCTATTCAACGCTTATAGTTACAACATTCTTGAATTCCTCATTTAGGATAGATTTCATCAGAAACTCACGAGTATACACATCAGAGCTCAATGACGGTATTCAGTCGAGCTGCGCAAGTTCTGCTCTACAGTGAGATTGGTAAGCATCTGTAAATACTGTATAACACGATTCCAGTCAGGAGCGGATTCAGCCAATCATTTTCAGGAGGGCCATCGTAGATTTTTGTTAAATAATAAATATATTTGTTACATTGTATATTATTGTACATTGTATATGTAATATAGATATGATACTATTCAATATTATTTAAATTACATAATTCGAACATAAATATTTAAACCAATTTTGCCAAATAAAGGTAAATAAAAACTATAGGCCTTTTGGGGCGGGGGGCATGTTCCCCGGGATCCGTCAGTTTGCGCAAAATAACAACTGGCTTACTCAATGAATACACATAACATCTACGTTCAAAACGTTCTTTCAAATAGTGGAACTACAACCGCACATACTATCTCGCGTTATTTCGAAATTTGTAATTTTCGAAAATGTAGAGTTCAACAAAAGTGAGACTCGCACCCTTCTGTTAAGCGTCCCATTGTTATCAGTGAAAAAAATTGGAGCGGATTTGGAGAAAAAAAATTTGCATAAAATTGAGACAATTTACGCGAAATCTGCTCGGTATTTCAAAATACTGTACATGGCTGATTATTTAGAACATACTTTAAGGCAAAATCGCTACGTTCAATTTTGTAGTTTTAAAATGATAATTTTTGCAATTTTCGAAAAAAAAAATAAAAGTTCGTTGAAAATGGGGATAGTGCCAATTTCTTCCGTCCCTTGATATGTATGAGAAGATAATGAAACGACAAAATTGGAGTGGTTTTAGAGAAAAAAATTGCTAAAATATTGAAAATTGCCTATATTTCGCCCAAAATACAAGAAAACCTGTCATATTTTTGAAAAATTGAACCATGAGATTTATCATTATTCAAGATCTAATTTTAAAGATTGCATTTCATTAAGGAAAACCATGTCTTCAATGTTGTATTTGTAGCAAGACGACAAAAAAATTGCATTTTTGCAATTTTCGAAAAGTCAAGGATTTCACCGCGCATGAGAGAGCTGCAACATTTTCTTAAGAGCCCTTTACGCTAATCAAAAACAAAGCTTTTTTAAAACATTTGGCGCCATTTTTTAGAAAATTTTGAAAATGTTTTTGAGGCTTCAAGTACAGTACCCTAAAAAATCAAAATATCCGTTTGAAACTCTCAAACCCTTCAGTTCGTTCTGATCGATTGGAGAATATCAATTTTGAAGAAAATCGGCTGAAAGCAAGCGTTAACCGCTGGCGGGCGGACAGAGAGACAGACGTTTTGCCGTCAATCGTTTTTTCAGTGTCAAGGATCCACAACACATGGATTCTGTTTGCACCACGTCTTAGTGGAAGTAATTTACTTTATATAACAGGATTTATCCACTTTTCCGATACCATGGCCCGGCAATAAGTTTTTCAGCCGAAAATTAGTTTTTTCCCTACGCACGATTACATAACCTACTGTTCTTACGAAGTGCGAGAAAGTAAAAGTAAATATATTTATCAAGAAATGTAATTCTCTTGACAGTATTTAAATGCTAATCTGTAAATATATCCATCCTCGCAGCATTACTAAATGTGGAGCTATCAAAGTTAACACGAGCCATTTTGGAAATTATCCACAACATGCTACGTTAAAACCAACAATTTGAAGAACGTTTTATTCTATTCGTAAACTCAGTAATCTAAGTGATCATTGAAGTCAAAACATACAATACGATAAAATATGACCCTCGCATGGGTTCTACAAAGAACTCAATCGGTGTGGTACAAATATGAATCCACTTTATGTGGAAGTGAGAGCAAGATACGTTTTGAGAGACCAATTGCCGCTCCATTTTAAAAATATTAATTCGCATTTAAAACAAAAATTGGATAATTCAACAAACTTTGAACCAAAAATGTATGATAAACGCCAGTGCACGTTTGTTTGAGATGTAAAGAATTTTTCTTTTTTTTAGCTTAATAACGATTAGACAGAGAAATTTCATTTTCTTCAAACCTCGCAGAAGCGTAAACGTGCATCTGAGCAAGTCTCAGCTTAGCTAAAGGTATGCGGTTGCCACGCAACATATGCAATGTTTAAAGAAGAACGAACCTCCAGAAAATTCATAGATTAAGTATGATATAGAAAAGTTATGTTTCTGTGGTTTCTTTTATTTATCAGAATGGTTCGTAAATAACGATTCAACAGATCGCGCAGAGCCTCGCGGCGAGCTTGGCTTAACGGTAACAACTAGACCATCACACCTTTTTTATTATTTATTTTTTATGAACGACCAACTTCTGAAGTCACCAGCTGTCACTGATTATGCAATTTTGTTGCTTTAAATCGGTGAGTAAAAAAAAAGCTGTTTTAGACAAAAAAATATTAGAAGTTTAGTTTGCTTAAAGGTGTAGTATAAAGGGGTACCCATTATATCACATGTTCAGATTACAGATATTTACAGATATTTTACAGCACTCCAAGCAAGTTTTCTATTGAAGCAGCATTCAAAAATGCTTGACTTTACAAAACAAGCACAAAACCCTTGTGAAGAGGGAGTTCAATGCAAAGAAATGTCGTTATTTGTAACTAAAACCTATGGTGTTACAGAACTGTGCAGACTTTCTCATATTAGATATTTTCTAATACCTTTAGTCAGGGCTAGCTTTCTCCGTTTGGCCCCATCCACTTTCCGGTTGGGGACGCCTAAAAGACAGTTTTCATATTTGCTTAATTTTTCGGTCCCCTAACTGTTAAATTGAAAAATTCTTTTAAAAATAACATAGAAGAGTAAAACACGGGTCTATAAGCGAATTATCACTGAAACATTTAGAGCCAGTTTTTAGAAAATGTCCTTTGACCGTTTCTGAAAAATGCGCATTTTCGAGCCCGTTTTCATAGAAAACTTTTGAGTTTTCGAGAAACTTCATACGAAATCATTTGATACACCAGTACTCACAAATGCACTGATGTATAAAATCGCCCGTAATACAAATATTAACATGAGAGATTTCAAAATAATCACGTGCAATTTTTGAACTAGAAGTGCAACAGAATGGCACAGACTTTCTCGTACTTAAGTTTTCTAATTTCCTTGGTGCGGACTGGCTTTACGGCGTTGCTCCATCCTCTTGCCAGCTGCCATCTATCGTCGCTAATGTATTTTTTTTCTCAACTTTTCAGTTCCTAAAGAACCGAAATATTACTTCACGAATATTAAAGAAGTGTAAAACCTCGTCCTAAATAGAAATTTTCATTGAAAAATTTGAAGCTCTTTTTCACAGGAATCTGACTTTTCGAAAAACTCGATTAAGTCATTGGAAGCACTTCTACTTACAAATGCAATAATGTATAAAAATCGATGGAAATGTGCATATTAATGGCGTGAGAGTTATTTTAAAAAAATACATTTGAGTAATTTTTGAAAAAATAAAGGAATGTAGCAAAATGAATTTACGTCGTATTAAACAAGGCAATTAGCACTGTCCATTGGAAAAGTAGGAAGAAAAAATTTGGAACCTTTTTTGCGAAAATGGCGTTTGAGCGCTTCTGAAACTGCCGAATTTTGAGCTCGTTTTAACAGAAAATTTGAGTTTTCGAGAAACATTATTTAAAGCACATTTACTCATCAATAAGATAATGTGAAGAAATCGTCTCTAATGTAAATATTACCGACATGAGAAGTAAAAAAAAAATTTTTGCACATTTTGAAAAAACAAAAGGATAGTGCAAAATGGCATTTATGTCACTGGATAGGGTGCATTTGGTACTAACCCTACCAAAAATTTAAAGAAAAAAAATTGGAGCCGTTTTTGAGAAAATCTTGTTTTGTTTGTTAAATTGCAAATATTGCACGCACTGTTGCACGAAATCTACTAAAATTTTCGAAAAAATTTGCACGGACTTTGACAGAACTATTTATGGACAACAAATTTCATTTGAAGGAAAAATTTGTCTTCAGTTTTGTAGTTGTAGGAAAACGCCGAAAATAAATCATACTTTTTTCGGCTGCAATTTTCGGAAATTCAGAGTTAACCGTGAAAATCGGACATATGCCAACTTTATAAGTGCATTTTACTCTACACTTCCAAGAAATTTAAACAAATTTGAAGTTGTTTTTGAGAAAATTTTGAAAATGTCCGAGGGGCTTCATATAAATAACCCCCAAATTTTAAAGAATGTTTTTCAAAAGTTCAAAGCTTCAACTAAAGACAGATCGACAGGAGATTCTTCAATTTGGAAAAGATCGTACGAGTGGTTTAGGCGCGAGTAGAGTTCACAGACGGACGGACGTTTTAAAAAAAAGAACAGTTTTTGGTATCAGGGGACCCCTGCAAAATCCCGAAATCGATTTTCCGCAGCATTACATAACTTGTAATACAACGTATAATATTCCGTTTATACGGAAGTATACGAAGTAAAAATCGAAGAGTACATTAAATGGCGTTCATGTCAAGTTATTCAGTGCAATTAACCGTACGCTAAAAAAGGTTAAAGAAAAAATTTAGGCCGTTTTCGAGAAAATCTTGTTTTTAAATTGTCTTTTCGTCGAAAAATTACGCGAAGACCTCACATTTTGAAAGAAAAAGTACATGACTTCTTTTAAAAATCTAATTTTGAAGAACAGATTTTATTCATAAGAAAAATCTCTATATTCAATATTGTAATTGTAAAAACATGCCGAAAACATTTTGAACTTTTGAAATTTTCGAAAATTCAGAGAATCAAACGATAATGTAAAAATGAACCGTTTTCTGACGCGTTTTTGTTTTATCCTAGAAAAAATAATTTAAAAAATTGGAGCCATTTTAAAGATAAATTTGAAAATCTTGAGGGTTATACAAAATACCTCCCAAAATCAAAATATCCGTTTCAAACTTAAGGGGCCCCATCAGCCATATCGATAGGAGAATATCATTTGGTCAAAATCTGGTCAACGATTAGCGTTTTGGACAGACAGACGTTTTGCCGTCAACCAATTGTTCGGTATCAAGAACTCACTAAACGTCAAAGGGCCTCAGTTGTCGAAAAATCGCCGTTCTTTGCTGCAGCATTACAACACTTTTGTAACATCTCAATTTTTGGAACGTTCGTAGTTAAATGTCAGTTTACAGGCCGCCAATTGCTCCAACCAGCCTTGCCAAATAATCTTTTCTCAGCGAACATCTTATTTATTTCAAGAGTCCAAGTATTATATTTAATATACCCTCCTTTATTATTAGATTCTTCCACTATTCACAGAGAATTTTAACACATTTTGCATTCAATCCACTACTCATGTATTGGATAATATTTAGACCCTGTCAAAAAGATTGCTCAAAGAAAGTCCTCAATCAAATGCCCCCCAATTAATGTGCAGGGAAGAGATAACTATGTTGCAGATTCCCACTATTTCTCTAGAATTTTGTTGGAAAGACATTGATGCAACAAAACAATTACATTACATACGATTTCAAATCTAAAAATAATCACATTATTTACAATTGATGACTTTGCAAATATTATAGACATCAGTTCTATAATTTTCATGAATTTTACAACTCTAATCTGAAAAATAACACTGCTTACATAAACTTTTGTGTTTCTTACCTTTCCTACGAACCACTTCAAAGTAATTCCATCTAGTAATTCTGGAGTTAATACTCATTTTTTATAGCAAAGGATTAGCATCTGTTATAATTTTAAAAGGAATGTTTCCATCTAAATAAATTTAAATTTCGAAATTCCCCAGATAATTGGAAAACATTCTTTCTTAACAGCAGCATAACTTTGCTCTCCTAGGTTGTCTACTGTAATGTATCATGGGTTGCTCTTCTCCCTTTTCATCCTCGTGGCAAAGAATTACTCCTAAATCATTATTAGAAACATCTGGCAAAATAATAAATTGCTTATCAATAAATCGCTTTAATTTTTACCTCAATCATTTTGCTTCTTAATTCCACATTTTTATTAAGGAATAATGAACCAGATTCTACATTATACTTTAACTTCTTTTATATCTCTTTTCAAATCTGTCGAAAGAGCCTTTGTAAATTCTGAAGTTTTATCATTGCAATTTTTTCTAACTTTTAAAATCTCTTGGTTTATACCCTTAATATCAGATTTGAGCGCCATTTTGAAATCATCAATTTTTCAATCAAAACCAATCAGTTATTTCCTACTGTATTTTCTAAGCAATCAAACTTCCAAGTTCTTAACCATTTTCAATTATCATTTGACGTAAATCGTTACCATCAGTTCCACTCTTATCTTCTGAAATTCGTACATCTCACCTAATACTCGGCCCTTCATCCGGAATATAAAATGGTCTATAAGGCTTAGTTTCCGTAATTACATTTTGCTTAAAATTAAACATGACAGTTTTTACAATTATTTCCTTATTCTAGTTGTACTTCTTGAATCTTGCCTAGATAATTTCTTGAAACATTTCTCTGATTGATCATGCATCAATTTTTTGTTTCTCTTATTAAACAAGCATTACGGTCTATATGAAATAATTTTACAGATTTATTACTTAGTTACCCATTTACTCGAGTCAAAATCATGTGGCATTAAAACCACATTGGTATATAGAATGCCAAAATGTCCTTCTAATTAGATTTCCACAATCCGTAGACAAACTAAATGTTTTATTACTGGTGTTAAAATCCATACCTTTTCCCCAGTGAGACTTATTTTCTTAATACTATTTTGATGTTTACTTCTGTATGATGTAATATATGAATGTCTTTGTCATTTACCTTTAAATAAAAAAGGAATTATTTCTCTACTTTCATCATCTTATACAGGCTCTCCATAACCTGTTTAGGTTTAATTTTACAGAGTTCTGGACAATGAGGCTTAATATTTCCAAAAGCTTTACAATAAAAACATTGGATTTCTTTCCGTGTTTCAAACTCATCAGTTTTAATATTACCTTCATTTTGCACATAAATATTTTTATCCCAACATATTTTCTCTTTATTAACTCACTTATTAAATTGTTCCTTGAGATAAGTATCACATGTTTTCAACTTAAAATTATTTCTTACTTCAAAATTTTGCAAAGCATTCACGAAAGCTATAGAACGTCAATCATTTTTTTTCCAATAGGAACACATTTTAATTTGTTCTGTAACTCAACGATCTTAAAGATTATCAAAAGGATATACTCCAAGTTCCACAATCCATCCTTCTAAATTAACTTTTAAGATGTATTTGTAAGATGAAAAGCCATTTGTACAAAATTTATCAAGTGTTTTACGAATGGAGTAAAATTGTCTTAATTTTTCAGGTATTCTTTCAAAATTTACTCGAAGGTAATATCTGCTTTCATTAAAATTTCCTCCAACATTTGTGGTATATTTGACTAAACTTTACCTTTCAATAACTTTAATAACTATCTTTAGCAGATAAAAATTTCGAAATTCAATGGCTTAACTAGAAAATTTTCAATATTGACTTTAACAATTTTATAATTCTTGAAATTCATGTGAAAATCTCTACATTTTATCTTTATTTCTTGCCACACAGCATGACACAATTTACCATCAATAATCTTCCATAGAGCTTTTTTATGTCCCGTTCATTATGCTCGGGCCACGCCTTCTCTTGCGCAAAATTTCAACGTTGCCAAATTATTATGTACTTTGAATCGCTTATTAGATACATCGTTTTACAGCTGCCACCATTTCGTTTAACTAGTAACATCTGAAATTTTCAGAACGTTACTTTTTAAATATCCTGTTGACTACCTCCCAATTGTTCCAACAAGTCGTGAGAAATAATCTTTTCTCAAGAGAGCAAGTCATTATCACTAGACTACAGATTGGTCATTCTAATCTGAAATATTGTTATATATTCAAAAAATCCGACCAAGAAACATGCCCTAAATGTGGTGCAGTAATATCTACACAACACCTTATCTTAGAATGCCTCAGTATAGCTAAGGAAAGAAACCTACTGAAACTAGAACCTAACTTACATAAATTGTTCAGCTCTGCAGATGGGTGCGCTAAAGTACTGAGGTTGCTAGAAATTGTTAACTTAAGTAAAATATAATATAAAATTTGATGTCAATAATTTTGATTAGATTTTCAGCCTGAACATTCACACTTTTTAGCTCATGGCTACTGATATATCAATAATTTGGCGTCATCGCAACTCTGAGGACACAGTGGTTGAGATCCTCAAAAATGTTTTGTCAAGGATTTCATACACGTTGGGATAAATTATCATGCAGCCCACTTTGAATTACAATATTAACCTCATAATACTGACAAGTATCTTCCTTAACAATGAACAATACTTAAATGAACTGTGCCGCATCATGTATTTAAAAAATTAGATCTTCACCTAATACCATGTTCAATTTCTTGAAAATACGTGTCGTTTTCGGACAGTTTTGAGCGAAATTGACATGATTTACAACTTGTGGTGCTATAACAGCACACACTTTCTCGGATTATTGGAAATAAGGTACGTAATAAGGAAATACCACACACACGTTTGCAGTCAATCGATTTTTTGGTATCTAAGACCCACGAAACATGGATTCTGACTACAAAACGCATTAAAGGAAATAATTTACTATATGTAGGGACAAGATTTATCCATTTTTTCGTTACTAGGGTCCAGCAATAAGAGTTTTTCTGTCGAAAATTCGCCGTTTTGTCCCGATGCATTAGAGTACTTTCTCTACACTGCGTAAGCAGTAGTGAGAATAAAAATATTTAATGTTAAAAAAACTGTAGCTACTGCTAATGCAGTATAGAGGACAGTAAAAATACATGTTCAAAAACTCTGTTTTTTCTCGAATAGAGCAATGTGCCATAGGTCCAATTCTCAGTAACACGTCTAAAATTCTGTAAATGGCAAAAGTTCCATTTTTTTCGTCCTTGTCCTACACATTCAACACTGAAGCTAGAGATTTCATTCTTAATGCAATCTTCTACATCAAATTTTAGTCATTTCAAGATTTTTTTTAAATATAAGATTTTGCAATATTTGTTGGTGTCAAAAGGGAGAGGGAACGAAAGGATGTTTTTTAAGAGCTGTCTCGCAGTATGGTTCCGTAGCTAAGTTGAATCTCAAGCATCTCGTTCGCTAAGACTTTTCCAAGATAAAGGTGAAATGTTAGCTGAAGAGAAGGTGCAGAATGATAATAGTTAACAGTTACAATTAATACGAGAAAGCATCTGCGGTTGTATTAGTTTACACAACAATATAGTATTATTATCATTAATACTTGCAGTAGCAGCTTCGTAGTTGCAATGGTGAAAAATCAGTGAACTCAGGTTTGGGTTGTACGGTTGAACAGCCCCTAAAATACTTATATGTTAAAAATAGGTCTTTCCAATTTAGTAATTCAATAATCGAGATATTGCTGCAATAGAAAGTATGAAATCAAAGAGCGCCTGTCAAAAGCCAGGCACCGCACCGTGCGTGAAGTCCCGCTTATGGACATTTAACATTGTGAACCACGAGCCACCCCAATTACAGGATGGTACCAAGGTCCCAGAAAATGGGGATTCTGTGTACACAACGTTTTAGTGGAAGTAATATACTACACATAGGAATAAGATTTATCCACCTTTCCGGTATCAGAGCCTTACAATGTGACGAATTTTTTCTCAAAAAATCGCCATTTCTTGCCGCAACATAACTCCGTGTTATTACAATAAGTGTATAGTATGGCGAGAAAGAAAAAGTATCGTAACTTATGCCCCCAAAAAATATTCTTTCAGTAAAAATCTCATTGAAATCAGTTCAATGATACCTGAAACTAACCCTGACTAGCAAAAATTGTATGAAAAACTTAATGGCTTTTATGTTGTATGAACCATATGAGATAATAAGTGTTACTTTATAACCACAGTCACGCTAATATTTTATTTATAAAGACAAAAACCTTACTTTAACCTAAACACTTATTTTAACTCAATAAGCTGCTTTTTTCCCCCTGAAAAATCTCATTAGAACAAAAACATTTCAAACAGAAAACCTGGTTGAACAAAAAAGGAGGTGCAGTTGTTTTTAATTACTTTTTTTCTAAAACCAATTTCAATACTGCATTGTTCATCTAAGGTCCTGAATCAATTTATGTTCATCAAAATAGAAAAACATTTGCATTCAACTTGTAAATACTTCCATTCCTGGATAGTTATACACAGCCAAACTTATTTACCCTTAGTTTGAAGTATAGAACACTCCCAAAAATAAGGGAGAATTATTATATGACATTTTTAACAATATGCAATGGATTGAAAAAAATGCAAGAGACAATGAGAAAAAAGAACAATGATTAGTTTAGTATTATGTAGAATGTAATGTAATGAATTAAATTAAATAGAATATCTAAATATGTAGAACACAGGCAAAAGTAAAAAAAAATTATAAAATGAAGTTCTGAAATGTCAACAGTCACCAGGAAATGATACATGAAACATATCATTGAAAGATCAACAGAAATCAACAGAAATTCCACTAGAGGGCTGGGAGGTTCTAGAGATCAAATCCCAACTGTGGCAGGATTGGACATAAGCAAGTCTACTAGATCGAATTCAGCCGCAGTCTAGAGGAGAATTCTAATTGCCAGCTACTCTGACCAGTAGTTCTCCATGCTTTCTTCAATCAACAGCAGGTAAACAACAGAGCAGTTCCCTATCAAATGGGCCATGGACCATGTGCAATCTTTCCTTCCTCTACCTTGACCTTTCCTCACCCTTTACTTACACACACTTACTCTCAGATGCACTACACTACACACGTCAGGAGCTTAGAGCTTCTCCCGGCTGGGATGGTGCCATGCTGGTGGGAGATACCATATTGGGGAAAATCATCGCAAGTCGATATAGGTCAGCACCGGATCTCGCCAGCAAACGGGGGAAGATCACCGCCACATCCCCTGATAAAATCATGCTCTACATTTATGGGACTAATGACCTTAGAAGTTAACATGCGTGGAATCACTAATCAATATATTGATAAAAATTCACAAAATCTTGATTAACCATACACTCAACACTTTCCTCAATTATTTTATTCTCAAAATTCTCAAGTTCTCAAAATTGAAACTTGTAGCAAAATGTAAATTGCATGCAGTTTTAAAAAATTTCTGAAAGCAACATAGTAATCAGACCCCAGTTTTAAACAAAAGATTTTCATAACATTCAAAATACAGTAACAAGGAAATTGAAATCAAATATCTATGAAAAACCTGCAATTTCATGGCTTCCTTTCAAAACCCATCAAATTGCCCACTCATTAAAATCACCCAAAAATTGAAGAACATTTTTAGAACAGAGAAGTAATAGCAAAAGGTACTTTGGAAGCAGAAGTAGAGCCCCATCACTGATGGGCCATCAGTCAACATGAACATACTTTATTGAATAATGAATTGGGACCTGACAGACTATTCAGAAAAGAGGTTTTCTTTTTTGAGGCAAAGGAGGTCCCACAACTGTGATGAATATGAACTAGAGGGGGATAGATTGATAAAAAATTAATGTTCCCGCTTTTTTTTTAATTTCTTACTCTATTAGTATCAAGCGGTAAATAAAAATTCTAATTAATCTAAAATGATTCATGTTTTTAATTTGTAAAATTGTTTGAGGGTATGTTTAAAATGTTAACCTATTTTTTTTAATGGAATAACTTTCTATCACAGGAAGGACAGGGGTACAAAAGTGAACAATCACCTCAAGAGAAAGATTTTTGCAATTGTTACAACTCCTTACTGTCAGAGATGAAAGAGAGATTTTCTGAGCAGAATTTTTTGAAACCACTTGGTTTTCTGCAAGAATTTTGTTGCTAACTGTAGTTTCAAGAAATAGTATCCTATCCAGAGAATAAAAGGTGTTTAACAACATTTTAAATTAAGTCATTACATTCTGTATTGCCAAACAAAAAAGAATCTTCCACATTAAAATCAATACCTTAATGCCAAAACATGAGCTGAAAAATGTTTGTTCCTAACACAAACACTTTCTGAATTTTTTTAAATCTGTAGGTTTTAATTGTTTCCAATAACAAAACTAATTTCACAACACATTTAATTTTCAATCCAGAAAAGAATTCTAAATCAGATTTATAAACTCTTCTATACAAATAAAGCATTCAAGTTCATCCTTTAATAAAGTTAAAAACAAAATGTGATTGAGAAGGTTGAAACATCAAACTTTACTTCCTAAAAAATCTTTCACAATTCAAAATATGTATCTTTTCCATCTTTCCATTTGCAATATTTAGAGTAAGTATGTATGTTCTGAGAACAATATCGTCACGACGGATTTCCATGCAAATGCGTTTTCTTTGTAGGCTTTCTTTAGCTCTCAAATTTTTTAAGTTTGCATTTCATGGGATGATTATTTAAAAAATGTACATATGTAATTTCTCCACAAGTTTGCTCCATTCCATAATCCCCCCAGAGAAATTCCTGTATAAAGCAAGATTATAATTTTTTTAAGTTTTCCATGTGTTAAGACACATCTTTATCCTGCATGTCAAGAACTTTTTATTAGGATTATTGCATAAAGTAAGACTTAAGATTATAGCATAAAGATAATTCTAAGATTTCACTTAAGGAAAATTCATTGCTTCTTTAATTTTTCAATTGCTCACTTTAAAATTCTTTGAAGTTTGGTAATAAAGCAACTACAAGCCAACTCATTCACATTCACTATACTTCCTTCTTGGCTAGTCATAACTGAACACTTCAGAGTTACAGTAGTGAAAAATGAAAGTGTCTTAGTAGGCGGCTGAGTGATGGTCAGCCAAGCACTCTCAGCCAGTACATCGGTAAACTGGGTCCAGGGTGCTATGAAAACATTTGCAAACTGCCCAGATTCTCTGTGCAATGGCCCCTTATGCAATGCCTGGAAATGCCTACGTCAAAATGTGATGTTTTTATTCTTTCTCCTTTTGTTTCTTTCTTCTTTCATCAATATTAGAATGACAAAAAGTAATAATGTTAGCATTATTAATAGATATTTCTGACTTGTCATAATCAAAAGAAAGAATTTTTCATAAGTATTTTGCCTTTATTCCTCAAAATTAATTGGGAGTACTATTTCTCTTGAAACTATCAATTTCATTATTTTTATACACCATGAATATTTAATAAAGAGGCATCATTTGAAAGATAATTTCTCAAGCATTTGATGACTATATTAAATTACATCAAAGGTTTTTGTTTTAATATCAAAACATTTCAAAAGTTCTCCAGCACATTTGACCATTCTCCTCTCTTGCACAACTTTGAAGCAGTGCGTCCTGAGTCCTTAAAATCTGATTTTGATATTTCTTAGATCATAATATCTGGAAGTAGTGAGCGTTTAGACAAACATGGCTTGAGAATACTAGCAATTGGGCGAGGGCTCGATCCCTGACAGCAGCCAGAAATTGCCTAGTGTGCACCAAGTTAGCAAGTTTGAGGTGTCTGTCAGGATCAAAGTCCCACTAAATTAGGAAACCACCAACAAGCACTGGAGCCGGCAGGCTGAAGAGCCACACAAGATCAAGACTGTAAGATACAAAATTAGATCTTTTGGACCTTCCTTTACAAGGGTATTTAGGTTGAAATTTGAAACACTATTTAATAAGTTGTTTCAAATGATATTTATGCTTATTGATTCTCATGCCAACAACAATGATAACTTGTGAATGATGAGTCTTTGATATTCATGATTTCTTTTTCATTGTACTATTCATGTTTATTAAGGAGTCATTGGGTGTTGCACAATGTAATGCAAAAGTGAGATAAATGGTAAGAGGAAAAAATGAATATGATTTGCCTCAATGTTCTTGGTAGGTGAAGAGCCCTGAAACTCCAATGAGCAAGATTCAGAGGTGCCAAAAATAAAAGCTAACTGGGTCCCAATTCAAATGCCAAAACAAGAGATGGATTTACCATTTTATTTACTAGAATAGTAATGGTTTAATAGAAGTTATGCACGTGAAAATTGAAAAATAGTTCCTAAAAATCTTTCAGCATAAAATAAGATGGAGTACAGTGCAAACTCAAGTTTGTTTATGTAAATTGTGGACACTGAAGATCAGTCTTGAAGGGAACTTGGAAATAAATCTGTAAGCAAAGCGAGTCATGTCCATTGAACATTACATGCTTCTACTAGAAATGCAAGGTGGCCACTCATTTTCTGAAACAAATTTCCCTGACATTTCCTCGTTTTCCACAGCATTTCACACTATTTAAAGAAAATAATAAAGCAGGCATTAAAGTAATATGTCAGCTCTCTGATGTTGCTATGATTAAGTACTATAAGTAAGTCTATAGAAATCAAGCAAAAAATAATGCTTCACTTTTTCTACGTTGGCTCTCTGATGTTACTGTGATAAAGTACAAAATCTATAGAAATCAAGCAAAAAATAATGCTCTCCTTTTTTCTTCCTTCCCCCCCTAGATAATATCTAGGTTTATAACTATCTCAAGATTTTCTCTGACTTCTAACAATTCTTCCACAAATTCCCTGATTTTCCCCCAACTTTTCCAAAGCAATGAAATTCCCTGATTTTTCCTGGTTTTCCAGAAGTGGCCAGTCTGAAATATTGTTTAACATGTCATATTAATCATATTAATTGCGCTGTGTCAATTTAAGCAGTGATTCATGGCAATTATAAAATTTACAGTTAGATAAGTGAAGAGAATGGAATCAAGATTTGGTGAACGAAAGTCATACCAGTAACTCTCTTTTTTGTGGTTTTTCAGTATTTCACGTTATTTTACCATTTATAACAATGTCTTACAAAGTGATAAATATTTAGGTTCAGAAAGTCAATTAGGTTGATTAGGTGAGTGGAGTGCAGTAGTGGTCGATCATGAGGACGGAGCACAGGAGCCATATCTCCCCCCTCCGCATTCAGCCCACTTTTTTATTTAATTCAAAACTTAATTTTACTCAATTTATTCAAAACAATTACCTAATAATGATTGCATTGCACCCAAAGAATAATTCCAATATAAAAACATTTTATTTTCAAACTTGCCAATTTTCTATCATCTGAAAAATATTTAAAAGGGGTGGCTCCTAACCGATATTCCTCCTCTCCCAAAGTACTTTCTAGTTCATCCCCTAAGAGTGTCTGTTTATATTCAATTCGTAAAGAAATGTAAAAATTCAAGAGATGCAAAATTGAGAACAATTGAATGTAGAATAACAGAAACGAAATATGAATAGAAAATTAAATAAAGATGAAATGTGAACCAAACACATGAAATATAAAATAGAATAACAAAAATGAAAATGCATTTTTGAGTGTGGCATATTCATTACATTAAATAATTTCAAAGTAAAAGAAAAATGAACAAGCAATTTCGCAGGGCCGTCACAAGTTTCAAGAGAGAAAATTTTTATATTTGCTCTTGATTTCAGTATAACTGCTTCCTGTAAGGTAATTTCAATAAATACTTTTCAACAGAGTTGAACTACTTTCTAAGGAAGATTACTTTATTTTGAGCGTAAAAGATCTAGCATTTTGTTTTTTCAATAAAATTTCAGTTCATCTTTTTACGAAAGAATTTAAAGATTACAAAATCATCAACCACTACGTTTTGATATCATGTTCTTGTATAAATGGCAGAAATATTCATTGTTGTGCTGACATCAAGAGAAGATTCATCACTAGATATCCTTTTAGGTGTACTAGTGCTACCAATTTGATCCATTACACTCATTCAACTGTGTCCAATAACAAAGCCTTCCTGATTTTGTAGTTAAAAGGTACATACAGTACTCCCTACACTTTGAATGTCATTTTCAGATACTTAACTTACCAGAATGAACAGCTCCAAATGCATTTCCAGGTAGAGGAGACCAGGGTGATGTGGTCACCAAATGTTATTTCCCGAACACTCTGCCTCTTTAGATGACTACGACACTGATGAAATTTGGTTCATTCCTGTCATCACTTTTACTATTGATGACAGCAAATGTGTTTGTGTTCATCAACAGTAAATTTGAACTATGTTCAAAAAGTTATTAAATTCTCAATGTTTTTGTTCAATTAGCAAATTTCATGTGAATGGAAAAAACTTTATAGGTTCTGAACCCAATACTGACGATGTAACAAACTCATTAAAAATTTTCAGTTTGATGAACAATCAAAAACAACCTCCCAGTTTGGGGGAAAGTGGCCACAATGCAGCCAAGGTAAAATTATTGTTACTATGTTTTCTGGCTTTATCCATATGAAAACTGAAAAATAATTAGCAAATGAAAATTGTGAGGAACAGGATGTTTTTGTTAACTGTTGTTCATAATTATCATAATGAATTTAAACATGTAGTGTTACTTTAATTGAATGTTGAAAGGCATTTTCATGGCATTGAATGACACTTTATAAAATAAGTTTAGAGTTTTTCAAAGGCTCCGAATGCAGATGAGATGAAATTAATATTTATTTATTTACAGGCAACAGCACAAGTGAAAAAGCCTGAATGTATAACAATATCTTCATTATAGTTTTATCAGTGGTATTTTATGCATGCAAAACAGGAAAGAAATAGGATAATGCAAACAAAACGGGTGGGAAATAGGACGAATTGAAAAAATGAAATTAAATAAAGAAAAAGAAAGAAGAAAAAAGAAAGTCTCCAAAGAGGAAAAGGGACTTTTACAAAGAACAAAACGGACTATTTTTTGGCAGAAAAGATGCAATCTTGAAGGGGGGAATGATTTTTCTCAGATAGTTAAATGATACGCAATCTGCCCACTGCAAGTAGATCAAAGACAGTCCAATAAGAAAAAGAAAAATGTAATAAATACAATTTTATATCTGCTTGCACAAAACATGGTATTCTATATATTTATGAAACTCATTATATTTGTATTTAAAAATTTCTCAAGATCTGCTCAATTTACCTCTAGAAATCTGAGATTTTCCTCACAAATCCTCAATTTTCACAACACTGGTTTATAGGTAATTTATATGTATATATTTAAATATAGTTTATATTTGTTATTGTGTATATATTAATTAAATCTGAAATGATGTGTCCTTATGACCAAACACAACGAATTATTCTAGAGTTGATCTAGACTTGCTTCCTTCAAAAATCATAGTTTCTTTGTGAAAATTAAAATTGTAAAAAGCTGACCATTTAGCACCAGTGTTATTAATGCAGAATGATAACTACAGTTCCCTTTGTACCCCTTGTGTATTCATCATGATCAATGTTATCATACACTGTGACATTTTTATTTAATTAATAAATACATTTTTAAAAAAAGGCCATGAGATGTTTAAATTAAAAATAAATTTAAAAAAAAAGGCCATCAGATGTCAAATCAGTCGCTCCAATTGACAGTACGCGGCAAAGTATAAACTTTTTTTTACAAAATGTTTAATTTTAACTAGCATTTGTGGGTGCATGCTTCCTTTCTCATTTTCTTAAATTGTTTTGATAGCTGTATGATCAAATAAATTGATAAAAAAATATTAATAATCAAAGTGAAATTCACATACTGCCACACTTGACAAGATTAATTGTGTTAAGTTTATTCTACAATTGTAGAATAAACTTAACACAATTTATCTTGTGATTACATGATTCTGTATGTGATTACATACAGAATAAAGAGCAGCAAGATACAGCATTTCGATATTTGATACTGTCATACCAGTTTTGCTGTTTGGCAAGTTGGACTTAATAAACTACATTCCTTGATCATTTCTTCAAATCAAATTCACGTCTGTAAAATTCTATCATGTGAAATGAAATAAACAAGTGTGCACACTCTGACAACCTATCAATTTATGACAAGAATAAGAATTGGTTTGCAAAGACAGAGAAGCAAGAATAACTAACAATCAACAGACAATATCATTCACGTCAATAAAAATTGAGTTACAATAAGATTCCCATAAAAGCTGTTAATTATTGCTTGTACATTATTATTATTATTATAATTATTATTATTATTATTATTATTATTATTATTATTATTATTATTATTATTATTATTATTTTGATTCTACATTATATTTTTAAACAAATTTACAATGAAATTATTAAATGTTATTTTCTTTGGTATTTGGGAGCCAGAAAATTCTTGAAATGAAGTATTTTACTACGAAAAGAAATTAAATTAATCCGGAATCAATTTGATTTATATTATTTACTTTAAAACAAATTGTAATATAAGTTTTACTCTGACTGGACACAGGGTTTATTTACATTTACTATTATTTGTCATTACAAAGTTATTTTGTATAATTCCATGAATTTCAACATTCAATTTATATCGACTACATTTACAACTTGTGAAATTTCTTCCATTTACCTTCAACTGTTGTCAAATGGCATTTTACAATACTCACACAAGTCAAAATAACTTGCAAAAATCATGAGAAACACACCCCACTTTTTACCATCTTTCGAAATGGATTTTATATTAGTAATATTTTTACATCACATATTTTTTGCCCAGAGATTACTGACAAACACGTAGTTAACAAATCATGTGAATTTCAATACTATATAGTTTTGTTTTACACAAGGAGTCAAATTACACAGAGATTGCCTTTTTGCTATTATTACACTAACCCGTAATTTGGTGGAGCAACTAAATTAATAGCTGTATTGTCTTTAAAGTATTAAACAAAAAGAATGAGAGAGCCAAGTAATTATTCTTTAGTATTTTTTTCTTCGCCGTTCTATATTTCTTTCACACCAATAAGCTCATACGTTTTCAAAGTCACTTTCTCATCACACTAAAAATCAGATGAGACACGCACATGAGCATGCAGGTACCCTTGCAAGTGCACACACATCTCTACATTCACACAAATGCATGTGTGCTCATATGCACATGCGTGCACACACGCACGCGCACGCACGCACGCACGCACACACACGTGCCCAAACATGCCATGTTTCAATACCCAAATACCAAATTATGTTAAATACCCAAAATTCAAAAAAGGTCATAAATTACAAAATCATTTCATAAATATCTTCACTGTATTCTGTCCAATCTTCTAACAATATCAATTATTCTCTCCAAGAAGTAATATAAAAGTCTAAACTCAACAGAAACATTGTATTACATAAAAGAGGAAAAAAAGACATCCTATCAACTCATACACAGATAATATGGAAATGACTTTGGAAAATAATCTTCTAAATCAGTTCACATCCGACATCATCCTTTGTATGCCTTTACATGTGTCGATCATTCCAGCACCACTGGAAACTGGCATAAATTTGCTAGTTTCCGTATCAAAGAAAGTATGCTGTATGAATTATTTTGACTAGACTGAATCTTTCAAAACAAACAGATGAGCTGAGGGAGTAAAAGTGATACAGAGTTGGGTCCATTACGATTGAACTTATCTGGATAGAGGTACATTCAAAAATCAAGTAAGCCGACTTTGAAAAGAAAATTTTGAAGATAAATCCAACAGAAGGTATCCATGTATTGAGAACTTCTACTTGCCGTTAATTTTTTATCATGATTGAACACAACTGATGCAAAAGTCACTAAACGCTGACAGAGAAACGATGTTCTTAACTCTCAAGCAACTGCAAATTATTTTCACAAGCCGGTTGCGACTTCAATAATGCAAATGGATCACAAACATTCAAACTATAGAAAAAGGAACTATAACTTTCTTTCTAATATTTCCAAAACTTAAGGATATTGATTAATGACATTAAGGGGCACTATTATTTTTCTTCTAAAAAATTGATCCTAATGAAGAAATTTATCCACACTTTCTTCACACATGTATATCTGTCATTGATTTTACCCTATCACCTACATTTTATAGTTCATGAAGTGACTGCTAAAAACTAAATACATGAAAATATCATCGATGTGAAATACGCTTTATTTATTATAATAAATACAATTGTGATAAATTCTGTATACCATCTATTACATTATTTATAACAGTGTAAACCTGTCATTGCAGATTATGCTCATTCACATATCACCTCCAATTTCAAACTGTTATACGGATTCTTAATTATCAAACTACACAACTACTTAGTAATAGTACATACAATGTCAGCCATCACATTCTGAAGCCATAATTTGTACAATTTTTGCAAAAAATGTCTGATACATAATATTAAACATTTACAAAACATTGCAAATTGCAGACAAAAATGCTCTAATAATAGCTTAAGACTTGGTCCTACCTTTCACGATGTTTTGAGTAAATAAAGTCCAGAAGAAAAGATGAAGGATGATGCACAACTTCAACTTAAACATCATGGCTCACATATAATTCACTTCTATCACAAATATACACTTTCAATCCTGTACAAGTCACTCATTTGTAAACTTTCAAACAAAATGTTCGTATTCTTCTACATCTCTGATGTATGCATGATTTAAACAGGATCATTATGGGCCCAAGGAAAGGACGGGTTGAGTGGCACCTGACCTGGAAGCACAAGATAAAGATATCATAAAGGGTCCCTGACAGTATCAGTTCCAACAATTATGAAAAGAAGAGAAACATAAGTAAAATTCATTAAAAGTTCTCTCTTAATACATTGTTCAGGATGGCCAGTTTTCCCGAAACTTTCTTAATATTTCTAGACCATTTTAATTTTGATATATTTATTTAAGACTTATCTGTTTAAAGGTTTTAACCTTACTATGAATGGTTGGGAACTCGCTTGCAACTCAGCTTAAAAACGTCATTTGTGTTGTCATGGCATCTTGACTTCTATAGTCAATTCCAAAAATTTTTAAGTTAATATAGTTAACTAGTTTTTCATATTACATTATTTCCAATCAGAATACATTGCTTCACAAATAAAAACTGTCAAAAATAACATTTACTTTTATTTACTGAATCAGGACAAATGATTGTCTCGAAACATTTCCCGACTTCTAAAGATTCTTCCAAAAATTTCCAGATATTTCTATCTTTTCCAGATCAATGAAATTCATAGATTCCCAGGCCAACTAATGATGAAGGCTCAACAACCAACACAGCAATGAACTTTTCTTCGTCTATTACTCAGAATGCAATCAGTAACATAGTACTCTGCACACTCCTAACTACTTCATCATTTAGCATTCCCTACCCGGTGTAAAACTACACAACTCATAGTACATCATCTTTGTGTTTGACAGTTGAGCCAATATTTTTTCCTTTTCCTTTTTCCCTTCTCATTTCAATAATGGATACTTTTCATTCTGGATACTTTAAATGAAGTGAAATTTTAATGTTGGGTTTCTTAAATGCTTGGCAGAAGTGCTCAGCAGGAATGTATGCATTATTCTTCAATTGTTCATTCTGAGCTGATGACAATGATAGATTACATCACTAGAAATACTGCTACTGCTAAGCAGCAGATTATGTCACTAGGAAACCACTGTCCATATAACATGACTCTCAAATTCCAAACACAAAGTAGTTTGGTAAAACATATAATTTATTTTTGATGAAATAATGAAAAGCAATGGTCGGCAAATTAAACTATATCTAATAACAACTTAATGCATATTACCAACAGGATGGTGGCCTTTCATATAAAAACAACAGGGTGAAATTGAAGATTTTTAAATGAATAATTGCCAATACGTGAAACACTAGCAGAGTCCCTTACACAAATCATGACTAGTACATTTTCTTATATTTTTTAACCATATGAATTTTCAGACAGATGCACCCAAACAATTTGAAATATGGCTCACATTTCTGAAATTTAAGAGTGTAATTTTTTTTCTTTTTTTTTTCTGATTTTTTTTATTTTTTAATTTTACTGAGCACATGAATATTTCTTTCCTCTTGGAAGCACGGGTAATAATATCAATAGCACATACTCACACGTTAGAGTTGTTTCAGTTAATTCACAACTTTACCTCAATAACATCATTCATCAATGTGCTTTCAAAAGTACAAGTGGTATACTAATCTACACTTGGTCCCATAATGTAATCAATTATTTGGACACTTGAGCATTGTAAACTGATTGGCATGAAGCTCAGTTTGGTAAATTTCATACAGAAATAATTGACATTCATCTCACAAACGTTGGCAAACTTGTGTTGGAGGTACTGTTTTGTCATTTCATAAACTGTTGAATGATTGCATGAAAACAATTCAATTATGTTGCTACAGTTCAAGAATGCACTTCAAAGCTTCTGTTTGAAGAAATATTATTGAATGTTAGTCAATAGCAAGTTTGAATGCAAAATATGTTAACATTACAGGTTCTTTGATATTCGGTGATTGTGTGCTATTTGTTTAACTTTTTGGTGGATTCACTTTCAATTTTCTTTCTATCAGAAAATTCATTTGAATATTTGCACATACTTTTACACATGAATTACATCAATTCTTACAATATTCTTTTTAGAGATGACATAAGAGCAAACTAAATCACTTATGAAAATTATCCTGTCAAACTGCACTCACAGAACTGGCACTTGATTGGCTCTACCCACTGGTGCCCCCGGTATTAGTCTGACAGAAGACTACATTTTGTGTAGCAATGCAGCCTTCAATGTTGACCAACTACTTAAGAATCTGTTAAAAAAATCTACGGCTGGCCTACACCTACTATACCAACCAAATATAGAGGAATTAGCTTAATGAAGATTCAGAAGAAATAAACATATGATTAAATTCATTCAATTGCAAATAAAAGCATATTATCATGCCCTGGAAACTTGTTAAAAAACTAATACAGTTGCTAAATATTTTATAAATATGCATTAAAATTATTTTGAAGCATTTTTATTAATTAAATGTTAAAAATTTGTTGATACTAGATTACAGTACACACATCAAATCAGTTGCATTGTATCATTTGTTACTGTTTCAAATAATAATAATAATAATAATAATAATAATAATAATAATAATAATAATAATAATTACTTTTGAACTGTTGAATAATGGAAACATCAAATTATTATGAATATTCTAGTGTCTCAAAAAGAGTACTCCTAAATAACATGAGGTTTATTGTGATTCAAAAATCAAATCGCCAAAATTCAATTGCCTTGTTATGCACAGTAAGTGGTGTAAATGAAAGAAAATAGCATCACTACAGAAAGAGGCTTCAAAAGCATGCAGTATAAATTGTAAAGAGATCTGCAGTGACGAGATAAACATTCATTAGCAGTCCCAGATCCTGAAGCCGATTTACTCTAGTCCACATGAATACAATATTGCATTCTTCAGCAAGGCGAGATCAAAGACAGTTACATTTATATTTCCTTGAATGCATGCAATATGCATGTCAGCGGACATTCATTCTTGTTTATGTGGATATGGCAGTTAACGCTTATTGTATTTGGTCAATTTAAATGTTTTTATTCTTTTTGCAAAGATAATTCCTGGAGTGGTGCTAAAAACACTATTTTGGGGCAACTTGCACATCTGACATGTTCAATGAGTAAAATATGTTCTCACTTAATTTTAAATTTCAAAGCTTCATGGTTGAATGCCAATGCAACTACAACAAATAAAATGGCAAAAATGCTTTTACTGAACTGTATGAAGATTCAGCAGAAGCCATGATTTCCTTACAATAACCAATTAGTTTCTGGGTTAATGACACTCATCTTGATCAGGTTTTTCACCCAGTATCTTATTGATCTATTGAGCAAAAGTGGATAAGGCCCTTATTTTGTTTCTGGCTATGTAGCTTTCTTATTTGGGCATGTTTTCCTGAGCTCAGTGAGGAATATAGTTATTCAAATAATTGTTCTCATGTGCTTGCAGCAATAAGTCAATTCCATCACAAAGGACATTGTAAGGGATAATAACTGTAACAAACTGGTTTTAGTTTTTATTACATTACGGTGAATATTTATTTGTCATTCTTGCCAAAAATGCTTGTTGCTACCTGTATTCTATATAATATATAATTCTACTTAATGCATGAGTTAGCATATGAGTTGGGTATCCCAAAGCTCAAGAAAACATGCACATATTGTACTTTTCACTAGTATGTCACACAGTTTTTAACGTTTTTTATGTTAAATTAATAAATTAATTAATTCAATACACAAATAAATAAATAAAACCACTTCAAACAGAGCAACTTATCAGATAAATTACTCACCAGGAAGCGGGACTTGAGATCAGCTCCACTTAGTGGTCTTAGTCCTAGGACAAACAAAATGACAGAAAAACCCTAATAAAGATCACCAAAAAACCTGATTTATGAAATATTCACAGAAAATCATAGTAGCATTGATAAATATTTTGTTTAATACACTGTTCTTAACACTATTTTATTAAATATGGCAATATTTCAAAACTGTTACTTGCTTAAAGCAACAGGCACTTTGGATACATGAAATAATAAATTAACATCTTTGACAAAAAAAATAAAATAATTTCTCAAATATTATTACATCAATAAAATAGTTTCTATTCTTTTCTTATATTTGACAGGAAGAATGAAATAGGGGAAAGACGAAACAAAACGGAAGACAAGTAAGTAAGAAAGTAGTGGCAGCTGATGTTAAAAAACAATTGTGTGCTGTTAGGAGTGGCTCTAAATTTTCCAGCACCTGGAGCACAAACATTTTCACCCCTCCCAAGCATATATTGTAGCGTTTAAAGAATTTTATTAAAACAATTTTAGAAAATGTTTAAAAATAGGCATTACAATGAGATACTAATCTGTTTGAAAGACTGTTCATTGTTTAAAATACATCCATCTGCAATTGATAATAACTACACCTGAAAGTAATTAAGCTAATAAAAATTAATTTTGTATTTCAAGTAGTAATTAAGTTAATTGATAATACAGTGTTAATTTAGAATTGACTTAAGTTATAGCGAACCTGATTATAGTGAACTCTGTTATAGAGAACCCTCGGTTTTAGTTAACTTACGTCACAGGTTCTGTTTCACTTACATTACAAATATCTATAAGAAGATTCAGTTATAGTGAACCTGCACCTCAGCTATAGTAAACGTAGGAAATACAATGTCCTGGAATTTAATTTCCTTCTGGAAAAGAATATATTGCCTCAGTACCAATTCCATCACAGGGCAGCTTGGGGAAAAAAAACCACACACACACCAAAGGTCATAATCAAAGAAGTCTCCCTTGAAGTGAAGGCAGTGGACCTGGAATGGGATCCTTACTGATGACCTTATGTCACTCAATTTCACTGCAGAAACAAGGCTGTGTCCTTGCTTGGGTGACGCGCAATTGCTAGCTTCAGTTTCAATCTCAGAGTTACTTGATATTCTGTGGAACAAAGCGCGTTCAGTTCTAAATAGGCAACAGGAAGCATACGACTGCCACAGTTCCTTAGCCTAGTGATATCCGACGTGCCGCACAGAAAAGTGATCTGTTTCATTGGCCGCTTACCCCATCAAGCTACCAAAAGCATTTCTTATATTCTTATATTATTGGCGAGTAAAAAGGCACACAGAGCGGGATAATGTTCCAACAGTGCAAGAGGCATTGAAGGGTGTCAAGACTTCATTACGATTCTTAGACACAGAGGATATTGCAGAATTAAGTATAAAAGAGCAAGAACTCTGGGGAAGGATCTAGAGAAATTACTAATAAAAAAGTACAAAGCAAACAATTAAAAATAATTGATTTTTTAAGAACAAATAAAGACATTGAAATTTTCAGTTTGTGCTGTTAGTTAATTTTGCTGTATCTCTTTATTAAGAAAATCAATTGTTAAGTAGAAATTGTATTTGATTTCGACATCAGATACAGTGAACCAAAAATGTTAGTCTCCAGAAGTTCACAATAACCAGAGTTCACTGTATTTATAAATTATAAAAAGAGTAAAAATATACTGTAATAAATATAAGCGTTTAAAGTTTTACATGTTCAAGTCTGATTTTTCCACCACCTCACTAAGGTGACTAGTTGTCTCGACAGTTACATATTTTCTATGGCCAGGATTTTAGCACACACATGAAATAAATTCGTGAGCTCCACATGAGGTCAGCAAGATTTCTCATTTAAAGTAGCACATCACAGTACATGCTGGACTACTCAGATGGTGCGCACGACATGAAAAGTCAAAATCAATCTCAATATATATATATATATATATATATATATATATAAAAAAAAAAAAACTATTTTGAAACAATTATTTTATTTTTTCCAACGGAAGAGCTAGTGTAGTACTACAATACTAAACAACCAGCTGCCACTAGAAAGAAAGATTCCTATTCCTATTTCCAACTGAATTCCAAGTTATTCAGAAGTAAGGAATATGCAATGGAGCAATGAATACCGTGCATAAAAATTCAATTTATTAAGACCAAATTTATAGTAAAATCTTAAATACCATGAATAGAGATTTTAAAAAAAATCACTAACATTTTCTATTTCATTTTAAAATTCATTATACAAATTCTACCACAAAATGAAGGTAACTATCTCAAAAATTTGAGGTGTAAAATATTAAGTGTTTCACCATACTCACACTTTGGCCTTCGCAGGAGTTGAATTTGTGCCACTACTAGAATTAGCACTTTTCTTCTTCTCATAGCGTACCTTCTTCACATATGCTTCAACTAATGTAGCAATCTTCACAGGATTAATTTCACCTGATTTATTGTGACAAATCTGAAAGAAAATTCCCAGAAATTACCACCAAAAGTTATCTTGTGCACAAAAATTATCTGTGCAAAGACAATCTTGAGTGAAGTTCATACCAAGAAATCAAAAACTCAAAAATAAGCAAGAACTACTCTCTTTAAATTGTAACAAAAACTACTACTCATACAGTAGATTGTATAATGTTCAACAACAGTGTGTAATGACAAACAAGTGGGCCAAAACAATGAAAAAAAGAAAAAAAAAGCCTTTAATTGATGAAACAAACAAAGAAAAAGAAAGTGAAAAGAAGAAAAAAAGGAAAGAAAAAGGAATGAGAAAGGAAGTCTAAATCCCTCACTGCAAAATCTAAACTTGTCTAATACTTTTCTTTTTCTTCTTTGACTTTTTGTTATTATAATAGTATAAAGAAATGCACATCCATTTATTATCAATACATTTTCATGAAATTTTCCACTACTTTTCCAATAATCCAATGCATGTGCCTCACTTCCACGCAATGCCTGACAGGAATATATTAATTATTAACTAAGACTCGCATGAAGTACCCCAATCCCCTCTTACACCACCTGCCTAGAAATCACCCTTTGAATTTTCTACATAGAATTGGCAACAGTTTTTGCAGAAAACACAATAATAAAAATAAAATGAACATATACTACTAACAATAAATGCCTTCAATTTGAACCCCAATGTGAAAGTACTGAAAGGTGAAATTTGTATTAAATTCCAGTTTAGTTAGAGTATATTAATGCACCACTATATTACCACACATTTATATTTCTTTTTATGTTAGCAAAGTTAATAAGGAAAAGAGGCAATGCAATCAGAATGAGAAAATGGAAGAACACAACAATATTTTCCAAAAAGCTTACAATTCAGAGCAACAACTGTCTGGTTGCTCTATAATAAAAAATCAATTGGCAAACTAGAAAGTGTCCAGCACAAGTTACTGCAAGATCTTGCTTATTGGAATAACACACCCATCCATAGATTTGTCACGATTACTACAATCCTTATAAATCATTTAAAACTTCATTTCTTAGTAACAGAATAATTATACGTGATCTCATTTTCTTGCATAAAATTGTATCCGGTGATATTGACTGCAATTTTTTACAAAACTATGGACTCTCAGTTCCGCAAAAAATATTAGAAAAAGTCAAGACTTTCTTTGTAGTATGTTGTAAAACTGATTATGGTGGGAACAACACAATCAACAGACTTCTATCTTTAGCTAACAAGTACTGCAACTAACATTCTTAGAAAATAATCTTAGTTTTATCTTGTGGATTCATCTCAAATTCTCATACCATTTTACTTACTTTGAAGATTTAGTAAAGTTTTGTTTTAACAATTGTTCACTTACTGGATTAATATCGTAACCTCAAATTGGGCAATGAGATAATAGTAAACACAAGTACTTTATGAGCAGTGTATATAATAATAAAAATAAAAATAAAAATAATAATAATAATAATAATAATAATAATAATAATAATAATAATAATAATAATAATAATCACTAGGGGAAAGCTGTCAAAAAGTGACGAAAAAAATTCCCAAATTAATAAATCATTATAATGAAAAGTAGAACTTAATGTAATTTCTTTAATACTTATAAGATTTCTATTTCTATTTATATTTATAAGATTTGTTCCATTTTAAAATTTCTTTTATTATCGGTATAGGTTCTCCAACTTGTGTCTGATAAACTCTAGGAGGCTGCAAAATTATTTTAGAGAAGCCCTGAAGGGGCCACCAGATGAAATTTTGGGCTATTTATGATTGTTGCCACTGGCTGTCAAGACTCATGAAGGATTTAAATTCAGATCTTCTGGTATTGGTCATAGTGGTTTAGGCTCCCTGCATTCTTGGAATCCATCAGTGCATTTATCAGTAATCCACTGTGTTCCCAGAAATCACATCTTCCACTCCTCCACCCCAGAAACAGTGAACTCAAGTCTTTTCTCTTCAGGATTGTTCTCTCTTGTCTGTCGTATTTTTAATATATCCTTTCATCATTAATTTGTTTTTACAAAATAATTTTGTATTATGACATATGTTATTTGCAATAAATCTGTTCTTTTGGTTTATTTTACTAGAGTGCCTCATGGCTAGGGATCCTTCTGCCTTCATAGATCTCAAGTTTCAAAGCATGTTGTTGACTGTGCATGCCAACGGTACAGACTTCCTGCACAAATGTGCCAGAGCAATGGCCGATCAACCCCACAGGGAAACTGAAATGTGCACCACAAAAATTATACAATTGGAAAAATCTGTTCTGGCAACATATCCTTAAACGAAAAGAAATAATTTGCAAAAGAAGCCAAGTTTCTATCTTGCTTCAGGTGCTCAGTACAATTTCAAAGAAACAAAAAATTATCTTATAGAAACTATAGTGTGTCTCAACTTTAGATTGTAGTTCAGCATAAATGGGTTGTTATGTTGCCTGATTTCTGTTACCATGTAGTGCAAATTGAGCATGGTCTTCAAAGCTTCTATGCACTGGATAACATTTATTCACACAAATGACCCAATTATCATGATATATTCATATTTAAGAATATCTTGAATATAACTTTTGTCTTCGTGTGAGTCTTTTTTGGCTATGAAGATGCCTGATTACCTTATGTAATGAAATATATTCTAAATGCCTCAATGAAGTAAGATGGAAAAATGACTAGTTATCCTTTATATAGCAAATTGAGATAACTATCAAAAATTATATTTTTTTAAAAATTCTTTCTGTACAAAGAAAGAAATGAGAATAGTATTAAAGCTAGATGACGAGAGCTGTACGAGTCATCCAATGTACAAGAAAGAGTCAGGGATAGACCCATATAACACCTTACTGCAATCTAGGGTTGAAACACACTACAGCTCACCCAGCTTAAATGTAGAAACTGTAGTCTACAATTAAGGAAGTGAAATAACTTAGGGTGCTGGGAATGATAGTTTAAAAGTATTAGAAACTAGCGGTGCTACAGTGTGGCACAAATTTTCTCAAACTACTTAGTTTCCTATTTTCTTGAGCCTGGGCTGGTTTTGTCCCTATTCTCATCCTCACAAAGTGCAATCTTTTGGCACCTAATTGAAATACCAGTGTCACACACAGTTCCACCGGATCCCCTCGGGACGTTCCCTACTGGGAAGAGGACCTTTGCATTCCCCAAGTATAGCACAAATCTATCTGTCTTGTACTTTTACATATTTGTTCATGGTATCCCTTAGACCCTTTAAAGTGCTTGAATCATTTTTTTGGGTATAGAGATCCCTTCAGTTCCTCCATTACAAACCAAACACATCTCAAACATGTCTGTAAGGCCAAGAGATTGTGGAAAGCTTAGTGTGTAAGTGTAATACAGAGACTCTCAATGCCCCCCACATCATATATACATCTAAAAATATTCATGCTTTCCCATCCACAATATACAAGTACTTGACTTCACTTACAAAGCCCATCTCATGTGGCCAAATCACTTGACTGAACCATTTGAAAACATGTTATAATTATGTAACATCATAACAAATAAATCCTGAATGAGCTTTTGCACTGGCTGATGTACATATTTATCTATTCAGTTGAACGTATTAATTATTTTTTGTTTTACAAAGCGGTGAGTCATCATATGTTATTTTATATTGAATGCTAGTCTTTCATTTATAATTGTATCATTTATGTATACATCAAAGTCAGTAGCTTGTTATTAATGTTCTTATAAAAAATAATTTTCTCTTATATTCATTGTAGCATGAAGATGGAGAAAAATTCATGTCCTCGAACAACAAACTTTGGTCAATGAAAAATAAAAACATTTAAGTTTATAATTATGTGATTCTGTGTGTTTATTTCTAAAATTTTTTAATAACTATTTTCTGTCAAAAAAACTCTGTGGCCAAACTCATCTAATATGAATGAATAGTAATAGCGACAGACATTTTTCTGTTTTTTATGCATACACAGACTTTAATATGCTTTGAAGCATTGATTCCATTTATCTCAATGATGTTGACATCATTTGCTTCCGTAGCAATAATGGAAATTTCCTTTGCACTTTATAATGAATAATTTTCTCAAAATTAACACAACTCACAATGAAGTAGAACATAAAATTTACCACATTTATCAGTTAATGCAATGGTTTAGTTAATTTTCATCTAATATTTATAATGAGAAAATAGTGTTGTATCAAAAAACAAATTTTTTCAGTTTTTCAATTTTTCTGTCCCATAATGCTACTCGAGCTATATAAGCAATATTGAAAATTCGATTTCTTCGAATATGAAGGTTTTTTGGAAATATACCAAATCGTTATCTGGAAAAGATGATTATCCTTTTAACATGCACTATGGCTCGAGTACCAGTTGCGGAATGGAGGAATTGGTTAATTTATTTGCAAATTTTTTTTGTGATGTTAACTCCTCTTTTGTTACTCCCAACATTACACCAGTTACTGAGAATAAGTATATTATCTCCTCATTTATACCTGAGACATATTTTATATCCAAATCAACTATTTTCACAGAAATTGTAAAGCTTGATGCGAACAAGAGTGCTGGTCCAGGTGGCATTCACAATTACTTTTTGAAAAACTGTGTTTACGCTATTTCGCATCCACTTTGGCTTCTTTTCAATAGATCCTTGAGATGTGGCATTTTCCCTAAATTCTGGAAACATGGTAAAATCCTTCTTAGTTTTAAGAAGGGTGATAGAGCTGATGTCTCCAACTACAGACCCATTACTCTTTTAAGTGCCATTCCTAAGATTCTTGAAAAAATTATATCTGGTTACTTATTTTCAGACTTAAAGGCATTTATATCGCCTGCACAACATGGTTTCATGCCGAATAGATCTACTGTTACAAATTTAGTCCTTTTGCAGAAAGCGATTTGTGATGCCATGTCAAGTGGAGCGCAACTAGATGTAATTTATACTGATTTTTCAAAGGCCTTTGATCGCATAAATCATGCTATCTTACTTGCGAAATTAAGGGAGCTTGGGATAGGAGGAGCTTTGTTAAATTGGATTGGTAGTTACCTCACGGACAGAAAGCAACTTGTTTGTATTAAAGGCTATTCATCGGGATTATTTGATGTAACTAGTGGAGTTCCACAAGGTTCGCATCTTGGGCCCCTACTGTTCAATCTTTTTATAAATGACCTACCAGGGTATATATTCGATAGTCAGTGTCTGCTTTATGCGGATGATGTGAAATTGTATAGGGTTTTCTACAATGATGATGATGTTGCTTTGCTCCAGCGAGATCTTTGCAATTTGCAGACATGGTGCAGGACAAATGATACGAAGCTAAATGTGGTGAAATGCTTTGTAATGTCATTCACACGTAAAAGGAATAAAATAATAGCTGACTATAAAATAGAAGATGAAACCTTGAACAGAGTTGATTGTATGAGTGACCTGGGTGTCACATTTGATGACAAGCTGTCTTTTGGGAATCATATTCAGTGCATTATTTCCAAGGCACTGAGAATATGGGGTATGGTCTTACGGAACTCTATGCACTTTCGATCTGCTATGACCCTTTCGGTTCTTTATCGAGCACTTGTTAGGTCAATTCTTGAGTATGCATCGCCTGTTTGGAACCCACATACAAAATCGAGTATATCTGCCATTGAAAGAGTTCAACATAAGTTCCTACGAGTTTTTGCCCATAAAATTGGCCTGACAATCGCTCCCGACAATCATGACTATGACATCATTCTATTAAAATCTAAATTAAAGAATCTTCATTGTAGAAGAAAGCGTGCGGATATACATTTCCTACGTGATATTTTGTTGGATAGAATAGACATTCTTTATTGCATACTGTTTAGGATCCCAAAGCGAATCTTTAGGAGAACAACTTCCTTTTCAGTTGACACAAATGTGAGTAACTATTGCGCTAATGAGACTATGAATCGTATTTGTTGTTTGGCGAATAGCTTGGGCACTGATTATGACACATTGACAACTAGTAATAATTCCTTTCAAGGTTTTTCGAATAGACATTTTAATTGACTATATTTGATAATTGTAAGTTTGTAAGTACTTTTATTTTCTTTCTTTGCATCTTTTTCATGTTTTTCATTGTTCATTCTTTTCTTTCTTTTTCTAAATTTGCAAGTCTGTATGTACTTTATTTTTATTCTTTATACTACATTCCATGTACGAGATCTTCCTGTTATTCTATGTATTTGTATTTTTATGTAAAGGGTATCACCCGTTAATTTGTTTAAATAAATAAATAAATAAATAATAGTAGAATTGAAAGATGACTAAAATATTGAATAGTTTTGAGTTTTTGAGAAACTTCATAAGAAATCATTTGAAGCACTTGTCACAAATGCAATAATGTATAAAAAATAATATTATAATATTAATGATGTGAGAGATGTATCAAAGAGGTAGTTCCAAGTAGAAATTTTTCTTTTTCACCAATACTTATTAATTTTCCCCTATTTCCGTTGGAATTGCATTGTGTACTAACCTTCGGCACAGATTTCCGTAAAATGTCTTTATACTCTTCTTTTGAGATGTGCTTTCTATTGTAATGAGGTTTCAAAGACAATTTAACCTCCTCCACAACACGTTCTTGGCGATTCAGTTTTTTCAAAAACTGGAACAACAAAACACACATTATAAAACAATACAATTTCTTCTTAAAAAAAATAACCAACAAACTAAGTTATCTAAAAAAATAGAGGAATATGTAATGAGAAATTGAAAGAAAAAAAAAGTATAATGAATTCCCTGTTAACATGTTCATTATCAACATCATTTAAACAAAAATTAGGGACAATCCAAAAAAATCAACAAATTATTGGCTCATTAATTTCTTCACTTTTTGAAAAAATTGTAAAAATGCATATTTTGAAAATTAACAGTTATGTAGCTTTAAGTTTTTTTTACAAAAAAGGTTTTAGACATGATCTAGACAATTAGTCTTTTCCACCCCAGGGCCATACACGTTTTGAAAAAATTAAAAATGATTAACAAGTCTAAAAGATTAGAAGTATCCATTTTTTAAGAGATGTTCAAGATTCTGTGGTGGATAGGAATAACATGTGATGCTTCGACATATTCTGTCTATTAAACTTACCATAAAAAAATTATCGTACATCACATTTCAATTTCAAGGATAGTGAACATGTCAATAATGTAAAACAAATTCCTAATAAACAAAAATAACTTACACAAATTTCACTATTAATTACTAATAGAATAATCTTCAACAATTAAAAGTATTGTGGTTAATGAAGATTGTTTTCACTGCAGTAGCAGCTTCCTGAACTGTTTCATTTAAGACATAATTAAGATTAAAACGCTGAGCAAGCCACACCATCAGATCATTAGGAAATGGTTAAAAAGCAAAAAGGTCTTAAGAATTAGAGCACAAAGGAAAACTTATTAAAGGTTTTTAATGGATATTTCTATTAGAAACAAAAGGGAGTAAATGAAATTCATGGCAAGGGTCAAAATAGAAAGTAAGAAATGCTATATTTACATAAAGAAAATTCAATTTAAATTGCAAAGGAGATTCAAGAGGGGGTGGACTCACCAAAGCAGTTACAGAAAATAGTGAGTGAGGAATTATTGCTACAATGATGGAGTAAGGAATGATGATAATTATGGTCAAGATTTTGTTCAAATATAGTTTTTACAAAAATGATGCTTTTAGCCTCAATATTTGTTTTATATGTGCCTAAAAACAATTAGTTATTATGGTCTGCTTTTTCACAAATTTCACTAATAAGTATCATATTTATGAGAATATAAGATGACCTTTCATCTTTGACCCCGGTGAATAAGCTGATAAGTCAAAAAAACTTAATTTTACAGAGGAGTAAAAAACAACTTTAAACTAATGCTGTAAATCAGGGATTAATGAAATTAAAACAAAACCTACACACAAATAGTTTTATTCAAATAGTACCTTCGTTTGAATATCATTAAACCCTGATATAATTCAGTTACAAGTTGTTTTTTGCTCTCCTGTAAAATTAAGTGTTTATGACTTATCAGCTTATTCACCAGGATCAAAGATATATGAAGAGGCCTCCAGGGAACTTTTTTCATTTTAAATAAATTATTACTATTTATTCAAAATAAAATTGCAAATTATCTAGAAAATTGTCTTGCTGATGAAAATGTTAAAATTGATTAACTGAGCTATCAGAATTTTCTTCCTTAAAATCATTGTAATCACGGTTTTCGTCACTATCATCATCTTTACTCTGATCAATTTACTTTCTTTTTGGTCCTTCTCCCAGATTAGGTTGCTCTCTGACATTTTAGGCTCCCCAGAAAAAGCTCTGTTCCTTGAATTGTGTTTGTTTTGTTCATCTGACGCCACCTATGAGCATTCCCTTCTGAATCATCAGATTTTCTTTCAGTCTTGCTCTTGTTCTTGTCTTCAGATTCTTTAAGAGTTCTTTCACATTCTTTAACAAAATATACATGAAATTCACATTTGCATGTTTGTGTGATTTAGAGCCAGACAAAAAAAAAATCTAATTCTGATAGATCTCGGTTATATAACCAGTGTGCTGAGACTTATGTTTGAGAATGCTAGTTCCAGCACAGCCATTATCGAGAACAAACGTTAACGATACTAGACCTGTTACTGGGGTGTCTCCTCCGAGCCAGCAAGCAAATAGGCAATGGGAGGGGGCAAATATACAACGAACGTGGGAGGAGTAACTGGATTTCTCAACACTGTTTATTGCACAGAGGTTTCTGTTAAATATGTTAAACGCATTATTTATTCCACTTTCAACAGACTGATATAAGTTTAGTATGGAATGCTCTTATACAATAAAAACTGAATAAAAATTTGATTGCAATGGCAAGTTGCAATCCTATTTTAAGAACATTTACAATAATTAAATGTTTACTTTCGTTTGTCATTCGTTTCTTATTTTCACAATTTTTATCCTTGGCTTTCACTTTTTTGGCAGACGAGTTAATATACAATATACAGAGTGAGTCACATAACTTTAGCACCACCTGTAATTTTTGAATGGTTCAAGTTATTGCAATGCAGTTTTCACAGAAGTGCATGAAGGAATGGGGCTAATTGATGTATGTATTCATTTCCATTTTATCATTTGTATTTCATGAGATATTGAGATAATCGTTTTTTGTTTTTTCAAATGGAACTATACATTTATTTTTATTCTATCATTTTTCAGCGTAAAAAGACAAATCCAATGATATACATATTTGCATATGTTAGATAAACTTTTTTTTTGAGTAATTTTGATTTTTTTACACCTCATATTTAATGGATATTTTGACACTGTGCCACACAAGGTCACACAGCACTCTCCTTGCTAATGTGCGCTTGGGGTATTAAAATATCCGTTAAAGGCCAGTCGCAAAAAATCAAAATTACTGAAAAAAATGTTTATCTAATATATGATAATATGTATATCATTGGATTTGTCTTTTTATGCTTGTCATGATAAGACTAAAATATATGTATAGTTCCATTTGGAAAAGAAAGAAGAAAAGAAAAGAAAAAAAGAAGAAAAAAAAAACCAAAGAAAGAAAAACCCAACAAACCTAAATATCTCATAAAATACAAGTGATAAAATGGAAATGAGTATGTAAATAAACTAGCCCCATTCCCTCGTGCACTTCTGTGAAAACTGAAATGCAATAACGAACCATTCAAAAAATGCAGGTGGTGCTTAAGTTACGTGACTCACCCTGAAACTTTAAATTGTAATACATTATGTTTATTTGGCCATTATTGTTCTGAGAATTACACATTGCAACATTTGTGGTAATTGAGCATCATCTTTGGAATTCTATCTCCAGTCATTCTTTGTATGTGAGAAAACGTTTGACCTAACCCCTTTAAGGCTGAAATTTTTTGGAATTTTTGTGACCCCTGGGGCTGAATTCCAGCGGCACACCACTGCACCAAATAATAATATTAAATAATAATAATTATCTTGGCTCACATAAACTGTTTATTTCAATTTTACATGGTAGTACTTTTAATATAGATTTGTAATTAATTTATTTGTATGAAAAATTATTAAAAATGAAATGCTAATATTTATTTTCAGTGAGATAAATTTCGACAAGTTTCACTATTTATGTCACTAACCACATCACCAATATCACCTGTTTTATCATTATATAATTCTTTATCACTGTAATTCAAAACATCTCCTCCACAAATCACCTCCTCATCAAAGTATTTTGATTCCAAAAATATTTCATTTCGAATGCCTTGCAGCAGCCATGATACAATCCGTAGCAAAGTCAACAACATGATCTGGCGTGTTTACAAAAACATTCAAAGAGAATGTAATATCGATGAAAAACAATCAATATTGAGCAAGGAACTTCTACAAGTTTCAGGTCACATTTTTTAATAAAGACATGACAGCAATCTATTGGGAAAACCTGGAAATACACCAAAAAAATCAGGCCCGTCTTCAATCAGAATGATAAGCGGAGGCAAAGGATGGGCAATGCCTGTCTTTAGCCTTGAGTGGATTAAGGAGTTTAACTCTTGTACTTTTGTTTTCTAATTTCTGAATTTCTTTTTTATCTAATCTGGTGTATCCAGCAATCAATCTTAGGAATTTAATTTCTGAGGCTTGAATTCCTGAAGTGGTTTTTGCTGTTAAGGTCTAAGTTTCAGAGCAGTAGGTGATAGTTGGGATGGCCATTAATTTGTAAAGTTTCATTATCGATTCTGGTGTTGCTTTATTTTTCAATGCTCTTTCAAGTGTTGAATCTGTTAATTTTGTTTTCTAGGTCTATTTCTTCATAATGGGAAACATTAGAACCCAGGTAATTAAACTGGGTTGCCTGTGTTAAATTTTATTTTAATATTTTTGATCAGATGGGATGTTTTCCTAAAAAGGCCATCTCTTTTTTTCTTCACCCAGATTTTCACGTTGAAACCTTTCATCACAAGAGGTTAATTTATATGTAGGAGTTTGGAGTTTATCTTCACGTTTTGCAATCAATATTTGATTGGCTGCATGTAACATTGTGTTGAAGATCTTGCCATCTACCCTCCTTTTATTATGTTTTCCATAGTCTAACTCTAATATACAAATTAAAAAGACACTGATAGGAGACAGCCTTGTAGAACACCTCGGTTAATTAATTCTGGAGACTTTTGATTAATTTTAATTTTCGTTTTCGTAAAGATTTGGATCGCAGCTATTGGGTGAAGAGGAGTTTCTCTCTTCTTCATTATGGTCCAGAGCATCATTCTTATCACTCTTAGTATTATCAGCCCTAGTATAATCAACAAATAATAAATGAGTTTCTAAGTTATGTTTTCTTCTCTTTTGGTTGTTTTACTGAGAAAATGTTGTCTGTGCAGCTTCTACCTTTTCTGAATCCTGACTGTTCCTCTAGCATTATTACATCAGTAATGTTATTTAGCCTATTTCCTAATATCCTTGCATATATTTTGTATGCTGTACTTAGAATACTAATTCCTTGTAATTCTCTGGATTTGTTCCGACAGCTTCCTTGTAAATTGATCCAACAGAAGCCACATACCAATCTTGAAGTATCACTTTGTATTTTCAGTAGTTGTTAAAGAGCTGTAGTCATTTTTTATGTAAGCTTTCCGAGGCGTATTTTCACAGTTCCGTATTAATTTTGTCCGTATTACAGGCGTTCTGATTTTTACTTGTTTTTAAAGTTTCTGGAAACTCTTCAATTGTTAAAGGGTCCGGTTCTTCCAGTTCTATTTCATCAGTTTCTTCACTTAAATGCCCATCTGTCTGTATCAGTCCATAGGTTTTAATAGAATTCTTGCCTTTGACCATCTTTCAATACTTGTAAATGTGCTTCGCCTTTTACTGGTCATTTTGAATTTCTTAGAAATTTGATAACTTTATCTTGTCTTCCATGCAAATTATGTTCCATTTCAGCAACGTATTTATCCTAGTGAGTTCTATTAAGATATAGAGTAGTTTTTCACTAGTGTTCTTTTCCTATTGCAGTAAAAGTTGTCTAAGACATATTCGATCGGGACAAAAAAACATTCCAGTTTAGGAAGGTTTCCGTTTTATGCAGAACTGTCTATTTTATGACACTTGTGATATTGATATTTCAGTCCTGAAACTAGTAAATTTCAGTAAAGTAGTAATGGAAGTAAAGTAAAAATTACCAACAATGATTTTGTTGAGATTATTAAAATTCATTTACATATAAGGTATTTATGGAAGAAATCACCAATAAATGAATATTAAACATTCTTCATTGACAGCTTCTAAGTTTCACTTGCTTCTGTAAGTTTGACCTTTTCTTCTAAGGTTAAACTTTTACGGTTTTTCCCAACAATTGTTAAACTGGTTGTGAAACAAAAATACCATCTCACTGACTAGAGGCTACAGTCAGACTGCATGTTGGCTCTCAACGCATAATGCGTCACTACCCAGAGTACTATGACTTTTTGACACCCTCGCATGACCTTGAGCAATGCCACTCTGGCAGTGGCATTAGGATTTTCAACACGGGGCAGGGAGATGCGCGAATAGAAGCCGTGCCCATACACCTTCTCATGCTCAGGGAGCTGGGAGGGAGAGAATTGCCCTACAGTCTATGCCTTGAGACACAAGCGACCCCACGGTCAAAATTATGCTGACAGCTGAAGCCCCTCTCATTCGCAGAGCGGGTGTCATGACAATCATGTACCACAAGGATAGAGAATTTAAAACTGACTTGCAGATGCATTCATTTCATTGACATTATCAAGCGTCTCTATGCCAATTGCTTTAAATTCACAGAAATTCCATTTTAAAAAGGTTTTCCCCCTGTAGGTCATGAAAAACTGTATTCCATGTTGGACAGGTTCCGTTTTATGCTATGTAATATGCTTTATAACTCGACGGGCCGAAGAAATTTTCCGATTAAGACAGGTTTCCGTCTTGTGCAGGTTCCAGTTTAGAGATATTTTACTGTATATTCAATTCGGTTTTGACCTGATCTATTCCCTAAATATTTAAGACAGGCTTCTTTCTTTTATATCTTTGATCAGGTTTTTAATTCCTGCATTCCATACTCTCAAGTCTTTTCCCTTTGTTTGCACTAATTTAGTACCCAAAGCTACTTCTGCCGCTCTGTAAATGACGTCTTTCAATTGATTCCATCAGTCTTAATACCTTTTTTTTTTTCACTCAGAATGTTTACATATTGCTGTAGTCTTCTCTGATATTGGTCTTTTACAGATTCTTTTTCAAATAGGTTTATCTTATTTTTCTTTCTTTCCTATCCTTTGAATTGGTTTATCTTAGTTCCTTTGACTTTTACGAGTTATTTCGACTTGTCAACCTTACAATGATCGATGTTCTTTTTTTACGAAGTCACTGTGTACTTTGCAACTTCTAAAAACTCTTTGTATCTTTCATTAGATTTTTCATCTTTTGATTCACTATTACATAGTCAATTATGGAACATGTTCCCCGAGCAGTCCAAGTATATTTATGTATATTCTTATTCATAAAGAATGAGTTAGTGAACCATAGTTTGTTACATAATGCAAAATCTTTGAGTTTATTTCTGTTTCTATAATACACTGTCTCTCCGTTGTTGCCCATTACTTTAACAATTGGTACATTACCAATTCTTCCATTGAAATCCCCCGCTAGAACTAAGTAATCATTTTTAATAACAGTGTCAAGAACCTGCTGTAGATCTTTATAGAATTCTTCTACTTCTTCATTCTTTTCTTCTTCCGGACTGAATACCCCAATTATTGAAAGATGTTCTCTATCAATTCGTAATCTTACTTCTACTAAGCATTGATGCTTATTGATGAAAAGAATAAATAATAAAGGGCCCAGATGTGACCTTTGTGGCACGCCTGATTCAACATCTATTGCTCAAGATACAAATGATTAATATTTAATATACTGGAATCTACCGGTTAAACAGTTTTTTATCCATACAAGAAAAGTACCATGAATACCAATATATTGAAGTTTAATGAACAATAAATGGTGACTAACAGTATCGAAAGCTTTATAAAAGTCAGTACAAATAGTACCTCTTTGCCCATTATCATCAAAGTTTTCACGAACTAATGTAGAAAAGTTAAAAGATTAGTATCAATAGATTTTTTACACCTATATCCATGTTGTTCATCTAACAAAAATGCAATACAATGTTATAAAGTTTCTCAATAATCACAGATTCAAAAAGCTTGGGTATATTGAGAATGGTCCGTAGTTGCCAACATCTGACTGGCTACCTGATTTGTGAAAAAAGTAAATGAAACAAGACCTCCAGATATGTGGGAATGATCCTTCTCGTAGAGATTTGCAAAATAAAGCATATAAAATAGGGGTAATGTAAATAAATTAATTTCTTCAAGAACATTGGTGGAATTAAATCAAGTCCAACAACTTTCTTCAAATTTAACTTCAAAATCGTGGAATGAACATCAAGTTGTGAAATGTCCATGCTACTCAGGTTGACAATAGATTCATTCCCGATATACTGATTTTCACACGCATTATCAACATTCTCTGATTCAAAATAGTTTGCAAAAAGGTTTACGATCTCTTGCATAGTATGAGCAAATAAATTTTGTAGTAAATTCATCATGTTTATTACACTAGTCAAAAATAAATTTTGTAATAAATTCATCATGTTTATTACACTAGTCAAACCTCTAGTAAAATTAGCAAATTTCCAGAAAGACTTCAGGCTTTGTTTAATCAAATTTTCAGTATTAACAATGTATTTTCTATAATCGTCCATATTTTCATTTTTACAAATTTTACAGGATTTTGAAAAACAATCATAATCAGAAGTATTTCTAATTACTTTATAAGTTTTATGTAAAAAGATTTTCTCTGTCTCTCTGTCTAACCCTCTGTCTGTCTGTCTGTCTCTGTCAATTCGGGAATATCAATTTTCGAGACAATAGGCTGAACAGTTTAACTGCTAGTGTTGTTCACAGACAAACATTTTGCTACTATTCGATTTTTCAGTATCAAGGGCCCACAAAACATGGATTCTGGTTACACCATGTGTAAGAGGATTTCCCCCCCTCCCCTCTAAATTTCGCCGTTTTTCATGTAGCTTTACATATCTTCCTTTCTACTCAGTAGCGAGAAAGTAATAATATCCACATATTCCATTTCAGTGGAACTTTCAGAAGTTGAGAAATATAATCCAAGAGCAGGATGATATTTATTGCATGATACACACTTAAGTTTTTGACACGCTATCGTTTACAAAAATTAGATCAAGTAACTTTCCATAAGAACTATATATTATATTAGCTTGCAAAATAATGAGGAAATTGGCATTTTCAAGCAAATTGTTTTCTTTACACTCAAGAAAATATACCTTTCTCACTGCTTCAATGTCTGTTAGGAAGGTTAAAATTTCCAGCTAGCACAAAACGAGACAGTGGATATTTATCATTTAACTTTTCAGGAGTTTCAGTGGCGTGTAGGAATGCATTGTATGAAGGATTTGCTGGAAAGTACATAAACCAACAATTAAGATATTGGAATTTGACTTGATTGAAACAAGGATTATCAGTACCTAAATACATATGTTTTGTTGACTACTATTACACCCCCCTCTTGAAAGTACTCATAGCCACAGACCTGTCAGTGTGAAATACTTTATGGTTGTGGAGACAGAACAATATCTGAGAAGTCAACATTAGCCATGTCTCAGTCAGAGCAAAGGTGTCAAAATCCAGGAATAGAGACAAGGAGTTGCTAAAAAGATTCAGCTTGTTATGAAGTAGGCGGACATTCTGAGAGTGCATAGATATGAACAGTATGTACAGTAATTCTACAAAACTTTTCAGTAAAGCTTACTCCTTCACTTAACCCATCAATTATTAAGTATGTGATTCCTGCATTTATAGGGTCAACAAAAACTTGAAACACTTTTTATCACATATCTTAAATTTTACTTTCTCGCATACTACGTACTTAGCTAGTAAAGAGAAAGAACTCCAAATGGAAGCGAAAATTGGTGATTTTTTCAAAGAAAACTCAAATTGCAAGTCCTGCTACCGAAAAAGTAGATAATTCTTGCTGTTATAAGTAGTAAATTACTTCCTCTAATTCATTGGGTAGTCAGAATAGACATTTTGTGGACCCTTGATACCAAAAATTCATTTACAGCAAAACGTCTCTGTTCACTCCTCCACAACACCAACAGATATCCCGTTCAGATGATTTCCTTCAAAACTGATATTCCCCCATTGATCAGGCCAATCTACTAATTTGGAAAGGATATTTTGATTTTGGGGGTTGCTTCACATGAAGCCTCAAAGACATTTTCAAAAATTTCTCAAAAATGGCTTTAAACGTTTCAAGGCAAATAAAGAGAAGTATGCTTACAAATATGGCACAGGTCCCATTTTCATTAAAATCTCAGAAATTTCAAAAATTGCAAAAGTTAAATTTTTTTTCAATGTTTAGATCAACAATATTGATAAAATTGCATGGCATCTAATTTGAGTGTAGTGACAGTGAGGTAAGTTGTGAGTTGTGCTGCTTCCCGAGCCATACCCATATTTATTTGGTGTATTTTACTTGTAGTACATTTTCAGTGTTTTTGAAGTCTATATCAGAAATTTAATTTCTTAACTGCTATGGAGAATGAATCAGGAAACTCCCGCTTCTACTGTAAGAAAAATCTACATCCAGATGCTAACACTGTTAAGTGCGCAAAATGTAATTCTTCATATCAAGATATAAACGAAACTTATGTACACATAAATCCTGTTTACCCACTGGATTATACCTTGAATAAAATAAAATAAATATCCCCCGAGCTATACAAAATGCCCAAACGTTCTACCCAATGAAGGGTTTTCCAATTCTTGTACCTTAATCACAACATCTACTCTTGATGCAATTGTGACAACTCATATCAATGGTTTGAAACATGAGATATCAGATGTAACTGGTGAATTGAAGAGAGAAATAATTAATTATTTTGATAATAAATTTGCTGACATTTCCCTAATAACTTGACGATCATGACACCTGATTGGCTAAATTAAAGAGTTGTGAATACAGATAAAACAGGCAATTCTGAGGTCTCGTCATTATATGTTGAGATATTTCATCATGAGAATCAATCAAAGAACATTATCTTTAATGATGTTTTTGAAAACCACCAATTGTTAACAAAGGAATCCCTGGTCACTGACAAACAAGCAGTCAAAAAAATATAATCAACTATTACAGACACTATTACTGATGCTGTAGAAATTCAAATATTTGGAAACCTACAAAAACAGAAACCAAATTCAACATCAAAATAAAGACCCATAAAAGTCATGCTCTCAAATTAAACATGCACAGGATATACTAATAAATAAGAAAAATAATGAAGGAGATGCTCGCATATGTCTGGAGCGCACACCATGTGAAAAGGAATACCTCAAAAATATTTTGACCAAATTAAAGGTAGAGAACAAAAGAGGAAATACAAATCTGAAGATAGAAAACATGAATGGAATACCCACTCGTTTGAAGTAATTATCCAAAAACGAAAATAAAGTAAAGTAATGCTTAATGAAGAAATATCCAATGCTGAATTAAATCCACCAAACCGCAATATCTTTCACCTGAATCGCAGTTCATTTACACGCAACGTTGAGAGGGGAAGGGTGGTGTAGAGGCTGTTCATTGTATTCACATTAGTACGCCAATTTTAATTTTTATTCTTTTGCTGAAAAGCTATTTATATTATGAATAAATACTGAAAGAATAAATAAATAAATATTTTTAAAAAAAATGTAATCTTCCCTCAACAAATCATTTTTTGTTTGTTATCCTTTTGCCAGAAATACATATTTTATTATGCCCCACTATGGAAAATTTGAAGGAAAATTGATAGATTTGAGATAAATCTGGATTGTTCTGCAACTCAATTCACTAATATCATAAAAACCCTGATCCTAGACCAATATTGATAATTCTTATGTATTGTCTTACATTTTGTAATTTGGCGATTGCCTGTACTCTTATACGAGTAAATAAATGAATAAACAAATCAGCTTATTATTGCTGGTTCGATATATTTTCCTCCAAAATCACCAATGAATACATACAATATTCAGATAGTCTTGAACAAATATTTTATTTATATCCTACAGCAATATTTTTATTATCTAGCAATTTAAACTTATCAAAAACTTTATGGACAAATGATAATGGAATTTTCTGCATTTTTGTAAATGCTTCTAATAATGAAGCCAGTACCATGCTTTTAAATAAATTAAATTACATGAATCTTTTCCAAAACATACTTAACCCAGGAGTGCCTGTAATAGGTAGACTCATGCCATTGCCGGCAATGTATCTCTCAAATACAGCTGCAACTTTTTGTGAATGCGAATGATCTGCAGGTCCGTTTATTGAAATATATATTTTATTGGGTTTGTGCATGTCCCCCAATGCAATTGTTAATGAATCTTGCTCTGCAGAATTCATCTCAGAATACTTATGGTGAAAAAGATAAAATGTGACAAAGTACATACAAAATTCATTAAACATCTTATTATCCTATTAAATAATATTAAAAACAATTTTCACAAATTATTTTGGCATCTTCTAAACAAATATGTATTTTTCTTTTTCACAAAAATATTTAGAAAGACCGTCTTTTTTCCATTTTGCGAAGTTTGCATTTTTTTCATTTCCCTATAGACGTCTCCAGCACATCTTTTTTCTCTTTGGTAAGAAATTGTGATAGTCAATTATAGATAAGGCAAATTATTTTATTTTCTGAATAGGCACTTGTCATAGACAGTAGAAAATAATGCTGTGATAGTACCACTCAGGCCAGGAGCAACAAAGCAACGGCGCCATTGCACCCAACGTATATGATAGATATCATGCAGCTCAGCAATCAAGTTTCAACATGCTCACGGGAAGTGATTCAGCAAAAAAAAAAATAAAATAAAATAAAAATAAAAGGCCAAGCGATCTCAGAAAAGTGCAATCAAGGAATACATGAAATATCAGACAACATATGCATCGCAATAAATCAGGAACACAAAAGTGCCATGGCTTGGAACACACACATCTATTGCGAGCACTCCCGGGTTAATAAAGATAACAAAGCTCTCAACTTGAAATTCATGAATGAATGAATGAATGAATGAAAATAAAAATAAAAAGTCCTGTAGTTGACTGTGATCATTATCATCCTGCTTTGGATATTTCTCTCTCAATCAATTATGAAAACTCTTTCTTAGATACAAATGAATTTAGTGACGATTTCAACTCAACAGATTATATACTATTAATAATGAATTCATTAATTATGATTGGTTTAAGCTTTTTACTACAAACTCACTAGATATGTTGAGAATTTTTGTGGTAAAATCTAAGACATTGATAAATTTGTTCTAACAATTATTATACCGACAACGACGTACTCTCCATGGTACTATTCAGGTCTTACCAAATTGTTAAAAGAAAAATCATTAGCTAACAGGAAATATGAAAACCTTGTAAATGATGACAATTACCTCAAATTCTCTGAACTTACAAAATTATGTAAAATAAAGCCTAATGATGATTACCAAAAATACATTGATAAGAATAAAAATTCAAGAAACTATGACATGATCTTTTTGGAAATACACAAATTATGCAAGGGATACCAGAAGTCTACTGAGTCAAATGTATTTTGGTGACACCAAACTTGGTACGATACAAAATACTGGGTATCTGATTGCTACTTATTTTGAGTCAGTATACACTTCTAAATCATCAACCACTATTATACAAAATACTTTAAAAAATTCAATTATTAACATAGGACATATAGATATAATGCAACAAGAACTTTATAGAGCTATTGAGAAACTAAATACAATGATTGGTCCACAACCTAATTGGATTTCACCTTCCATTTTAGTAAACTGCCCAGGACATGTAGTTCCCATTATTCATCACTCACCGTCACTGAATGAAGGTACGTTCCCCAATTTGTAGGGAAAAAAGTGTCACAATACCCATTCATAAACCCAATGATAGAAAAAAAAATTATCGATCAACATCTAAATTAAATATCTATCCAAAACAATAGCTATGATTACTTCATATACAATAGCTATAATAGCTTGAAGCTATAATTACAGAAAAACTATCATTTCATCTGAATATCACAATGATTATTCAACAGCATGGATTCAGAAGTAAAAGGTATACCACTAATAACCTATCAACCTATCAATTTGTTTTAGAAAAATTAAAAGCCAATTTTCAGATCAATGAGGTCTATATAGATTTTTCAAAAGTCTTGGACTCTGTTAATCAGAAACTTGAACTCACAAAACTGGATCGAATAGGTAGTCATGGAACATTTTTGGGATGGATCGAAAATTACCTAAATAGAATACATGTGATATAATGCTTTTATATCAAGAGATATTATAGTAACATTGCATGTTCCCCAAGGATCCCACCTTGGACCATTGTTTACTATTCATAAACAGCATTAAGTCCAGCTTTCTAATTAGTAACATTTTCCTCTTTGCTGATGACTTGAAATTAAATCTTCATATCAAATCGATTGATGACTGCAAAACCTTTCAGCAAAATCTTGACCTCCTCCCAATACGGTGTCGTTCAAATAAAGTACACTTTAAAAAAAGAAAAATGTAAAATCGTGAGGTATTATTGTGCACGAGTCCATTTATCCATGATTATTTGTTAGATGGGCATAGATTAGAATCTGTATCTAAATTAAAAGATCTTAAAGTCATATTGAATCCTACATTGAAATTTGATGACGATGTTGAATATATTTCTGTAAAAGCAACTAGAATGTCAGGATTTATAAGAATGACCACAGACTTTTCAAATACACAAGGTTTGAAAACTACATTTAACTAAAGTTTGACCACCTCTTCCATTCGCAAGCTCCGTCTGTTTACCTTTCTATCAAATCCACATAAAAAATACTAGAAACAATACAGCATCAATTTTTCAAATGTGTCTCATGGAAAATTGGATTACCCTTGTGCTTTGAAATTGTCAGCAACTATAAACAAATAGCGATATCCTTAAATATCAGTTCACTCTCATCTCAACAAAACTTTAATGGCCACAAGCTTTTCTTACACCCTTTAAACAACGATATCAATTGTGAAGCTCACTAGTAAGATTAACATTCAAGTTCCATCTACAAACCTGAGTTCTAATCAAATGTTATTTGCTACTTCCACAGCAAGAACAAATCATTATTTTGCTTTTAAATCATATGGCTGAATTAGCAAACAACTCCAACATAGAATTATCACTTTCTAAATACCAATTTATTCTCCAGACTAAAGAAAAATTGTTAAAAGATTTTAATTGATATATTTGAAGAAATGTAAAACTGCATACTCTTATTTACTTCACTGAAATTATTATTCTGTATTATATATATGTATAATACCCTCTATTTTTCAAATGAGACATTTACGAAAATAATTCACCTAATATTTGGTAAATATGGTAAGTTTCGTTTACAAGTCATTTTGTGCTGATTTTACTTTTTCCCACTCTATATTTTTAACAGTTCACCACAAAAGAATTAAGAAATTTGTTATAGTCCAGCACAGATGTACTAAACAAACTGAATTTTTGTCCCAATATTTTTATCCAGATAAATAAAATTGGAGATTGGTCCCTTCTTGCATAACCCAGTGTACATCAAAGCATAAAACACAGGAATCCAAACATTTGGCTGGGGCATTTTATTAAAATGTCACTTCAAAGTTATTTTGTATGATGTACGAATATTGTTATTAAATTTGATGACTTTTCCTGAATTTTCTTTTTCAATTTATGTTCATTTTAATTTTACAAAAATTAATTCAAAAAAATGTAAAGCTAATAGTGCAGAAAAGATAATTAGAGAAGATTTCTTCCACGCATAATTGTTTTGAAATTTATTTTTAGAAGGGTATCCTTTTATTAAAAATAAAGGAGTTTTATTCATAATTTTTATCAAATTTAAAGAGCAAGGAAAAGCAAGGAAAATAATTGATTGGACAATGGAGGTTTTGGTAAAAGCAGGTGACAAGTCTTGATGATGGTACCTTATCTTTCACCTGCAATTCCACAGCAGAACTTGGTAATTCATCCAAGATTTGTAACTGATCTTCATCCATTTTGATAGCTATTTCTTTTTTGCCTCCTGAAAAAAGAATATGCAATTAATTCATCATATTCACAAGTTCTACACAATATATAAATTAATGATTTCAAGATTAGTCTCCCCCAAAACTTAATAATTTAAGTATTAACACAAAACTTAAATAATTTTCACAAGAAGAAAAGAAGCATGCTTTAAAAGATTCCAGCACTCATTGACTAACTCAGGCAGTTCTCTAAACAAATATCGTTAAACCACTGATTTTATAGTTTAATTTACTTGAGTAATTCGTACGCCCATTGACATGCCTATAACTTATCTTTAAATACATATTGCCCCCAACAATTTTACTGAAATACACATAAGTCACTCTAAGTTCAAACTTGTGGTGCAACACAAACACAATATTAGTTCAACCAGTATGAAAATTCCTTTGTTTTCTTGGCCAAAGAAGCATTACTTCACTTGAGAATCATATCAAACACCCAAAATGGCTTTGCAAGTGTTCCCAATCCACAAATGGGTTTTGATTAGAACTCGAGCATTTAATTTTTATGAGTTCAATGTGGTAACCTTTACATCACCATGATGGTAGGACAGTTAAGTCTGACATGTCCATAAAATTTATATAAATTTAATTTTGGAAAATTTGAAAGTTTTAATTGAAATGGAATTGGTGCTGTAGATTTCAGTACTTTGTGCTCCATCGTTACAAACAAATTTCTACTATTTCAATCATAATTAAGGAGAAACTATTACTTATTTGAAAACTTGTGCATGTCTGTCTAATACTGAGGAATGATTAAAAAACCTAACGTTGAAAAATAGATAGCAATTAGAAAGAAATTTCTAGCTACAATATATAGAATGTATAGAATAGGTTAAAAAAAAAGTTGAATTTTCAATTTTCAAAAACTGAGATTTGAATGAAAATCAGTCATTCACCACATGTTTATGCCTACATTGCTCTATAGGAGCAAAATATGTGCCAAAAAAATTGAGCCATTTTTGAGAAACTTTTGACAATGGTTAGCCCCAAAAATTAAAAGATCCATTTCAAATTTGCAGGGCCTTGAGTTCAGCAATTGGTAAATATCTATTTAGGGAAAAATCCTACATTCAGATTAGGTGCAAGTATTGTTCACGGTCAGATGGACAGTTTTGTAAAAGCAAATACTTTTTCGGTATTAGAGTTCCACGAATCACAGATTTCTGACGAAATGATATTTTGACAAGATTTCTTGACCCAATGATATTTTGCAGCATTGCATAAGTTTTTATACACTACATATGTATATAAACAATCTTTCTCATATTCTGCTATTTCTCTGTATTTATGATTGAAGAAAGTAAAAATCAATATTTTGGTCCATTTTCAGGCAGAAAACTCCCCACATTATTCAGATTGATGCAAAATAGCTTTAAAACAAAAAAAAGTGGCAAGTCATCAAAATAAAAATATATACATTTCCTGGAGATGATTCATCAATCAGCCGAGATGGGTGGAAAAATAAAAATTACTAAAGGTCCAATTTACATATGTTATTTGGAAATTTATGTCTTTTCTGCAACAAGGAATTTCCATTATTTCTGTGAAATTCTTTTTACAGATGAATGATTTCAATTAGGCAATTAAATCACACTTTTATTACATATGTCATCTGTGTGATACATCCATGTGATCAGAATCAAAACAGCTCTGTACTGCCATCTTGTTATTAAAATTCAGCATAACGTTTATCACTTCATGTGTAGTAATTTGTGGGTCAATCAAATCACTTATCTATTCAAATATTGCAGAACTCAACTTTGAAATGAATCTAGAATTTTGTCATGAACCAACTGCTAAGCATAAGCCAACACTAATAAGACAACTGCCTGATTTAATAATCAACTGTGATAGAGAAAATCACAACATAAATTGATCAGAAAGCACTAAATCAAAATAAAATTTTAAAAAATGTTTAAAAAATTAAATCAACACAAAGACTTACTAGAAATGATTTCTACAATCAGACAAGGAGCAATACCACATTTAAAACTTTATAAAATATATTTCAGATTAAATCTCAACACACCTTTTACATGTTTTGTCTTTGCTTTTGTTCCTTTGTGACCCTTTGTTCGCCCTTTGGATGGAGCAGACCCAGGAGCCTTTGTAGGGGCACCAGCCATGCCAAATAGAGAATCAAATTTGTCTTGATTCTTGCTTGGAGACTTATGAGAGGGTAAATTTGATGCAGGTACTGCAAGCTTGTTTGCATTCTTGGCAGTTGATGCCCCCGTTTTAGGACGATCTGTTGTGTGTGAAGGTTGGCTTGTTCTGGTGGGAGTATCAGCAGGAGGATCAAATAGATCATCACCCTCACTGGATCCTGGAGAATATGGAGAATCCAGATCCATATCCACTACTTCTGTTGTTGTGTCCTGAGGCTTTGGCAACTGTTCACCATTCTGAACCAAGGATCGAATAGGCACAGCGGGAACCACTGATTTATCAGTAGATAATCGAGCCTGAACAGGTGTAGCAGCATTAGAAACATGCTGAAGAAGGGATGGGACAGACATTGGAGTTTGTGGGGTGAAAAGATTTGTTCGACTTAATGCTAAATTTGCAGTCGGAGTACAAAGCATAGATGCAATATTCACAGGAGTAAGAGAAGGAAATATTGGGGGAGGTGCAGCATGGCTTGGAGTCGATGTCATGGTTTGTTGGGATGTAGGAGCCTGCTTTAGGGATGGAACAGGAAATACAGGGGGTTTGATAGGAGTACTCTGAAGTTTTGATTGCGGTGTTGTTATAACTACACCAATTTTTCTTTCAGGGGACTTCGTATTGCCTTCAGAAATAGACACTGAAGATATGTTAGAAGGAAGACCATGAGACACTTTTGAAACATCAGTTATTTCTGCAACAGGCAGTTCTTCATTTTGAAGCTGAGGAGTCAAAGCAATTGTTTCAGATATCCCAACAGGAGATTTTGTCTCTCTTGTAACAACTTTTGGGGATGATCGAGCTTCTTCAGTAACTTCTTCGGTAGGTTGCATAGGAGGAGACTTGTTTCTTGCTTCAGCATTTTTATTAACCATGTCTTCCAAGTCACTCTGTAAAGGTGAGTCACGCCCAGCTGATCCTTCAACAATTCCCATTTGCAAGTCATCAGCAGGAGTTCGAGGAGGGCTGGGTGGACCATCCATACTAGCTTCAGGCCCAGCTGGGGAAGGCGTCCCAGACTTTGTGGGATCAAATGGATCGTATGCATCAGGAGAAGTAGGTGGAGAACATGGTGTAGTGGGACCTCGAGGTTCAGGAGGAGTATTTGGGCCTTTATATACAATTTCTCCTAAACTTCTGTCCAATTCTTCTTCAATTCTCTGATCAGAATCATCAAGGCCTCCATCCTCTGGCAATATATCATCATCCTCTTGCAGAGGATTGTTAATAACACGCAATTGTGGTTGTTTAGTAGCAATTGAAAATTTTATTTGAGGTTCAGGAGGAGTTTTGGGACCAGTACTAGTAGTCAAATAATTACTAACTGCACTCATAAGTTTCAATTCTGTTTCTGGAGACCTAGCAACAGAAATGTTAGCTGGTACATTATGAACACCTTTTGCAGGGGATTGTGGGCTAGAAATATCAGGACGTAAATTCCGACAAACTGAAAGAGCCTCACCAATTTCTTCACGTTCAACACCTTTGTTTCTCACATCATCATCACTGTCACTTAATACAATCAAATCTCTAGGTGAGGGAGTCTGTTCTCGAAAAGGTGACTGATCAAGATCAATTATTGCGACTGGCTTTTGTTTTAAAAGAGCAGCCATTCTCGCTGATTTATTACCTCTTGCACCTTGCTTTTTACCTTTCTTTTCCACTTGCAACCCAACAGCATTCTTCTCATTTGGAATACCCTTATTTTTTTCTTTATTTTTCTCTTTTCTGATTTTCTTGCTAATTTCTCTATCGGTTTCAAATGTTTCTTCTCGTTTTCTTTTGGATACCTCCTTTGATAGTGCTGGCAGAGAAGAAGATAAATCTTTATTTGTACCTGTCTTGGAAGTCTTATTGAAATTAACACTAACAAGAATGTTATCACCAGATGTAAACACTTCTTTAGATGGAGCTGGTGACTTCTCTTTCCTCTTCTTTCGCTTCTCCATTGTTCCAAGTAATTCCTTATTTTTCTTATCTTTCTTCTTCTTTTTATCTTTCTTTTGACCAGAATTTTCTTTAGTGTTACTAACAATGACTGTGAGCTTTTTAGTAGGTTTTCCAGATAGAGTAGCAGTCTTCTCAAGAGGAATTCTTTCATATCTCTCACGAGACCATGAACGTGAAAAAGAGTGTGAAAATGATCTGTTGAAATGTCTAACTGAGGGTGATCTACTTTGAGTAAATGAAGAACACGAGATAGAATGTGAACGGGATCTTGACCATGAGGGAGTCCATGTTCGCGACCATGAACGTCGAGTGTGGAACCTTTGCACTTCTCGAACAACATGAGATCTATCAGCTCTATCTTTGCGTTGTTTAACTGGTGAGCGGCTTCGTGATCTCAATCTAGCTTTATTCTTGGATCTGTTATGAGAACCTGATCGAGATCTGGATCTTCTTCCTCTACTTCGTGACCGACTTAAACGAACTCTTGTTCTATCTTTTGATCTACTTCTGCGGCCTTTATCTTTCGATTTCCTCCTAGACCTGTTTTTTGATTTACTCCGTGACCTTCGATATGAGCGACTTCGTGATCGATATCGAGATCGACTCCTTGATCTCCTGGCTCTCACAGGAGATCTGTGTCTTCTACTCTTTGATAAAGAACGAGATCTACGATGAGATCTAGATCGAGATCTGCTACATGATCGATCTCTAGATAGATCACGACCAAATTCATCTTTACGCCTTCGACGTTTATCAGATACTATCTTTCTTACATCATACCTTTCCATATCTTTCCTTTTTTCCTTTTTCTTCTTCTTATTTGTGTCCTTACTATCATTATCTTTGTCTTTCTCTTTTCCAGTGTCATCTGGTTTTGATGTTTTCGTATCCCGATAATTTCTTTCTTTAGTACTTTTAGACGGTTTCTTCCATGAAATGTTAGGTTCTTCAGATCTGCGAGACTTCTCTTTACTCTTCCTTCTATTCTCACTGCTTCCTAATACTGGCCTATCTACTCCTTTCTCAGTTGATTTCCTTTTTTCTTTCTTCTTCTTCTTTTTATCATCATCTTTCGATTTAGAAATATCAAAATTCTCATCAGATACCTTTGAGGTTTCCAACTCATGTGAAACATCCTTGTTCTCCACAGATATCTTTTCTCTTTTGCTAGTGTCATGGAGTTTAGGTCTGTCATCAATTATTTCTCCTTCTTCAGGTGGTGTTCGTTCTCTATCAGCAGGAAGTTCACCACTTAAATCACTTAGCATTTTGCCATCCACATCCAAATTTCTACGGCTCTTTTTCTTCTTTCTCTTTTTGGCTGAAGAAATCTCTCCATCTTCTTCTGCAGAAGGTATGTCATTTCCATCTTGACTGAGGTCATCAAAATTAATAGCTTCTTCAGTTTCTGAAATAGTTTCTGTATCAAGACCTTCTAGACCAGATGGTGCTGATGTAGCTGGGGGATCTTTATTTCTGACCACTACTGAAACTGCAGATGGTACATCCCCAATAACACTATCATTATCAGAATCAAAAGTATCATTTGTAGGAGGCCTGCGAGGAGTTTCTTTAGTAGTGATGTCAAGTTCTTTAGTGGGGGTTAACGACTTCCCTTTATCATCCTTTTCTATCTCTTCCTCTTCTTTTTCGTTAGAAATGTCAGCATTTGTAACATCATGTTCATCCTTATCTTCATCATCCTTATCTTCATCATCCTTATCATCTGCATCAGAAACAATCTTTCCAGGAGATAAATCTTCAATGCTACTATCACTTTCATTTTCCTTCAATTCCTGAACAGGCTGATCATTTTTGCCAACCAGATCTGCTTTGGCAAATTCATCATTCATATCATTTTTATCATCATTCATATCATTCTTATCATCATTCATATCATTCTTATCATCATCTTTATCTTTGCTGTCAACTTTATGAGTTTCCTCCTCCTCCTCCTCCTCCTCCTCCTCCTCACTGAATTCTTTCTTTGCATCTGCATCTGCATCTTCATCTTCATCTTCATCATCTTCCTCTTCCTTTTCTTCACTTCCATCTTTAAGGACAGTAATTTCAGCTGCTTGTTTTACATCAGGTGATGCAGCAGGAGAACCATCTTCTGGAAGTGACTTGGACTTGTCTTCTGATTCAGGAATCATTTTATCTGATTTTTTATCATTTTCTATATCTTCCATTTCTCTTTCCTCTTTTGATTCATTTTCTGAAGTCTCGCATATTTTTTCATCGCCTATCTTTGAATCTACATCAATAGTTTCCTCACCTGTCCTCCTTGCTATATCCATACTTGTCGCAGAGTAAATTGAAAAATTTGGACATTCGTCTTCCTCATCCTCTCTGCCAACATTTGGATGTGTGGGAGAACCACGAACTACACTAACACCAATTATTCCTGATGCATTTTTAAGTCTTTCTGAAATCACTTCTTTTACTACTTTATTGACAACACCTTCATTAGTAACTGCCGATATTTTGTCTGTTTCAAAAGAAGTTTCACCATAAGTTGGAGAATGAAGATAACTAGCATTAGAATTGGATGAAGAGTTAATGATATGCTGTGAAATATTTGTACTGGACTGAAATGGAATTGATGCTGGTGGAGCAGGGGGAAGAGGAATGTCTTGATCTGGGACCTCATTTCGAACAGGAACAGCAGTCTCTGGTTCACCGTTGTCGTCATCATCATTGTCCTCATCACTATCGGCAAGGGGCTCAGCAGGATCATACTTTTCTGATTCTGGAATCTGGGGAGAGGTTTCATTTTGATCATGGGGAGAAGAAGGACCCACATTGTCATCTATAACTAGTTCATTGTCACTTGTAGGTTCTTCTTCACTCAAAGCTTGTTCACCAAATCCCATTAAAAGAGCAGAAGGTTCTGGTGGAGGAGGTAAAGCTTCATAACTTGTTTCCATGCTTCGTTCTGTTTCATCTAATTCTGAACCTCCTCCACTAGGGCCACCACTGCCTGCACCACCAGCTTCAATGTCACTGTAAATGTCAATTTCATCATCTTCATCCCCTTCCAGAGTTTTCTGACATCCCTCTCCGTCATCTTCAGGCCTTTTATCATCATGCTTTGAGGAGTCCTGCGGCCTTTGCGGCCCTTGAGGTCTCCGAATTGGGTAGCGAGGTGTAACACGAAACCTCACAGGTGTGTTCCGTAGAGGTGCTGGTGGTAATCCACTATTAAGATAATTGCTGTATCCAGCTCGAGTGCTACTAGCATCAAAATTTGATGAAGAAGAGGAAAAATTTGAAAAATCTCTACCACTCTGATAATTTGAATATGAAGGAGCACTGTATCTACTTCCTCCAAACTGATGGAAGCCTGAACTAGGTGGAGGTCTATTATGGTTATCACCTCTCCCAGGATACATGGGAGCCTGGGTTGTCCGTGCTGATGCACTGCCTAAGTCAATAGGAGAAGTGCTTGAACCATTCACTTCTGAAAGTCTGTCATCACTGCGTATCAAACTGTCATTTGATTTATTCTTGTTTGAAACACTATCACACTCAACAGTACCTTGCGTATTTGCCACTGCAGTTCCGCCAAGATCCTTGTTCACTTCCAATGAACCATCAGGCTTAATAGTCACTGATGATTTCTTTGAATGCCAAATAGCTTGGCTATCTAAGATGCTTCCAATAAGATCCACTGGAGAATTGGAAGCAACAGCATTTCCTTCCATATTCACTCGATTACGAACTGGTTTGGGAGAAATTACAGCTGTGTGTGACTGCAAGGCTGCTGCTGATAGTTTTTTCCGTGCTATTAACCTTGCACTCCCAACACGGGCATTCCGAGGTCGAGCAGCAACTGCAAGACTGCCACTCTCTATTACATCCTCGTTGTCAGACCTAGAAGAAAATTTTCCAATTAATTCTCTTGAACAAGAATCCAAGAAACAAGAATCATGAAATAGTGACATAAATGTAATACATACGAGAAATAATCAAGTTCATTTTGTGGACCATATATGTGTAGCGTAGGGATTCCAGCCCTACTTCTTTGTAAATCTATATCTGAAGCAGTAACTCTAGACCGAATGACAGGCAGAGACATTCCTGGTCGTGAAGGAGCACACAAACCTAACTGCTCTGCAAGTCGCCCTTTCACTGATCGAGGAACAGCAGTCCTGGCAGTTTTTCTACGAGAGACCTTTGGCAAATCCAATCATATTTATTAAAAACAGGAACAAACAGAATTTTCAATCCTATAAGGGATCAAAATACCTTACCTTCTTTCTACGGCGTATCTTCCTCTTTCTCCTTTTCCTCCTTTTAGTTTTAGTAACATATTCCTCAATTTCCTCAGTTTCTTCATCACCTGATCCTTTGGCTGCAACTTTTTTTGTAACTTTTTTCTTTCGTCGCACAGGCTTTCTTTTAGTAGTTCTTTTAGTTGTACGCCTTTTCCTTCGCTTCTTTACAGTTTTTCTTCTGACAACTTTACGTCTCCTTACTGTAGATGCAGATGCAGCAGAAGTAACACGTGCACCACTAGCAACACTGCTGCTATCTGCACCCACAGACTCTATTCCAGATGTGGAAGGCTGCTAAACAAATAATGCAATAACAAATTCACAGCAATACACACAACACATTATAAGTAATGGTGTGTTCCTCCCTCTTGGATCAGTGTTCCTCAACAGCAAAAGATCAAACTCCACCAAGAGAAAAACTGATAATTATATTTTGTTAACCTACAAAATTAAAATCAGCAACATACATTGAAGAACACTGTTCCATAATTAACACAGAATTATCTGCAAAACATTAATTTTTTTTTTTCCAAATCATGAAGTTCAGCCTAACAAAAATCATTTGACATCAACTGTCAAAAGTAGAAGTCAGTAATTATTCAGAAATGACAATACCCTGTTACTTCTTGGAAGTGTTCCACTACAAAAATATCATTCTTTTACAGGATCTAACTATAAGATTAACATTGCAATGAAAAAAACCATGAGGTGGTTCAGAAAAATTTCAAGGAACATTCACAAACAGACAACTACAAATTTAAAAAGAAAAAATTCAAAATATATCAACAGAATTCCATTCAGACACTAGAACACTTGTTCTTGACCACCTCCTGCAAAACGTTAACACGATGCATTTATTTGTTACAAATATTTAAAGCAGTAAAAAAATAAATAAATAAATAAATAAAGTATATTTTTGGCTCACAGAATTAATCTTTGCTACAGAATATTGTATTCCACAATTTTAATGACAAGAAGATAATACTATCTTAAAATACAATTTCTAATTAATTAAGTACAAATTAATGAGAATTTTGCAAGATTGCCCTCTCAATATTTACAGAACAATAATATATTAAACTACCAAATCACTGTTATGTAATTAAAATGTCATAAAAGAGAAGGAATGCAAAACAAACCTCTGGTAGTTTGCAACTGAAGACAGAATAAAATGTATCCATTAACAACCGCTTACCTATCATTCATGAGAATCTTGTATGTTCCTCTTCCAGATGAAGAACCATTACATCAATGACATTAACTACACTACCTACTATTTCAACGTTATAATTAATCACTGACATTCAAAACCCATGCATCCACTTTTAACTGAAAAATTAGGGTACATTAGGCGTCTTTTTCTTTTCCATTTCCACATACTTACACTCCACGTACAAAAATTTATAAAAGCAAAGAACACTGAACAAATAACAAACTAAATGAAGGTGGGATACCTGAACTTGAACTTACCACAGATTTTAACACTGTACTAATTTAGTAATGAATATCAACACACTCAAAAGTTAAAGTTTTTACTACTTCTTCTCTTCTATGCATACACGCCACAGAATACAAATAGATACATACAGACATACATACAAACACAAAAATTGTGTTGATACATGCATTTCATAAGACATTATTTATACAATGTAGAGTCTGGATGAGACATTAATTAAATGAAAAGCCAATTGAATGTTGCATAAATCTGAAGAAAATTCTAATAAATATGAATAGTGATTGCAGCAAATTTTTGTTAAAGTCATTTTCATTAAAAAAATATGAAAGGAAATGAAACAGTATGAAAGAAACATGTACCCATACAATTGTATCGCAGAAAAGTGACAGGTTAAAAATTCATCCTGAAGCAAGTTATTGCGCTATAAATATGACACTTCTAAAACTATCCAATTAATACATATCCCTCTTCAATCTCCTACAGAGACGAGTTATTCACATTTTCTACTTATTCCACCCAATTACACTTTTTTGTTTCTATTGTTTTAAAATTTTTACGTGAACATTTAGGGAACAATCATTTCAAAGCTAACAACCTGATAAATTCAAGAATTAAAGCATATGAACTATAACTCCTTTGGCAGAAAAACTTTGGCCTAAACAATTTCACCTGCTAGAATATGCAATTTCAATACTTGAATATGTTCCGATGGCGAAAGTTCTTGATCTTTCACCTTGCTCTCTTCTGCAGACACACTTTCTCACAAGACATATATGATAAGCCTGACATTTTGCTTATATTCAAAACACTACTTGCATATGGATTCCTAAGTTTAAAATTACTTCTTAAATTTTCATTCCACTTCAATTAAAATGATTTTTTTTTATAATTGTCTTCCATAATTGTAAATTTTCATCACCTTTCAGAACTTTGATCTCTGTTTTTTCCATCAAACTCCATATTATAAATAATACATCTTAATATAAAATTCTTGCTATGCCTAACATATCTTTCTTTTCCGTCATGGAACAACAAAATTTAATTTGACTTGAATCACATGATTCTTCACACACGCACACACACAAATATTAAACAATAAGTTAAAAGCCAAGACAACGACAAACAATTCCAAGAAATGCAGAAGCTATTTATTCTAAGAGCAAGTATAAATTATTCTTTATTTGTATCATGTTCTTAATTTATTACAATTTTTCACATTCAGGATGAATATGCTGAAGGAAAAGTATAAATTAAACAAATCTCTAAGATAAATGTACTTATTCTGTCACAAAAAATTTAGGAACACTGTTTTTATGTTTGAAACAAAAGTAGGTTAACTCAAGAGAATCACATTAGGTTCCAAGGCACAAATATGTGTGAAGAACACAATTTATTAAGTAATCACTAAATAACAGTGCATATGATCATTTACAATGGAGAAAGTATTAAAATTCTACTCTTCCATAGACGGGATCAAAAGAAGGAAAATTAAATGAAGTTCAAAATAAAGTCTGAAGTTGTTAATCTGAGTCACTCCAGTAGGAATATCCAACCTCTATATTGCCATTATCATACAGTACCTGCAAGGCAGGTTCGTGGGTCCCATGTAGAAATTCTTGATGAAGTGATCTAAGGGTAGCACGCACACGTTCACTTTGGCGTGTTCGTGGAAGTAATCGTGATGTTCTAGGGCGAATCTGAACCATATCATCAAGAAGGTCATTAAGTTCACCATCCTGTACATCAACCTAAAAGTCAAGAACATTATCAGATAACAAAGTTTAAAAGTTAAACTATTTTCATGCTTATGCACACAAATTTGCATTGGCCCATGAGGGAGATTACCATTCAACTTATTCAAGAGCAACAACATCATTCATAATTCATTGACATTCAATAGCATTTAATTAAAATTTGCAGGAACAAACATCAACTCTGATATTCACAGATGAATAAGTGTCAACAAGTCAAGTCATACACCAACCACACTTGCAACACAATTTGTCAAGGATCACATATTACGCACCACCAATAGAAAAGCGTTGTAACTAAAAAATGGTGTTTGATGAGAGGGTTTTAAATTACAATATCAAATCACGTTTATGAAGTACTAATATTGCCAATAATTGACTACAATAAGCCTAAAAAGAAATTACACTATTCTAGGACTAAGGAGCATAAAATTTTACTTTAATAATGTATCTCAAAATTCAATTTTTTTGAGTTACAACCCTTTTCTACTGGAGGTGAGATTACATACTCCAAAAGTATCTCTTGATCGATGATCACTAATTTTGAAATTACTATAGTTTTAACAAAATCAATATGTTTATATAAATACATGCACACAAATCAACATATTCAAAACAGTTTCAAATATAAAATGTTTAGTTATCAAAAACTGAAATCAAAATACATTTATAAACTAAAACTAAAACTTTATTTGAAACTGTTAGATGCCTTGGGTATAAAACATATGCACGTAGCACGTAAAAAAAGCCAATTCCACATACATGACATGTCACTAATAAACAAAAATAAATGGTCCTAAAACACATACTTTCTTGTATCATGGTAACAATTATGTAATATAATATTACAACCTCGAACCTCTTAACACTTCAGCCATAACTTGATAACTATTTAGGGTTCAACATTTTTCTCATTTTATAGACTACACAAATCAAATATTTTTACTTTTTCATTACATATGATTACTCCGTTTTAGACAATTATCAATGTAAATTCCCAAATATTTGGAATTCTTGACCCTTGTAATGGAAGGGCAATTATAATCTGTGTCAGTATATGATCGATTATGTAATTTGATACTGCAATCTAATGGAATGATGTTTTCATTACATCCGCATGTCAGATAAACCGTTTTACTCAATGTTAGAGTTAATAGTTTTGATTTAACCATTTGGATATTATATTAATTTTATTTTCAGGAACTTCAATTGCTTCTTTCCACGTAACATCTGTAACTAATAATGGTGTATCATGAGCGAAGGATGTTTCTCCCAAAGGAAATTCATAATTTATTTATTTATTTATTTATTTATTTTACATTAAAACCAGTTAAAAACTGTGACATGTGAGATGCTACGGGGTGAAGTGAATTCAGTGCACATTTTCAAAATTCTGTGATCCCTACCTTTAGCCATATATTACTTGAATTTTGAATACAGAAAGAAAATGAGCACTTTTGGCAAGGATTGTTAACAAAATATTTGCTCCAATGTAATAAATTCTATTTTTAAGTGTAAATCAGCAATAAATATTTGCTCTTATCCCTCATCATGTCCTTCGCCAAGGAATAATACTTCCTACCGCGTCAACATGGAGAACAATAATTTGAATAACTCTATTTCCCACTGACTTCTGACTTCTAGAAGACATGCACAGATAATGAAGTTACATTATGTCCAGAAGCAAAACAAGGGGTCATCTCAGCATTTGCTCAATGGATCAGGGAAACTAGATGAAAAACCTGATCAAGATAGGGGTCATTGACCTAGAGGCTGCGGTACAATACTTGTTACACGTTGTTTAGAATTATACTGACCAAATAGTAAATAATACATTAAATATCACTGTTAACATTAATGTTACTTTCCTTGTGATGCTCAGTATAGTCTCTGAGGAGAAACAATTTCACTTCGGATTTTAACTTTTCTATCGAATTTAATCATTTAATGTCATCTGGCAAAGTGTTGTAAAATAATGTACATGTATTGTATGTGAAATTTTCATAATGAGCTGTTTATAATGTCACCTGATGAATATGATTACTACGTCAAGTGTTAAAGTTATAGATATCGGCTTTGCTGAAAATATATTACCGCCTTAAGGAAGCCATTTCTGACAAAAACCACTGATTCGTAAATAAACAGATAAGGTAATGGTAAAATTCCTAGATTAATAAAGAGTGGCTTACAAGAATCACGTAGGTGGTATTTGCTTTTTATTGGTACAATTCTTTTTTGTAATCTATAAGTGTGGGAGCTATAAGATGCATTTCTCCAGAATATTATGCCATATCTCAGGTATGAATGAACATATGGGAAATATACACAACGAGCAGTATGAAGGCTGACTGAATTTGCAAGAATTCTGAACGCATAGCATAATGAACTTAATTTTGTGTTCAATTCATTTAAATGGACATTCCATTTGAGCTTTGACTGAATTGAGAGACCTAAAAATTTTGTTGCCTTAACATCAGTCAATGGTACACAGTTTATTTTCAATGGAGCACAGAATTGTTTATTTGAAATGGAAAACTGCATTAAAACCATTTTCTTTTCATTTACAATTAATTTGTTATTTCGAAACCAATTTGAAACATCTGATATTGTACAATTTACGGTTTCTTTATTGCAAAGGATGTTCGTATCATCTGCAAAGAGAACTGTTCTTCCGTTTCGAATCGTCGAGGGCATATCGTTTACGTATAGTAGGAAGAGAATAGGGCCTAACATCGATCCTGGAGGGACTTCACGAGCAATTGGCAAAGAGACGGAAAGGTGTGTACATAATGTTCCATCAGTAAGGTATTTCTACTATCTGAGATCATTGTTTAAGGTACGAGCGTAACCAATCTAGGGCAATACCACGGATTCCATATGAAGGTATTTTTGAAAGTAAAATGTCATAATCAATGATGTCAAAAACTTTTGAAAGATCTAAAAATAATCCAATAGGTGCTTCATTTTGATCCAATAATAAGGTGACATCTTTAAGAAAAGAAAATATGGCTGTTTCTGTAGATTTTAATTTTCTAAATCCATTTTGGCAATCTGAAAGCGCGTTGTGTTTACTGAGAGAGGTTTCCATTCTTACGTAAAAAAAGTCTCTCTAATATTTTTGAAAAATCTGTCAGAAGAGAAAAATAATAATTTATACATATAACGTAAAATATTTATTAATAGACACAAAGTGCAGCAGCAAAACTGATAATGCTGCAAACAATGTACATGTAAAAGTAGATAAAAACATATTATAATTAGCATAATAATATTTCCAGAAATATTCATAAGGATAATTGAAAACATGAATACGAGTATCATTAAGAAAGTGCAAGTAGGAAATCATGATCAAACAAAATCATTTGTGCAACTGGTGTTAGACAGGGTGATTCTATCAGTCCTGTGCTTTTTAATCTGGTTATAGATAAGATAATGGACAGCATAAAAGAAATGCCAGAATGTGAAATCAGAAGTAGAAGGATCCCAATAGTATGCTATGCAGATGATGCAGTAATATGGCAAATTCAGAAAAACACTTTTAAAACAGGTTTAAAAACATTTCTTCACGCGCATCTAAAACTGCAGAATAATACCACATGTTATATCAACTGAAAAACCAACATCAATGGAAATTTCACAGGATGCAATAAGGTGCAACTCGATCATGGATAATAAAATAATCCATCAAGTCATGAAAACCATATATTTAGGAGTAGAAATTTCATACATGAGGGATACTTATAATGAAGTTAAACAGCAAATAATTAAAATTAGAATAATTATAATTAGAATATTGGGATATCTAAAAGATGTTACCTGAAGAAATAAGTATCTTAAAACAGAAAGTGAAGTAAAAATATATAAAACCATAGTAAGACCAGTTATGACTTATGGAGCAGAGACGCGGACCGATACTAGAAGAACTAAATCTCTACTAAGAACTTCAGAGATGACTACTTTAAGAGCAATAACAGGAAAAACAAGACGGGATAGAATAAATAATAAAGATAAAAGGAATGAATGTGACATGATGGACTTCGTTAAATTCATAAGAACAAGAGCAAAAGGCAGGGATGAACATGTTTCCAGGGCAGATAATAGTAGGATAAGAGAGATTCAGGAAGACTGAAGAAAAGATAGATTGAAAGCTGGGCTTTGACATTTCCCAACTCACAAAGATGGTGTGTGAAGGATAACAAGACCCGCCTACGAAGAAGAAGAAGAAGAAGAAGAAGAAGAAGAAGAAAGGAAGAAGAAGAAGAAGAAAGGAAAAAGAAAAAGAAGAAGAAAGGAAGAAGAAAGGAAGAAGAAAGGAAGAAGAAAGGAAGAAGAAAGGAAGAAGAAAGGAAGAAGAAGAAGAAGAAGAAGAAGAAGAAGAAGAAAGGAAGAAGAAGAAAGGAAGAAGAAGAAAGGAAGAAGAAGAAAGGAAGAAGAAGAAAGGAGGAAGAAGGAGAAGAAGAATATTTCACTTTGGTTATACAATTTCAACACAATGACAACATAACATAATCATGGGTTGTCAAGTCTGTTATGAAGTGACAAACTGTTGTACACTGATGGCTGACATTATTTCCTGTGGCAGGCAGTTCCAAAGATCCACTGCCCAGATAGCAAGGATGTTCTTGTGGTTAACGTCTGAGCTTCGTTTCCTTCAATTTTATATAGTGTCGTCTCAAGTTTGGTTGGTGGAAATAGTGCAGAAGTTTGTTAGTTCTGGGCAGTCATAGTGGCCATGGAGGATTTTGAAGGTTTTGGTAGTGTCTACACGTTGTCTTCTGGCAGATTAAGGTGGACTGTTTGGACATCATTCTTTGTAAGTCATGTTCCTAATAAACAGGATCGCCTTTGTGGCTTGATGTTGGTCTCCTTCAAGTAGATTTATATCCTTGATGAAGTCAGGACTCCAGACAGTAGAAGCATATTCTAGCACAGAACATACGTTTTATAAAGTGAGGTGAAAGATGTCTTGTCAAGAAATCAAAAAGCTTCTTGAATCAGGAATAATGCTCTCTTTACCTTCTTAACAATATGGTTGACATGGGCTTCCAGTTTCAAATGGTTTGGTTTGATGATACCCAAGTCTTTTACCCAAATGTCCAAGTCCATTGAATTACTTGACCATTGATTATGTACTGATGGTGCTGGTTATTTTTTCTGATGTGTAAGATAGCATTTTAATTCATTAAATGGTATCAGCCATCTTCTCGTTCAATTGACTACCCAGTCTACATCCATCTATTAGAGGGATTGGTATTTATTTTCATATATCATTGATGTATTTGGAGAAGTTGATCCTTGAGTTGAATGTGATATCACTTGTGTAGATAATAAATAGTAAAGTTCCAAGGACTGACCCCTAAGGAACTCCTCTAATGATTAGGTGGGAAACTGACAAATGTTCCCCAATTTTCACTTGGAATTTTACATTGTCCATATTCATTATAAAAACTATTGGTTCTAATATTGCACGGAAACGTTACTTATTTTCACTATTTGCTTTCTATTAGAAAGCTTTCAATCAACTTAACATTCCTTCAAAAACCCATTTTTCCAAGTTTTCACAGTGACAAAAGCTTTATTGTATTGTTACACATGGTTTATTTTTATCAAATGCTGAATAGATTTCACCCATACTTGTGATCTAGTCTTCTTCAGTACATTTGCGTTCTTTAAATCCAAATTGCACACAATTATTTTATATTTATTCATGAAATCAATGAACCTTTTTCAGTACCTTTTCAAATATTTTTCAAACACTAGAAAGTAGAAGTAACTGGTCAGTAATCTGTTGGTTCTTCACTTTCTAGTCTTTAAATTTTGAGTTATTTCTGATATTTTAAAATGTTTGGAAAATATAGTCATTTCTATACATTTGTTAATTGGAAATGGTTTCATGATAAATGAAGAGATTGATTTAATCACTCTAGTCAATATTCAATCTACACCTGAAGATTTGCTCATTCATGTTTTTAATACCAAATATTTCAGACTCATTTGTGGGGATTAAAAATAATGTATTGTCATTATGGTAACGTAAATCTTTATCAAGATTAAATGCTGCATTTTCAACTTTTCTCAACATTTATAGTCCCACGTATTGTTCAATATATTATGCAACATTTTTATTTCTTTAAATGTAGGTCTTAGTTTCATCATTTAGAATCTTTTCTACGAATTTTATTTTCCCTATAAATACCTCTATTTCAGTGCAACATTTCTTTTAAAAAAAATTTGAATGCACAGATTATATCTGAAATGCCATGAGCAGTTCCTTTCGGACCAGGGAATACCTTAACAAGATTCTTCTTGGCAGTTTTTGGAAATTGACAAGCAAGGTTTTATTCCACTTTGTATTCCACTTTGCCACTTTATTCCACTTTGCCAATGAAAATGTCACTACACTCAGAATTGATGCTTGAATAATTAACACACTTGTGTGAGTACTAATGGTTGGAAAGTGTTCATTGTGTACTACCACAAGGCTTAGAAAGTACACAATGAACACTTTTCAAAGGAAATGCAATTGTCTAGCCACTGCAGCAAATCTCATGCAATTGAGTATCGAAGGGGATGCAGTTCACTGCCCTCTAAGAGGTTAGATCAAATGTCACAATGTGGGTTTATGTTATTTGATACATATAGCGATTACAATCCCAGGGGTGTGCAAAGAACACTAGTGTGAGCAACCTTTTCCTCTTTTTCCAAAAACATTTTTACCTAAATATAAAAAACTTAAACGTTTAACTCCATCGAATACTCCTTCAGTGTTAATTCTTCTGTTTACACCTCCATTAAATTTGGAAAATCATCCTGTGGTAACTTACAGGGATGTCTCCAAATTTCCTTCATTGTAAAACTCTCCTTTAGCATTAATTCACGCTTTTAACATTGAGGAGAAAAAAATGATAAAGGACATTTTTTAAAAAGATTTTATAAATAAATAATTTGGATTTTTAATGTATTTTCTAATGTTAATTATTTTTCAGATTTTCTTTTCTTGTATATAACGTCCATACTTTGCTTCACTTTACCAGAAAGATGTACAATCAACTCCGGTTGTAGTGAACTCGGATATAGTGAACCATCAGTTACCACCTTAAGTCACTGGTCCCATTTCACTTACATTACAAATAAGCTTAAAAAGATTCTGTTATAGTGAACCTGAGCCTCGGCTATAGTGAACGTAGGAAATACTACATCCAAGAAATGAATTCCCTCCTGGAAAAGAATATATCACCTCAGTGCCAAAAATTCCAACACTTGGCAGCTTGAAAAAAATATCATTAGCCAAAGGTCATAATTGAAGCAGACTCCTTAGGTGAAAAAGGTGGACCTGGAAGGCACCTTACTGATGACCTTATGCTACTCAGTTTCACAGCGGAAATAAAGGTCAGGTCCTGCATGGGCTACAAATGGCAGCAGCAACGTACGATTCAGTTTCAATCTTAGTGTTACTTAATATTCCACAGGATAAAGAACATGGAGTTCTACGAAGGAGACAAGAAGAACGGGACTGCCACAGCCATGTGCTGTGCCGCGCAGTAAAACAATCAGTTTCATTAGCCACTTGCGCCATGCCGCTACCAAAAGCATCTTGTATGTTATTAGTTGAGTAAAAGGGCCTTTGAAAAGTGGTTCCAACAGTGCAAGCAGTATTGAAGGGTGCTAAGATTGCATTGCGATACTTACACCCAGAGGACAATGCATAATCAAGTATGGAGAGAACATGAACTCTGGAGAAGGATCGAGAGATATTACTAATGAAATAATACAAAGCAAACAATTAAAATTAATCGAGTTTTTAAGGACAAATAAAGATATTAAATTTTCAGTTAGTGCTGTTAATGTATTTTGCTCTATCTCTATATTAATAAAATAAATAGTTACTAGCGGGAACCTGTCAAAATTTGACAGTGAGATCAAAGATAAATATAAAATACTGTGCCTAGACTAACGTTCACAAAGCAAATTCTTAAATAGAAAGAGGAAAGAGCAAACTTCTCTTATTTAATGCTATTTTTTTTCATCTCTGCAAATATTAACTTTTATGGTCAGGATGATACGATATTATGCCGAACAAAAGCAATTGTTTTATATTAACACTTACACAATTGAACACGTGAGGTCTGTGACCAAGTGGCCACATAATATCAGCACCAAATGACACAGAAGGCAGACTATAATTACATTGACTGATATTATTTCTGAAGTTTTTCGATGTCCTGTCATTTATAAACAACTGTTTCATTTCTTCTGACATGTTGCTAGAAGAAAAACTTATTTTTCCATTTAAGCAACACAAAGTAATTTGGTTTGCAGAATTTCTCTCACCCAGGAAGTACATAGCAGAACAATACAGACATTTCATAGATTAAGACCCAACAATAAACAAAATTACTTCACTACGTCAGTAAAATCGCATAAAACGCACTGTCCAAATTTCTCTACAAAAAACACCACGAAAACAAATTGACGCAAACACAGTCACCACCAAAATGCAAATATTGCTCCTGAAACACAACCTAGACGAATTGTAAACAACACACGCACCAAGCAGCGAGGACATACATCTATCGATATACTCATATCTATCGATATTGAAACACAGCCTTTGGAAGAAAATAATTGACTACTGATAAGCGTACTATTAAAGAATTATTTATTTAATTAATTTACACCGTAAATGCTGGTGAATCAACACAAACAATAACTGATAACACATCTACGGATCACAGGAAACAAATACAATAGGTGAAGTAGAAGCTCGAAATGAAGCCATGGCAGAATGCCTTATTTTTTTAAATATATAGAATATAGATGGATATTTTCTATTTAATTTTGACATCATTGGATATAGTGAACCTCAGATATAGTGCACCAAAAATGTTGTTCCCAGAGCATAATAGCAAACATGAATGATAAAAAATCTCCAGGAAATGATCAGTTCTCAATTATAACATTGAAACTGGCTCTCACAATACATAGCTAAACAGATAGCATATATTAATAATAACAGTTTAGAAAAAGAAATTTTCTCCTCTCACCTCAAAAATACAGATGTAGTCCAAAAACATAAATTTGGGAATGATTTGCAGCCCAAACAATTACAGACTTCTTTTACTCATTTTTAATATTGTAAAAATATACAACCCCTGTAACTTTTTTAAATTAGGCTAAAGCCTTAGAATGAATGTAGACCATCGGGTATTAATAAAAAAAGTAGACAACATGGGTTTCATGAGGAAAGCTTAGAAGATCATAGAAATTCATCTGAAAGACTGACAGCAAATACAAAAATTGGGAACCAAAACATGAATGTGGAGTACCGCAAGATACCATCCTAGTGTCTGTGCCGTTTACCTTGTTCATGAATGATATTTTTAGCAATATGAACCAGAGAGTGATGACAGTTTTTGCCAATGACACAGCCATCATTTTATGTGATGTAACTTGGGATATCTTACAGCAAAAAAGCAGAACACCATATGAAAGAAATGATAGATTGGTTGGTAGCAAACTCTTTAACACTAAATCAAGACAAGACAGTCTATTTAAGTATGATAGTTATTTAATTCATATTCCAGAGATATATTGTATAAAAATTCACGAGCCAGATTAAACATCAGTAAAGCAAATTAATTGTAACCCACAGAGCACAGATGTCATCCCACAGATAGTGCAGAAAAAAGTTAAAGCGAGTTCATACACAATGACAACAATAATATTACAATCATAATTTATGAGAAATGAATGGAGTAAGATTGTATCTTTGTAAATGTTTATGTTTAGCTTATACTCAGTATTCATTCACTACTATGAATTCTGCTGATTCAAGAATCATTCATGAAATACAGCTGCTGCCTGTGAAGGTGCAAGAGACATGCTAAGAATGTGAATACAAGAAAGTGATGTGTACCCAAGTCACTTTCTGATCATATTTTAAGAGCAAACATGCATGCATTTAAGGTTAAATTTAAGGTTATATCTTTCTAAATGTGTATGATTAGTTTACAGTCATTGTTTGATAATAACTGTTATTTTAGAAATTACAGGATCGAACCACGTCTTATTTGTTATTCTATAATGTCTGTAACACTGAAGTTCGATCATCTTCACCCTTCATACCAATTGTATCATAAATTATTCAGTCTAAGTAGATGTGTGATAATTTCCTCAGAAATGTGTTATTAATTTTCAATATTGGATACAGAGCAAAACATGTGCATTCATCAAAATGAAGAAAACAAGATTATGTCAAATTTCTTTACTGTCATGTGAAGTTGGGTGAATCTTAATTTGGAATGTTCCATAATTTTAACAGCAGAGAAACATTTATTAAAAAGTAAATACATGCTCCATCATGTCGCTCTCAAGAGTACTGTATATTGTATGTTAATGTCAGATCAAAGATAATATTATTTAATGACTAATTAGTTTTACAGTTTGTATATTACGTCTTTACAGTTTGTATAATACACACAAAACTGTATATTACAGTTTTACAGTTTGTATATTACACATTATGACTTTTGGTTACATTAGGATGTCATATTATTACAAAAATCATATTTCTACAATACTTTGTTGTTTTCATCAGTTAAATCGGTCTAAAATTTTGACAATATGATTGGTTCCACACAAAAGCATTGTATTTAAAATAAAATTCAAATGATAATTCATTGTGAATCAATGAGAAGGAAAGGGTACAAGTCAACATATTCCATTTCAAATTATGTCTCCAAATGTAAGAAAAGTAAGGAGTCTAGACTGATGTGAGTAGAGCAGGAAAATAATGGAGTTGTATTTAAAACATTACCTTGTAATTTAGTTTCAAAATCAATTAGTTAACTATCATCATGGTTTAATAAAGTCAATTGCACTCATCAAATCGATGGGTGAAGCACCGAGTAAATAATATGCCCTTGAACGTAGTGATTTACAATTACATCACGCTCAATAGCAATGGGATTATAACAGTGGTTGTGGAAACAAAAATTCTTCTTATGTAATTGTTGAAGTGACAAATGTGACATGGTGGTGAAACGTAAAGCAACTTATTCCCTTCTTCACCTATTGATATTTCAATATAAGATTGATACTTTGGACAATCATTTACTCTTTGCACTATCTGCAAATTAAGACACTTTTTGTTGTACTGAATAAATCTTTTATAAACGTGTTCAAAATTATCTGTTGCATAATATTATTAATAGTTTGAAATAATTTTAAGCCATTATCAGAAGAGAATAAAAATCCATTGCCAAAATGTAATAATGTTTTAATGTAAAGTTGACATACCATCATTAGTTGCAAACTGTCTGTATTAAGTTGGAAGTTAAAAAAATAACAAATATATTCAAGACATTTTATCTATGAAAGATTTTTGTCAATACTTTTCAGGTATTAATACAATCACTTTCTCAGCTAATTTGTTAAAATTATTTAAAAAAAGAAAAATTTGACGAGATAAACTTTCAATATGTATTTATAACATACAAATCTACAATATAAACTCTATTTAAGAGATTGCAAGTAGAAGAGATAAATATTACAGATTTGCTCCCCTCTTCGCATCAAATACATCTCTAGTATCTGACACATTTCGTTTGAAGTCTTGATAGTCTTCTCTTCACTACCCATCCCATTTCTTCACTACCCTACCCCACAACGAAATCTACTGTGTGATGTGGCTAGCAGGAACAAACTAGCAAGGTGAAGAACTGCAGAAGAACAACGACTTAAGTCTGTAAAACCCTTCACAAGCTGGAGCATGTATATCCAAACAAAATAACAAAAAACCAGAATGTTATTCACACACACACACACACACACACATACTTATGGCCACAGTAGCTAGCTGTTGTCATTATCATTATCATCATCAAATCAATATATTTTATTCCTTATAAAGTTACATAAGTATCAAGTTTCAAGATAACAATATTGTTCAATTTTTAATATTAGTATTTACCTAAATTACTAATCTCCAATGCGTACAGATTTTGCAAGCAAACTAAGCAGCCTCCAGTCATGTAAGAGGTGTCCACAGTTTTGTGAGATAACTTGAAACTCAGGAAAAATCCAAAAACATCTAAATTACTAATTTCCAATGAGCACAGAAATTGAAAGCACACTGTGGTGCCTCTGGTCATGTGAGAGGTATCTATAGTTTCATTAGGAACCCAGGAACTCGGAAAAAGTACAAAAATATCTGTATATTACCGATTGCAATGCACACAGAAATTGAAAGCAAACTAAGCATCCTCTGGCCACGTGAGAGATGTCTATGGTTTTGTACAGTTTCGATTTTGAATGAAAAATCAAAATATTTGATTGTGATACTATGCCTATTCTTTCACTGTGTGTACCACCCCAATTCCCTTACTCAATGCGATACTGCTTACTAAACAGCTGATGACATGTGATAGCAACTCTCTGCCCATGGTTAGCTAATCATATTGCATTACAGAAGAGCAACTCTTTGATAGTTTTGGTATGTAGAGAACTGTGGTTCTGTATATATTCTTTACTACCTTATTACAGTATTCGGGAAGTGTTTGTTGCAGTGTTATAAGAGGGTTTTTTTATTTGCTGTTCTTGAGCAGTGTCCATGCCACTTTTTGGAAAACCATTTTGTGTGGATTCGTAGAGCTGAATCTTTGCTGCCACTAGTTGACATAACTTATTTTCAATCCATGCAGAAATTGAAAGACAACTATTCAGCTTACAGCAATGTGAAAGGTGGCAAAGTAGTAACTTAGTATATTACAATGCAGATGGTAGTAACTCAGTTCCCTCAGGTGTTCCACAAGGTTCCCATCTTGGTCCTTATCTTTATCAATAATCTACGTTAAGTTACCAAACAGTGAAGTCTTGATTTTTGCTAATGATGCTAAATTGTTTAATGAAACCCAAAGTGAAACCAATGCTCTTAATCTGCAAATGAACTTAACATACTTATATGATTGATGTTTGGAGAATGGTATGATTCTGAATATTGACAACTGCTACATAGCAAGCTTCATCAGAAAAAAGAAACTCTTCCGCAATTTATATACTATTGACAGATGTCCTCTGAAATACGTGGATAACTTTGTGAATCGTGGTATGACCTTCGAAGCTAGTTTGTATTTAAATTTGCACGCGATACGTAACAAAGTCAAAACAATTTTAGATTTCCTGATATGGAACATGAAAGATTTTTGGAATATTCAGTTTCAAATAACTATTTTTTGCACTTCTGTGACCTATTTTAGAATATGCAGTGATCACCCTAGTCTGGTCACCCTACACCAAGGTTTCATCCACAATGATCGAAAGGGTCCAGAACAGACTTCCGAGTCATTTGGCATTTATTTGCAACAATACTATATCAAGATTAGATTACAAATACAATAATATCTGGGCACAAATAAATATCCCTACATTATCAGCCAGAAGACTGTACCACTACTTCGTCTTTCTACACTCCGTTATATCTGGGCATTTGAACTGTCCAAATATTCTTCCTGAAGTGCAACTTCATAATCCGCGTTATAAACACCGATTTCACCAATCTTTTCATATATCTAATTATAGAACAAAGTATATGTGTAATGATGTATTCAACAGACTTTCACATGAGGCCAATCAATTATGCAATGATATTGACTTCTTTGATAACAACACTGCCAAATTCAAGAAGTCTCTGAAATTAATTTTGAATTTATAGTCCTTCTTTACTACACTTTACTTCAAATTGTTTATTCCTTACTGTAATTTTTATTAATCTAAGTATTACTTTTTTTTTTAATTGGTTATTTAAGGTCGCATCAACATCTAGGTCATTAGCAACCACTATTGGAGTTAATGGTATGGTAACTATGAAGATGAAACAAAATGGTAATGACAAGGGATGAAAGGACGAACACAAATACAACCATGTCCAAGGCGGAACTCGAACACGCAACATTTCGGTCTGAGATCACTACGACACAACTGCCTTAGCGATCTCGGCCACCGGGTCGACTAAGTATTACTTTGTTGTTATTGTAACTCATTTTATTGATTTTTAGTTATAATTTTTGCTGTATTAACTTTTTATGTATGGGATTATCCCATTAATAGATAAAATTTAAAAAAAATTTTAAAAATTAAAAAATCTTTTTTTAGTTCAGGCACGAACCAAGGCAGAAAAGAGCTTGATCTGAAGATTCTTGTTGGAACATGAGCATCAATGGCTACAAAAAACTATTATAAAATAGATCAGCATCTATATTTATATTATCATTTCCAAGGAACAAAAATCAGTCAATAGAGCTAAGAAAAAAAAAAAAATTGAATCGTAATATGTAATCATATTGTAACCATATCCTGAAATTAGAATTGGTGTCATTAGACACCAACTTCTTTATATTCTTGATACGTGAAGAACTGTTTTACTGGATACATTCTATAATATTTTATTGCAGTATTCATGAATATTGCTTTTAGTTCAAGTGTTTAATTTATTTCATGATTACATGAGAGTATTTTATATGTTGTTCTTGATTAATGTACGCTCTACTATTTGGAAAATCAAGAAACAGGATTTTGTTCAGCAGCATTTCTTCTGCTGCAGGTCACATTAACAATAATAACTTAACTTTCGATAAAAGCATTAGGAAGCTGTAAAAAAGTTTCTTACAGTAGCAATTACTTATATAACAAAAATTTGAAAGAATCATTATATAATCTTAGAAGTATACAATATGTTACAAAAATTGATAAATACAGTAAATCCTCATTAGCACAAACTCGCTTAACATGAATTTTATCGTAACATACAAAACTTCGGCCTCATCAAGAGATTACGGTTATATGGACACTTATAATACTTGGATAACAAAATTTTGTAACACGAACTCTGATTATTTCAGTTCCTTGGAATTTGTTACGAGGGTTTACTGCATAAATGTTAAAGAAACAGTAAGGACAATGATGAAAAGATGGGTGTTGCAAGTTGGAAGTTATGTTTAACTTCTTAAGGAACTAGTTGATGCTGTGTGCACATGGTAGCAGTATCTGTCAGAAAAATGCCAATATCTTGACTCCTTCCCTACATAACAGTTATCCATTGCCCAAGATGTTTAACAGTTCCACAATCACAAAATCAGGAAGACAAGAATGAGAATTTTAATTATTTTAGATTCAGATCATTTTGTAGAAATTTCAAGGTGGTGATAAAATTTGGAAAATATTTCCTTTGACATTTCCCGTTTTTTCCAACATATCAACATGAATTTTCCACGAATAAATTGAAATTAATTCATTCTAAAATCACTAGGGTGATATTTAAAAGGCGATGTTTTCACATGGGCATACAATCTCATTCGTTTCATCAATATAACAATAGGACACCAATTTCAGTATCTTAAGGGAACCAAAACAAGATCTCTATTATCATCTTTAGAAAAACAAAACAAAACTGTATCCTCAAAATTTCACATGTAACTCTCAAAATAAAACTAATATAAGCCATAATCACACCACACTAACATTATACAAACGAAAAAAATGATAAGTGATTGGAATAAATGGTGCATCCATTCCCACAAAAAATTAAACATAAAAATTGCATGGATTTTTCAGAAAATTTTGGTAATTATTTATGTAAAGATTTCCCAAAAATTAAAAATCAATGATATCCGGTGGAACTGCACAACTATATCTTTCTCTTGACAAATATACCAAGTTTGAGTTCAAAGCTTGCCACCTTATAGTTCAGCATGACACACATTTATCCATCTTTCCATCCATCTCAATTTTCTGGTAAAAAAATTGTGTGTACCAGGAAATCCTTGTACCTTGCCATCTACCCTCATCTTAACAATCTTTGGAAAAGTACTAATACACCTTAATCATACTGTGTGTGCAAAGTTACAGCTCCAAATAACCATAAACACTGATTTTAGAACCAAAAATTCAAGATCATATTGTTTAGGCACGACAGTATAGGCAGTAGTAAAAATAAAACTCATTTCAGACAAAAACTTTAAAAAGATTAAAAAAATTAAAATAAAAAAAATTAATATTTCCTAATGCCATTCAATCTACAGAATTTTCCATAAGTAGACATTTTAATTAAATGTTTGTAATTTAGAAAATGTTATAAGGTTGGTGGTGGCCATGGTGGTAGAAGGTGACTGTTTATTACCAAATCATCTATATATTTAAAAAAATAAGGTATTCTGCCATGGCTTTGTTTAGAGCTTCTACTGAACCGATTGTTGTACTTTTTCTTTTAAATGAAAGAATATGATCGCTAGATGTGTTATCAGATATTGTTTGTGTTGATTTACCAACATTTATGGTGTAAATTTAAATTAATTAATTAAATCATTTTTTAATAGTACGCTTATCAATAGTCAATTGTTTTCTTTCAAAGGGTGACAGTTTCAAAATCGATATACATGAGTTCATAGATGTGAGTCCATGCTGCTTGATGTTTTGTTTTGATTGTTGAGATTTGTTTACAATTCGTCAAGGTTTTGTTTCAGTGTAATAATTGCATTGTGGTGTTGACAGTTTGCATGTATTTGCTTCTGTGGTGTATTTTGTAGAGAACATTCGCACAGTGGGTTTTGCTCGGTTGTACTGAAGTAGTGAAGTTGTTTACAGGTTATGTCGAATTCCGAATCGTTGTCCACGCGCCCCAAAAGACGCAAATGTACATTAACAGGGTGCAGGGAAAGAGAAAGTCAGCGTAGGTGTCATGATAGTGAGGTCATTTCGTTTTCTATTGGGTCATTGTCTATGAAATGTCAGTTTTGTTCTGCATTGTACTTTCCATGTGAGGGAAATTCTGCAAACGATTTACTGTGTGTTGCTTAAATGTGAAAATAAGTATACCTTCGAGCAATATGCCAGAAGAAATCAAACAGTTGTTTATAGGAGACGATGACACATCAAAAAACTTTAGAAATAATATCCTTCAGTATAATAGTGCTATCTCTTTTGTGTTAATATTGCATTGCCACCTGGTCATGAGCCATACGTGTTCAAAGTTTGGGAACTCCTCATCACAGAATATCTTCATTATACCCTCAAGATCCAAACAATGCAATATATTGTGAACATTAGTCTGGGTACAATATTTTACATTTATCTCAGATCTCACCGTCAAATTTTGACAGGTTCTCACTAGTATTTAATTAAAAAGCAAACATGTCCAGTAAAAATAATATTTTGAAATATCATTTGGCTTTCTGATTCCAGATTTAAAGAAAACATTTTAACATTGATGTCATATCCAACGGCAATGCTGGAGCAAGAAAGAATTGCTAAGAGAATGTTTTAAGCACCAAGAGAAACCAATACACTAGTAATGCCAAACAAAACAACAATAACAACAACCCAAATGGTTATTTCAAAAGCCTACCTACCCTACATCTTTTAAATTTAAATAATGGTGTTGACCACCATTAAGTGAGTAACAGACTTTCCATATCTCACACAAACATTTAGATTTTGGACTCTTGAAGCTCAAAAGATGGAAAATATCACAGGACAGTATTCGCGTGCTTTGGAATGTGTCCCTCTGCAACACCAGCAGACCCCAGCAAATATTATATTCGTAGTTTGAATCCCAGTACTCTGATGTGCTACTCTGTATAAATATTATTATTTAAATATTATTTGGGTAATGAAATCAGGGCATTTCACCGACACTCAAGGCAGGGAAAGTTACTCAGAATGATTTCTTGCAGGGCAGTGTGTATTGACTTGTGAGTGTTTGTTTTCCTGGGCTCCTACACACTCTTATATTAGCCCTTCATTGTCTCTTTGTCTTAATTGTCTCAGCATTGCCACTGAATCATTAATTTTCAATTTTGAAACATTTCAAATCTGTTATAAGAAAAAAAAAGTTTGAAAATAGTATTTCTTCAAAATAAAAACTCTATGATGATTCACAACGGACAGAAACATATTTTTTTGCCAGTGTTCTGAAAAGGTGGTAAATTGAGTCAAAATATCATATCTTACGATATGAAAACACCAACTCATGTAAAAAATAGGGGAAAAGTGAGAAAAATTATTCAACCTTTTCTTTATCAAGTACAGTCAGAAGAAGACAAGAAAGAATTCAACACTGGCTTGTGCCATGCGCTGAATGACAAGAACATTCCACTTCAAAACTTGAACCCCCACCGTTTAACCAGTTCTTTACTAAATACAAAATTCCACATAAGTAAACTCTTAGAAAATATTATCTAAACTATTATCTTTCTAATATTATCTAAAATATTATACAATATGTTTGGGCGATCAAAGAAATCAATTTGTTTATTGTTAAGAACTCGGTTCATCCTTTATATACATATTTGATACATATTTAAATATTAAATATTTTCTTATGCTTATTGAGGGAGCTTTTGTGCCCATTTTCAACTATAATGTCCATTTGCCTACATATTTTAAAGTTTTTAATTCATATTTGCCTTTCTATTTTCAACCATAATACCTATTTGCCTGCTTATTTTCAACTTTTTCAATTCCTATGTGTCCAAGCTCTACTAATGATTTATAAATCAACTTATAATGCAAACAACCCTTTTACTAGAATCAAATAACGAACCTATACATTTTCCAACCAGCAGCAATGTTTAATTCTGAATCAAGAGAATCTTTTTTCACTATGTTTAATACTGATGTTTTTATTTTCTTACCGTTAACGTGTTATCAAGTGTGTTATTCCCTATTATTGTTCTTATATTTGTATCTTGTAAATAAATCCATAAATTCATAAATAAATAAACAAATTTGTGATGCATTATACTACAGAAGGAGAGTTCTGGAATCATTAGAGATGTCTCATAATATATAGCATCTCTGCATTGCAAATATTACACAGATAATTGGTAGTGATCTTAGGTATAGAATATGAATTTTGTAATGAAGATGTCTTTACTGTTTAATTAAAAATATTGTTAAAGAGAACTTTCATTGCTACTCGTTACACAGACAACTTCACTCACAAAATTTCAGCCAATAATACGCATGAATTCAAACCGTAGAAACCAACCAGAAATGAATTACGCAAAATACTCTATTCTGCATTACCTCAAAAGTAGTAATTACTGCTGCTGTTTAGTTAACAAAAAGACCTTACATAATTCAGCTGATAACTACACAGTATCTTTAAGGGTCATCATACTCTACTACTATTCACTAAGTCACATCAATATATCATTCTTTCCTTCTGCTAAGGTACAGACTAGCATTAAATGAATATTTTTTGACATGACCAGCTGTTTCTCTGCATTTTCCCATTATTATTTCTGTATTTCAATTCACCTATGTTTTCCAGGCTTTCTCTGTGTTCCAGAAATGAGTCGCCTTAAAGGCCATTCTTTTTTTTTTAATAGCGTAGGCCTGTAAAACGTAGTATCAACTTGAGCAAATGTAATATGATAGAAAAACCAATTTCAACACAATTTTGTTATAGGAAAATCTGTTAGAAAAAGCCAATGCAAGACATTTGAAGTCCCAATGTATAAATTATGAGAATTTTCTTCCCTATCGCAAGAGTCCTGCTTATAAAACTTTCTGCTTTTCACAGACAGAATATTGGTTCTAGAGAATTTTAGGTCAGAAGTTCAAACAACAAATTTTTTAGGTTCTCATTGAGTGAATCCTTGATTTTTCTATCTAGCACCCACAACATGGTGACAATGGCACTGATTATCTGTTGAACAGTGCTTAATTCATGCGGAAGGCCACATCTCAATTTTGATACAATTTTTTTGAGAAATCTAGATGTGATGGCTTCCAAAAGAAAGAATGTCAATAACAATATAGTTTTTTGTTTTTATATTTTGGAGTTTTTATGGATTAATCAACCAGGCTGAAGTAGCAGCACCATTACAAAAACATACATATATAGCTTCGGCCACACTAATTGAGGTTTTCCATGTATTTACACATTAACAATTGTTATCGATATGAACTTGCAGTAAGGACCAACAAGAAATAACAGCTTATTTGTTATTCACTTTAGTTCTGAAATTTGTACCTACATTAGTTCTTAAATATACCATTTGCACCCTAGTGCAGTAATTATCTATGGAAATCAGAAGGACGTGAAACTGACTATTCCTGATGTAAACAAACACTGTAAGCTTTAGAATTGCCCGGAAAAATTATTTTTCTGGTTGATTAATATAAAGGCTGAAGAAAAGGAAAACTGAACACCCAGAGATTAGAACATCAAATTCTATCTTGTCTGAAGCTGAGAATCATTGTTAGCGAGCAGATTAAAAGCGAGTTGCATGTGCATGCACATTTTTGCTTATATTTTTGGAACATTGCATATTTTCAATATCATTCTATTTATAACTGTTTGAAGAAATAGGTCACGTACATTGCCAGGGAAATTTCTCAGAAGCGAAGTCCTTCACATTTGTTTCAGTCTTGGAACACCAAAGATGCCATTGAGATATAATAAACATTAGAAATTTCAGATAACTTTCATTCTACTGTGGCTTTTCAATTCTTTTAACATCAACACTGTGTCACATGCGAGCACTTACACAGGCAAGCAAGTGAGGTACTTATTGAGACACAAGTAGAAAGTGATTGAAAAGGCGGTGGTATCTTAGCTTGGAGCTTGTACCTCCCCTGATAGGTGGCAAGCAGCAAACGGAGCAGTCAGTAAAGAGCATATGTGAAAGTTGTTTTGAGTGCTCTTTTGAAATGTGCGAGCGCAGAAGTTGGGTTGGGGAGTGTAAGCACTCCCATTACACCTAGTTTTCAATAATAAATTAATGTAGACATCTTTAAAGAAGTAGAGCATAAAAAAAAAAATAAATAGTATTCTCATAATGAAGATAACTTAATCACTTATGATGAGTATCAATGACGGGAGCAAAATAATTTGTGAATAGTACTACACAGTTATACAGGATGTCTGGGGAGGAAATGTCAAAACTTTGAAAACAAGTTCTTAAGGCAACTTTAAGCATATTTTGTATAACGAAGTACTTGGATTTTCCGAATGGTTAAGCCACAATAAACGCTCAAAAGTCTGCAGAAGCATAGAAACACTCCAGAAATATGTTTATTATTTACACAAGAAATGAATGTATTTGTTCAGAAAGAAAAATTAACCCAGAAATTTAAACAAATACCCAATTTACACAATTCGACTGCTATTTTATTTCTAGGTTAATTTTTCTTTCTGAACCAATATATTCATTCATTCATAAATAATAAACAATTTACATGTTTTAGGATTGTTTCTAGGCTTCTGCGATGCAAATTTTTGCCTAGAAAGCATTTTCTCAAACCAACTTTCGAGTGCTTATTGCAGCTCAGCCATTTTGAATATCAAAGTAGTTTATTAGATAAAATATGCTTAAAATTCTTTTAAGAGCTTCTTTTTGAATTTTCAACTTTTCTTCCCCAGACACCAGTATATGATAAGTATAGTATGCACACAACTTGGGCTTCTCAATATTCTGTTTAGCATAATTTAAATGTGCAAAAATCATACCATAAAGCACAGAAAAAATACAAATACAATAAAACTTCATTTATACATTTTTCAGGGGACTGAAGGGAAAAAATGTATAAGTGAGAAAAGTACATTACTGAAAATGAAAATTTAGATGCAAAATAAAAACTCAATATTTTGACAATTCTGTTGTGTTAGAAAATAGTATGCATAAAATAATATGAATATAAATTTAAATAACACTTTCAAGGAAGAAAGTTCTCTTTTGAAAAGAGTCTGATCTAAGACCATTTGGTTTTCTCTGCCCCTAAAGTATTCCCCCCACACACACACACACACACACACACACACACACAAAATATGACAACTGTCCTATAATTGTCTACATTACTCGATTCCCATGCATTTCATACTAATAGGCCACATGTTTTCTGTGCAATGTCAACAAACATTACACTAAAGCCATACCAGGGGACATGTGAACATTAGGCAAAACCATAGGGAGACTAGTGGGCACTAGCAACATTATCTTTGCACCCTGTTGTTTATTTGATTTATGTGGTCAAAAAACAGTAAAAATTGTATATGACGTATGGGGGAGAAGATGATTTTGTTCAGTCTCCACAGTTATTATTCTAGTATATTATTCTGCCATTGATGCACATTATATTTGATACAAACCCTTTATTTATAATTTTAAGATTCAAATATGGGGGTGCACATCAGATTTGCGTAAACAATATATCTCTGTATGAAACTGGAGAGCATGCTGCCTGGACAGCATGCATTTCTTGCCAGCTGCTCTTCACGATGTCAGTAGTAGAGACCAGATTTATAAGTAATTACATAATTTTTGTCTTTCTACTTAACGTTCTCAAAACAGTAATCTTGGTGAATTGTTATGATACTGACACAATATCCAACTGTTTCATTACATATTTAGTCACCATATTACATATTATGCTATATTTACAAAATATTTTTTATTTTATCAATGTTCTTTTATGTTATACATATTTTTTATGAAAAGAAGTAATTATTTATCATCAAATAAGAATTTTTTTCCACATTATTACTGAGTGCTATCGACTTTATTTATTTATTTATTGATTTATTGATTTTTTCGTGTTTCCGGAGGCGTCAACTGCTTTGGTCATTAGTCCTGTTAGTGTAGTGCATGCTTTTTCTCGGGAGATGGCAGTGATCTTTCCCCACTGGATGGCGAGATCTAGCGCCGACCTACCGTCGGCTAGTGGGGTTTCCCTCTAACCAAGACTCTCCCATCAGCAGGGCACCGCCCCAGCTGGGACTAGCTCTAAGCTCCCGACCGGTCTCCCGGAATATGTCATAGTGTAGTGCATGTTAGTGTAAGTGTGTGTGTAAGGGGAGAGGATAGGACAAGGTATAGGAAGGACAGAATGCACGCGGTCCATAGCACGTTTGGTAGAGTACTGCTCTGGCATTCACCTGGTGTTGATTGGAGAGACCACGGAAAACTACCGATCAGAGCAGCCGGCCGCTAGAATTCTCCTCCAAACGGCGACTGAATTCGACCTAGCCGAAATGCTAGTGTCGAAAATCCTGTCGCCGTCAGGACTTGAACCTAGGACCTCCCGGTCAGAGGCACTGCAGTGACATCAGTAGATGCACTGAGCTACCGCTCTCCGTCTGTCAACTTGAGATGCACTTTATTAAGACACGGTCGGATGTTCTTACACTCCAGCACGCCTGCTTCAGTTATCTCAGAGGTGGGAAGTGCGCGTCAGCGACTGTAACCATTTTCACCCTAAGGTGTTGAAAGTACCAATGACACCAGGATTGATATTTAACCTTAATTTCGAAAAAATTTGGCTATCGCAGACTTGTAACATTTCAATGAGAATGCTGCAGTGATTGTTTGCTGGTGGTAGATATACTGTACGAGGGCTTCTATTTCATCTCATCTGGCTGCTAAATTACCGTTTTGGATAGCAAAAGATGAAGCTTTCATTACTGACAGGAAAGTCGTATGGTGAAAAATATGCATCAACTTGTACTCTTCAAATGAATTTTAAAACGTTTGTATTATTTTTAAAATTTGTTTAGGACAATTTTGATAAGTTTAATTTCGAATTAGGTAACTGTGTTTTATAATTAGTGTATTTTAATATTACATATTATATCTGATTTTTCATATTTCTTACATATTCTCAGTTTTCATTACACATTTCAATGTTTCATACTACACATTTTTCCGGTCTCTAGTCATTAGGGAGAGGAGCAGGCCTTCCCTTCCAGATGGCTTTGGTGCACCATATCTTAATGTATATTATGTAATGTAATGGACTTACAAACTATCAACATTTTTTATCAAAATTTGAACTTGGTATGATCGAGTTTGGTTTAAAACATTCCAAAATTTTCTGCCTCCACAAAGTTGGGAGTTCATTCCAATATTACAATTCTATTTGTAAAAAAATGGGAGCATAGTTGGATTGATCTATTTCCTTCTCTTGTGCCCACTAAGCCTGTGATCAGTGTATTTCTTAAAGAAGTCACAGAGTGTATCCACCGTTGAGTATCAAAAAGGTTTCAACAAGATCAACCACCATGATCTCTCCTTCCTCCCAGGCTCTCATATTTGGCTAAGAGAAGTAACTTATTTGTTGACAATTTTGAAAAACATGTGTTAAAATGTTTTACAAATACTGTTTGATATACACACTTGTTTGCAACCTTCCTGAAAATTTGGAATTTAATAATAAATGTAAGGAGCAATATTATTAATATGCTTGTTTGCATTTTTATAATTTCAAGAAGTTTCCACTGTTTATTAGCATACAACAAGGCGTAAATCTGCATTTGCAAGCATAATTTAGAAAAAAACGCTATGAATATATTTGTTCTAAAACTCTTGCATACAGAAGAATCCAGTTTCTTATCATTTTCAAAAAGCGTTGATGGTGTTCTTTGTGTTTCACTTATCTTCCATAAGATCACAGGGTTCACTAGTAACGAGCCAAGTGGGGTGATATGGTTTCTATTCTTCGTTCACCCTTAGAAAAGCGTTTATGTAAACAAACCCAAGGTATTCATCCGCCTTGCTCTGATTCTTTATCCCCAACTCTGCTCACACTACTTTCAGCCACACACGCTCGGTACAGTGAGTGATTGCTCGAAAAGAGAGCCTGACTTCTCCAGAGCACTTGGGCGAATATTAACATTTCTAATAGCTTCACAAACGCATCTTCACAAACATTAACCCATTAAGGACCGAGCACTGAAATAATATTTTTTAAATAGTATTATGTATTTACTCTAATATTACACTAGAAATGATAAAAAACGTATTTACAATTTTTTAAAACTAATAGCCAATGTACAACAAAATGTTGCGTAAACGCAACTTTGTGACCTTAGGGTATATCAATTCATCCTGACATGGGATGACTGAAAACAGTTTGAATGGAGGCAAACATTTGATTTTTTTGAATTTGTAAATTGTAGTGCTTTTGCACAATCTGCACCACCTCCTGGCATTGGTCTCTCCCTCATCCGATCACGTGTTCTACATTATGATTGATTGATTCCGATCACATCAACTGCTAAGTTCATATTCTCCTAAATGTAGTGCATGTTTTTATCACGGGATTTGTTAGTAATTTCCCCTGGTGAATGGCAAGATCCGACCCAGACCTACCTGTCGGCATGCAGGTTTTTCCCCAAGCAGGTATCTCCCACTAGCGAGGCACCCACTCAGCCATGACCAGCTCCAAGCTCCCGACTATTCTCCCGACAAGTGTGGTAGTGTGTGTACAAGTAACGGAGAGGGTAGGACAAGGATGAGGAAGGAATGATCACGATCCATGGCGCGTTTGTTAGAGTACTGCTCCAGCATTTGCCAGGTATTACTCAGAGAAACCATACAAAATCACTAGTGCGAGCAGCGGGACGCACGATTTTTTTTTTCCGGATGGCAGCTGAACTCGACCTAGCTATATAGCTTGTGTTGAAAATCCTGTCTTTGTCGGGTCTTGAACACTAGGACCTCACGGTTAGAGGCCCTGCAATAACAAATCGATGCCCTAAGCCATCTCTTTTGGTATTTGCACATCATTGTAACATACTTCTTTAGGTAGGGAAGTGTTTGTGGGTCAACTAAAATGGTATTTTTCAGTCTCCTGTGTATTTATTGACTAATTATTGCACCCACTTCTTTTGCACAGTCTTCAGTTTACATTAGAGTCATGGCTAAGTAAGACCGAAGTTATAGTTGCAACACATTTTTTTCAGTTACAGTATTACACAAGTATATTTTCAATGAGTTAACAACTGCACAGTCAAATAATTTTTCTTCTACTTCTTTTTCCTCCAGAAGATCATGATTGTATTTGCAGTAATAAGGTCAACATCTTTCTCCCACACTGAAATAAGTTCAGGAGTTGACAGAAGCCTTTATTTCCATCTATCATTCCCAAAATAAGCTCAAGTTTTGTAGAAGAAAAATAATTACGCTTGAAGTATTGTTTATACAATGATGCAACAATGCAGGATAAGAGACAATCTCCAAGATGAGATAATTGTTAGGAACGGATATATGAAGCAGTAGTTACACGTGTTACTCAACAATTACATTCCAATTGCATTTGTTCTATTGTGTTCGAATCATATACTCAGTGATCCCAACATTGTGTAAACGCAACATTATTGTAAATTATCAATAATAAGCTGTGTAAGAACTTATCTACATAAGAAATATTCTAAAACGATAAAAGAAAGTTCAAGCAAGAAGTTCAAGAAAGTCTAGTAACAAGTAACAGTAAAAAGAAGTATTGTGTAATAATTAAATTAAAAATTGAATATTGGTAACACAATCCATTACATTATCTCCAAGTTTGAAAATTCAACAAAGCCAGATTTACACTCGGATATGAATGAAAAGTGCAAAAAAACTAATCAAATAGCATTTCTTCTAACTGAAAAACGTTGGGACTTAATGGGTGAACAGAAATACTAGTGACAGAAATACTATGATAGTAAACCTAATCAAATCTCCCTTAACTACCAGTTTGCAAAGTTAAATTTTAAAAAAACCTTCACAAGAATGAAGTGAGCAAATGAATGCCAATATCCAAATTACATTATTTTAACTGTATTAACCAATATTCACCCTTTAATCTCGTGCAAACAATTTACTTACGATCACTCTGCTTCAGGACGAGGTTCAATTCCTTCCATGCCTGAAGCAGATGATTCAGTGTTGGAAGAGGAACCTTTGGCGATGACTATCTCATCCACGACTGTCTCTGAAATCATCTACCTCCCACATCCTCTGTTACCCTTCAATAATATGTCTTCACTGCCATTACATCAGTATTCTGGCTTCACTTTAGAAATACCTTGCTCAAGAAGTTCTCAAAAGGGCTAAAAATGTATTAAAAACATTCAATACCACACACTTTTCACCATTCTAATAGTTTACCGCTGTGGTGTTTGTCTATGGAAGGACCTGCACCGCCTTCCAACACCTTCAAGCAAACATTTCTCACTGCTGGACAAAAAAACTTTAAGCTGATCTGCTTCGCTTCGCATGAACATACTGCCTCCCACCGTGCATGACAGAATCTGTGTCTGTTATCAGTTCTTAAGAAATCAATAGCTCCAGTTACTACTGCAAATGCATGGGATACAGTTCACCTCTTGTCTCTCACGGATTCTTTTTTTCCGTTAGAGCTGATACCAAGCAGGAGCTGGACATATAACTGTCACCAACATCGACATCTCCTCTTCTGGAAGGGCAGGCATGGGAACAATGGTCTTCTTATTTTGGAATCTGAGTTATAGATTGTAAGTTTTATCTGGAATTTTTTTTTAACATTGTGAGAGAAATGAGCCAATACATTGAAAACTATTTTCTTCTGCACATGAACAAGCCTGAGGCTGTATCACAACAACTAATCAATGGCAAGCATCCCAAAGCATGTGCTATTGTTTACACGTTTACCGCTTTTTTTTTTTTTAGGGTGAACGGAGACTATTGGCCAAAAATGTTGGTGTTCATGAAGTGTTGACATGAAGTGCACTGACAAATGACTAGAGTTTGGAAATCATGCTCTGTCATTGACCCACATACAGGAACAGTATAAATGTTTTTGTGAAAGAGAAATTGCTACAGGATGATGAGCATCCTAAACAATCGAACAGTCATCACTGATGACCCAATCAAATGAGTAGATTGTAAAAATGGGCTTGTGAAGCAAAACAGAAAGCCAACAACGGAAACATCAAAGCTGTCCTCTACACAAGAACGGCAAATTGGCACAGAAAAGTTATGATGAGCTTGTTGTTTTCAGCCATGAAGAACCACCACTGATTGATTTCCTCCCATGTGATACAACAAATAATGCTGCTAATTACTGCAGTACCCTAAAGCATTTGCAGAATGCAATGAGGTCGAAAAGACACAACCACTTGTCTTTTGGGGCAGCACTCCCACATGACAATACACTAACACTTACAGAAACAGCAATCCCAACCACATTTAGATGGACAGTGTCAGAAGATGACTCCTAATACCATGTCAACATGTGGCACATTTTTGGTTCTCTGTAAAAAGCACTGCAAGGTCACTACTTCCAGACAAATCAAGAGGTCATTGAAACTGTCCTCTATTGATTCAGATCACAAACACAGGAATTCTACCAAGAGGGAATGTAACACTTGGTGAAGCACTATAATTAGAATAAATGATTCAGGCTCCTTCGGTAAATATTAAATCCTCATTGAATAGTAGGCTGGGTGGGTCTGGAAACCATAGGTTTCAGTATGATAAAACGCCCTCCAAGATTTTATATGAACCAAACTCAATCCTATTAGTTTTGAGTTTGGTAATTCGGCATCTTGCCAACTAACTGTGGGGATAGGCAGGGGATACTGATGGAAAACATTTCTCTGCAACTAATTTAAATATCCTTCTTTGAAAAATTGTAGCAACGTGATGAAATGATGAAAACACTAAAATCATCACAAACCAATCATAAATTAAATTATAGGGAAAATAGTCAACATACTTCTTCTGCCAATGGGGAAGATTGATCAGTTGCACACTCAGGACAGAACCATTCCTCAATGGGTACATTTTCCATGGGAGGATTGAGACATTCCAAATGATAGCCAAGATCACAGCCATCACACAAAAGTAATCTATCTTCTCTATCACTGCGCCCACAGACCTGAAAATTCACAGAAAAATCAACTTAATTCAATATCCAAATCCCAGTTTTTAATACAAAAATACACAAAAATTATAAAAAGTTAATTAGGCTACTACTTTTACTTCAATTACAATTGGTTTGGAAGAAGACCATAAAACAAAAAAATGTCATTATTTTAAGGCCATTGAGGATTTTAGACCTTTCAGTCATGATTTAACATGAAAATGATTGTTGCAAACCAATTTGCAATAGATAGCCCACCAAAACATTTTGATGTACATGGAACTTGCCTTCTCAAGAGATAAGCAATAAACAGAAAAATATCATTTTTTGAAAAGTGATTGTCTCCTTCCGAACTAACAATACATTATTTGTCGTACGCCACTTATCTTCTTTGCTATATTTTAATCAATAACTAAATTGCAATAACTACCACAGGCCTGCAAAATTGGTCAATGAAAGGCAAAGGAAAACTGTTTGATAAATTTTATTTAATTTTTATGTAATTTGGAATACTGATTTTAAATCTAATTACTTTTCTTTATCACCAAGTTAATTTGGAATTTTGTGGGAAAGAGAAATATTTCATATTATAGTTGAAGCATTTCCCCAACAGGTAAATTAAATATGGCTGCAAATCTGCCTGCAACTATAAACTCATCAGAATTTCCCAATCAATCCTCCATCTTTATTATGTCTTCAGTTTATATGAGGGTGAAGGTACAGGGTTGTACAGGCTGAACTTTGGTGGACTCAATACACCTTGGTTTTGCATTACACTTTGGCTAACGCATGGCACCTTGCTGACAGATTCCTAAAATATATAATATTTTTCTAGTTATTTAATTTGTATTCTTCTGTATTACCTGAACGCAATGAACAATCAGTACTATGATTTATGAATCATATCAGTGGACTTTCTCAGGTGCCCTATATATTTCCTGAAGCGAATTTCCCACACTTTCCCCAGACATTTTCTTTATTTTTCGCTGACAAATTTGTACATCATTTAATAAGTATTTTTAGAAAATTGTAAATAAAACTAAACTAAGATAAATTTATAACTCTTTTCTCCACAGTATTTGAGATTTTCTTAAACTGACATGTTTTGAGTGACAGACACTACAATCCAAAAACACTAGTGCCTCTTGAGCACCCTGAATTCACTGAGAAAAAGGCAAAATTTAACAACATTTGCTTCAATAAAAAAGCAGAAACAAAATCAAAAATGTTTCGATTTACCAAAAAATTCCCAGAAACATGATGGCTGATGACAACATATAGTACTACACAATGAATTTTGAAGTGATGCTTGGCACTAAATAAATTTCAAATATATAAATAGAACAAAATTTTCTGATTCATTCAGGATTTTCTGCAGCTCTCCAAGAATATTATATTCTTACTACATACTATATTTATGCAAATCTAATGTGCACCTTTTCCAAATGTTGTACTCAAAATTGTGGTGCAAATTCATTTCGAGTACAAATCCATTCCGTAGAACAGAAGTAACTTCAATTTTTTTGTTTATAACATCAAAGGATTGCTTGAGTTTACAAATTCAACTCCATTTTATCATTGGCCTATTATTGAAGATTTTTAGTTATGATATGGAGGGCAAACTGAGATCTTCCTTATCCACTGTTGTAACACGTAAATTAAAATAAAATACAGTACCTATTATTCTGTCATTGATGCGCATTACATTCAATACAAACCCTTTTTTCATAATTTTAAGTTTCAAATATGGGATGCACATTAGATTCACATAATACAGTATTCTTATAATATTATATATTAATAAAGATACATGCTCTGCAATTTGGAGGTGTTTCATTTCAATATACCCAGCACTTGGGTCTCCAACATGAGTGATAGTGCAGTGTGTGCGTGAGAAAGGGGAGAGGAGGGCACAAGGAAGAATGAGAAGAAGAAAAAGAAGAAAACAAAGAAAAAGAACAGAAAAAAAGGAAAACAAGAAGAAAAAGACAAAGAAGAAAAAGGAGGAGGAGGAAAGATTGAACTTGGCCCATTTGATAAGAGACTGCTCCGGCATTTGCCCTGCTTTGATCAGAGAAGTCACTGAAAACTACATATCAGTGTAGCCAGTCACACAGCCTGTAGGTAGCAGCTGAATTCAACCTAGCTACATCACTAGCGTCAAAAATCCACAAGTCAGAACCTGGAACACTAGGACCTCCCAGTCACTGAAGAGACACTCCTTTACAGAGATGCTCCTTCACAGAGAATTTTTGATATTTTTTAAACAATTATTCAAAGAGAACTGATTTTACATTGTATTCCTCAGCTATCTAGCAACTTCTGGAAACGAGTCAAATGACGTTCAAAAAAACCAACTTTTTAAGTTTTGAGAAGTCTTCAGCACAGCACTCTGATGTCATAGCCAGGAGAGGACGCCCTCTTCCTAAATTGCTTGGTTAAGCTCAGAATGGTAATATCTCAGCTGAAAGCATCCCTTTTCCAGTTAGTGAATTTTGTCACATTGCAGCAGGTTTTTCAATGTAAATTTATTGACAATACACCTCCCATTAACATTCAAAAGTCCTTTTGTCAGTTTCAAGGCTATGCAATGAAAGAGAGCCTTGAGTTAATGAGGAAAACAAGGAGAGAATCAGGGAGAAGGTTTCACACAGTTTTTGGAATTCAACAACTTGAGGTAGTCAAACAGCATCTGTTGCTTCAGTCTCTTCATCTGGCATGTTTTACAATGTCTACATACAAAGCCTTGCAGATAGCAGCTGTCAGGAACTTACATTTGAAGACAAATGAAAGCAGATGGAATTCTGTTAAGTGATGCTGGACATGGCAGACAACCAATGCACCCTATTCAGGGGGTCCAATGAAAGCCGGACACTGCTGGGGACTATTCATTATGTGACTCCCTTTCAAGAAGTTGCTTGAGAACTGAGAAATGCTTGGAAATCAGTTACTTGTTTTTGAATAATCCTGCAATTTTTTAATACAAACTTTTTGTGATAAATTATTGCCTAAAATAATGTTTCTTGCATACAATCAATTCCAAGGAAGGAAATCGTGGATTGTCAAATAATACGTAATTGAATGATGATCTTGCAGAAACAGATCTGGACATTGTTGACCAGTGTGCAATATTTTTTTAATTAGTTTATATTGATAACAAAGGTATTGTAAATAGTAATGGGATAGTGGTAAATGATTAAGTAAACTCTTTGATTAATGATGATTTTTTATTACACAAATGGATATTTTTAAGAAATTAGGGTCAGTAGATGCCAAAAATGGGTCTTCGTTCTGATAAAATACTTACTTTCGTACTGCACCCCCTTTTCTCAAAATCACTGAGAAAAGGTTCCTTACTACTGCTGTCGAAGAGAGGTTCCATAACTTCCATTCATAAGGCACATTAACAACGAAATATAACAAACTTAAGACCCGTTTCTAAATTGAGCATTTCACTTAAGTTATTTCAGTCAATAATAACTGACAAATTAACGTAGATTTTGAACAGTACACTTATAGATGAGCAACATGATTTTTGACAGCTACAGATCCACAACTACAAATTTATTAATTTTTCATCATTTTACCCATGAAAAATTTGAACAAATCAACCAGGATGACTGACCTTGAACAAAGAGCAGCTGGTGGTAGCAGTAGCAAGAGCAAACGGTTCAAAATGGCAATAGTAGGCAAAGGGTGGGAAACTGTGATGAAAGGTGACAAGGGGAGAAAAAGAGTGGGAAGGAAGGAGAAAAGGTGAGAAAGGGTGGCAAAGGGTAGCTAAGAGTGGCAAAGTTGCAAAGTTTGGCTAAAGGTGTCAAAGGGTAGCTAAGAGCAGCAAAGTTTGGCTAAAGGTGTCAAAGGGTAGCTAAGAGCAGCAAAGTTTGGCTAAAGTTGGCAAAGGGTACCCAAGAGTGGCTAAGTTTGGCTAAACGTTTGGCTAAAGGTGTCAAAGGGTAGCTAAGAGCAGCAAAGTTTGGCTAAAGGTGTCAAAGGGTAGCTAAGAGCAGCAGTTTGGCTAAAGTTGGCAAAGAGTGGCTAAGTTTGGCTAAAGGTTTGGCTAAGGGTGGCAAAGTTTGGCTAAAGGTGACTGAAGGTGGCAAAGTTTGGTTAAAGGTGGCCTAGGGTGGCAAGAATAGGTGGCCACCAAATTAACCTAGGCCCAATGGCCCCTAATGCTGTTAAAATGGCCCTGAGAAGAAGCAAGCAGCTCCTGCACTAATAGCTCATTGACATTTGAAAATAAACGGGAAGACTTGTAGTTAATATTCTAAAACTGGAATTAATGTTGAGCGTTTGCTAAGATACGAAACTTTTTATAATGAAAATTTGAATCCAAAGATATGTAAGACATTTCTTCACCCCCAAAACTCAACAAAATCTGAGAGAAACATCCTGGATTGTTTCCTTTGTTAAAAAATAACAAAAGATTTCTGGATGTGAAGTAATAATCTATTATATTCATTATTAATCATGACAGAATTCTTTTATTATTGTGAACAAGAACAAATCAGGGGATGACAATTGCATAGTTGCATAATTTAATGTTCTGTAAGCATTAAAATTAAAAAACTCACTAAGGAAACAATGAAGGGAAATGAATTTTATTGTTTTTGTTTTAATTGTTCACCAAAATATGCATCAATTAACTAAAATTCTTTTAATTTTTTTTTTTTAGGCAGGTCTGGGTACATAAGATGTACAAATATCACATTCCTTTGCTTCAAAGGTAATTCTCTCAACAAATAAAACTCATACAGAACACATTTGTATTTTTCATTCAATTAATTTGGATCTAATTTGTTTAACAAAATACTATTTAGTATATAAAAAATGAAATCAGGTTCAATTTATTCTGTTCCTTTGCCAAACAATCATAATTAAAAATACAGAGTAAACACTATTAAAAACACCTTTACAACAAAAAAGAAGGTTTATACACTCTTAAGTTAACAGTTTAAACAGTTCTACAGCAGCCTGCATATTTAAGTAAATAAATAAAAGCTTTCTTTAAAAAACAATAAACATGACTTGAGAGTTCAGTTGGTTTATCTTATAACCTACACATTGTTATATTCTCTCCACGTAACAAAATCTCTCTGTAATGACAGTACTTGGATCCACAAGATTCATTTTAAAGAGTTTACATTTCTTAGCAGAATCTACATTTTACCCTAATACATAAAGTCAAAAGCACTGAGTTACAATACAGTAATCACTGAGTGTACTCGATCAATTTGGATGAAGCTTTTGTGTTACTTCTTTTGCAGGTCTGGAATTTCACACGCTATGATTTACAGCCACAATCATTAATATATTGACAAAATAATTACTTTTCTGAACATTTTTTGACCAGCATTACTTCACAGACAAATGTGCATCAATGCGGTAGTTTAACTGTGTGTCAACAGATGGTGTCAATGAATGAGATCCATGACTGAATTCGTCGAGGCACAAAGTTTCTAAATGAACTGGATCATGAATGTCATGTAATACATGTGTTTTCCACAAGTTGTATACAAATTGCCCTTGTATGTACCACGTTGGGGCATTAATTGTTCATGTTAGAACAGTGTTAGATTTATTAATAATTCATTCTTTCACAATTTGAAATTTCACAATATCCTGCACTAACTTGGTACATTTTGTACATAAACTCATCTTTCTTCAGAAATGTGGTTTGAAAGTGTAGATTTTTGGTAACTGGTGAAAACATCTTATCAGATTCAAAAATGTTTCCCATTATTTTGGGCTACCAAATTAAGTGTACAAAAATATTTTACATAATGATTTGTGGACTAAAACATCGAGATCATCAGGTGCTTTAAACTGTAAATAAAAACACAAACATTTCTATTTAAAGATAAAAGTAAATTTTTGAAAGTACATATTTCAAAGAGATAAATTTAAATATACTAAATGATATATAAAAAAGTACTGCGGTTGCTGGACATTGCCAGGATGGGGCTCAGGTCATTAGGGAGTTTTAAGATATGCTTATTTTAAAAGCCCAAGTGTACTCTTACAGTATCTTCCCTACAAATATATAGGAATGAGGGTGAAATTAGAAATAATGTAATTAAGTTGACTTCAATTCTAAGTCAACCCCCTGATTTTGAAGAGGCCTCCCAAAAACTTTTTAAATTTCTAATTAATTTTCACTATTTAGTCAAAATAAAATTACAAATTATTTAATTGTCTAGAAAATAGCCTTGTGATGAGAATGTAGAAACTTATTGCCTAGGCTATCACTATTTTCATGATCTTTAAAATCATCACAATCATGGTTTTTGTCACTATTGGGTTAAACTAATTGCAATTAACAAGTATATTCAGACTTCAAACTATCGTAATAATCATTGAGAAACATCACAAGTACACTTGGGCTTTTAAGTTTCTGAAATACGAAAAGCTGATTATACTCAGGCATTTACATTAAATTGTTAAAGAGCAAAAATCTTGCACCTCTCAATTTGTTCCAAATTGTGTTATTTTCATTTTCTGCATATAATTAAGTTTTTATTGTTAAAATATATCATGTAATAACCATAATAAGATGCATAAAAATTTATCTTACAAACCTCACAAAATGTAGGGTCAGAATCAGATTCTTGAGGATCTCTTGCTTCACGGTTGGCAATAGGAATCTTCTTAATAACTTTACCATTTAATTGTTTTCTAACCAGGATTAATGAAAAGACTTGCCTATCAACTGGACACGTGTTAACATTCTGGGGAAAAAACACGTTATTTATTATTACTATTATAATTTTGTACTTGTTACAGACTGTCGTAATATATAAATAATATTTATGGATGTCCCAAATCCCAAATAAATTTTTAAAAAAATAAACAATTTACCTTGGCCCATTCTTGAATACACACAGAACAAAAAGTATGGTCGCATGTTTCAGGGGAGCCAATCTCTTGATCTGTAAAGCTGAGTAGACATATCGGACATTTTTCTGATTCACCATCACTAGTATCAGAAGCAAATCCACCTGCCTCAGACACCACAGTTTTGTTGGCAGCAGTCTTCTATGAAAGATTTCTTTTAAGTATGTTATTCAACACAAAAGACACAAGAACAATATTCATTATAACTTACCTGAGATGGTTCCGGGTTCTCAGCTTCAGATGGTTTCACAGTTGCACTAGCAAGCGATTCTTGAATAGCTGCCTGAATCATCGCTTCTTCATCATACGATTCATATGAACCCGCAGAACTATGCCCTGAAAATACACGATTAAAAATTTAAACGTAGTCACCAATTTTCATTCCTATGTCATTGTAAATGAAATATTACCACTTTCAGATGAAGATTCATCACTTTCAGATTCTGAAGAACTCTCCTCTTCGCTCTCCACACGCTGTCAAATATAATACAATGGTCAAATTCATTTTAATGTTAACCAATACAACCAACAATTAATTTTAACAAATTCACCCAAACTTACACAAGTTCTCGTAAGTCTTCCATTTCTTCCACGTACGCGGGGAGTAATGTTATCATCACTATCCTCACAACTGCTTTCATCACTTTCTTCACTACTTTCATTGCTACTGTCTTCACTGGAGCTTTCATTATCACTACCAACTCTCTAAAAACAGAAAACAATTATGGTTCTTTTAAAAGCCGTCTTTTCATTATGTTTAAGCAATCAAGAAACTCTTAAGAAAATATACTACATAACAGTAATTTTAATTGAAGAAAAATCAATGACAATAAAGCATAACATATAAAAACATTGAAATAATCAGGAAAATTCATGGAGTGTTTCTTTGTCAGGTTGTCTTGTGTGTGTATGTGTGTGTGTGTGAGCAGTGTTTGTGTGTGTGCAGTGAACGAGTGTGAGTGTGTGAGCAGAAAGTGTGCGTGGTGTGCACCCACGTATGTGTGCCCAGTATGAGCACATGCAGTATGAGGGTATGAGCGAATCTGTGCACAGTGAGCAATCAAGTCTGTGTGGAGTGAGCGAGCCAGTCAAAGCAGAATGAGCGAGTCTGTGCGGAGTGTGAGAGAGAATCTGTGTGAAGTCTATGGGCGCCCCAGCATGTTTGGTAGTGTAGTGCATGTTAGTGTGTGTGTGTGCACGCGTGCGCGCAAGAGGTGAGGATAGGGACAAGGAAGAGTAAGGAAAGATCGCGCATGGTCCATGGCCCGTTTGTTAGGGTACTGCTCTCGCATTCGCCTGGTGTTGATTGGAGAAATCATGGAAAACTACTGATCAGAACAGCCAGATAGCTGCTAGAATTCACCTCCAGACAGTGACTGAATTCGACCTAGCTTGAAAGCTGGTGTTGAACATCCTGCCAGCGTCATGACTCGAACCTAAAACCTCCCGGACAGAGGCACTACAGTCACATCAGTTGATGCACTGAGACGCTGCTCCCGGTGTGTGTGATGTAGGGGGTGTGTGTGTGATTAGGTACATGATGTAGTGCGTGTGGGTGTGTAATGTAGTGTGTGTGGGGGGTGTAATGTAGTGAGTGGAAGGCAGTAATGTAGTGTGTGTGGTGTGTTTAATGTAGTGAGGGGGTGTTTAATGTGTGTGTGGGCGTTATGTACTGTGTGTATATCATGTAGTGTGTGTGTGTTTGCGCGTGTCACGTAGAGTGTGTGTGCGCATGTTATGTAGTGTGTGTGTGCGCATGTGATGTATGGTATGCATGATGTGTGCACATGTGATGTAATGTGTGCATGTGATGTAGTGTGTGTGCGCATGTGATGTAGTGGGTGAGTGTGGGGGTGGGCGATTTAGTGTGTGTGAATGATTCAGTGTGTGTGGGTGATATAGGTGCGTGCAATGTAGTGTGTGAGCGTGTGATATATATATATATTGTGTGTGTGTCTATATATATATATATATATATATATATATATATATATATATATATATATATATATATATATATATGTGTGTGTGTGTGTGTGAGCGTGTGATGTATGTTGTGGGTGTGAGATGTAGTGTGAGTGGATGTAAGATGAAGTGTGAATGGGTGTGTGATGTAGTGAGTGGCTGGGTGATGTAGTGTGAGTGGCTGGGTGATGTAGCGTGAGTGGCTGGGTGATGTAGCGTGAGTGGCTGGGTGATGTAGTGTGAGTGGCTGGGTGATGTAGTGTGAGTGGCTGGGTGGGTGATGTAGTGTGAGTAGGTGGGAGATGTAGTGGGAGTGAGTGGGTGATGTAGTGTGAGTGGGTGGGTGATGTAGTGTGAGTGGGTGCCTTATGTGATGTAGTGTGAGTGGGTGCCTTATGTGATGTAGTGTGGGACGAGGAATGTGGAGGATACGGATAGGGAGCGAATGTGAGGGAGTAGCGTGTGCAGGGGTGAGAAGTGAATGTGGGGGTGAGGAGTGTATGGGGTGGGAAGGGTGGGGGCTAAGAGTAAGAGTGTGACAGAGTTTGGGAGTGGGTGGGGGCAGAGGGTGTTGGTGTAGAGTGGGAAGTATGAAGTTTGGTGTTTGAAGTGGTGAGGAGAGAGTTGATGAGTACTATATGCGATGTGAGTGGGATAAACGTCTGCAGACACAAGGGGGTGTCAAGACCATAGTCTAGAATTTTAAAAAAATTTATACTGTTAACAGTTGAGAAAAAAAATCAGTAATTCAAGAAAAGGCTCACTGGAAGATTTTGCAAAACTTTTAAATTCTACTTCCAAAATTATTTCCTTCAACTACTGGTGTTTCAGAATATGCCATTACTATTGTAGAGTAGATAAGATTAATCATATTTTATCCCTTTAAACCTGATAAATTGAAATTTCTGGTGAATCTCTAAATGACAGTTGTATTTAGATGTCCTTGCACTGGTTTGTTCTTCATAATTCAATTTACCTGATAACAGTCTTCCTAAATTCTTCTGGGAACTGAGAATGTTTTCTAGTTTAAATGGCAAAGGACAATGACCAGTCAGTGCATGGTACCAAGTTCTACAGTGATGAACCAAGACATTCCAGGTTTCAGAACTCTGGGAAACTGCCAACTCTGTTATATGAGGATACTATTGCTAGGACATAAACATCTGTAAAGTTGGCAATTGTTGCTTTATCTTTTTTTAATGGAATACAGCCTGGACCAGATCCTCATCCAGATCCAGCGTCCAAAGACTTCATCACTTATAATTATGCACTAGTATTATATTTATTTTTGTGTGGTGTATTTTCTTATGAATGTTTTGGGTTTATAGTTACATTCTGTTCATATACTTGCATTCACTTCATATATAATTTTCTTGGTTTATGTAATCTTATATGTACGCTTTGTATTTTGGGGTATGTTTTTTATACATTTCATTAGTTTCATATGTGCACCTCATTACTGCCTGAACTTCATCAGTTGTTGTCTGTTCATTACAAACCAAAAATAGAAAATAGCAATGCCAGGGAAAAAGCCTTAAATACAAATTTTAAGAATGAGAACTTAACAAAAAAATTTTATTTAACCATTTGGTTGAGAGCAGTCCTCAATTTTTTTAACAGTGAAGTTTCATTCTGAAATTACTGATATTATAGTTGAATAAACACCAAAAATTGATGTGTCCATACATTCTACATTTTTCAGAAGATATCTCGACTTATACAAAATTTAAAGTTATGCTCAGTAAATTTTCTCCTGCATAAAATCCAATCATTACTCCATAACCTAAATCAGACAAAACATTTTACCAAAATCAAGCCAGATTTTAGGTAACCATAACTATCACTACCTTTGTAAATAGACAAAAGTTATGTATTTCATTAAATATGAAAAAACAAATGTTTTTATTCATTTTCACAACTACAACAACAAAAATCAGTATTGCACTAAAATTATGCAGTGTTAACTCAATAAGTTAGTTCCTTGACCACTACAAAATTAGTATGTTCAATATTAATTTTTTCAAAACACACCACCCTCACTCTAATATTACCCAAGATAAAACCTAAAACCTGGAACTATTGTTTTTTGAACAAAGCATTCAACCAATGGCTTTAAATAAACCATTCGAATTTTTCAACTTCAGTGCTTTTTCATTTCACTGCGAATCCAAACAAACAACAAAAGTGAACACGACTGTTAGCTGGGCTTTCTGTTTTCTTGGGAGCATATTGTGCAAATTTATTTTCAACATCATCATATTCTTCCCATCAAAAACATTACAGAGAAGTGCAAAGGACATGGTGTCTAATTCCCATGCAACCATTCAAGCAAAAAAAACCTAACGAGCCAACACCAGCCACTACTGGCATTTCACATTACACAAGGAAACCTATACAGAAGCAAGCATTTCATTACTCCCTTCAAAGCACAGAAAAAATACAATAAGGTTCCTGAAAGAAGAGCATCTTGATATGAAGTTAATAAAATATAATGTTGCAGAGCAAGATGTTAAAAAACTAACTATAATTAGTATTAGGCACCTGACAATACCATAATTTTTAATGTACAAATTATCAAAAATGTTGATACCAAGAAAGTGTGTATACATTCATTATCATGAACCTAAAAGTTACACATTCATATGACAGAAGAAAAAACTTTTAATTTCACCAACTTGTTTTTTTGTCAAGTTCACATGAAGGATAAACTTTTACAGCATTTTCTTTGTGAAAAAGCTACACAAATTCATACATACACGATATAGTCATAATAACATTAATAAAACACAAGTAGGAAGACACTTACAGGCCTCTTCTTTATTGGCCTTGCTACTCCCGTATCATCCTCACTACTAGCACTACTCTCAGATGAGGATTCACTTTCAATGATCTGAAAAAAAGAAAGAAAAACAAAGGATTGGTGAAAATCATTACTCCTAACAATGTAAAATGCTCTTTGCAAGTAATATTAACTGACACTTCAAATATTAACAGATGTGCAAATTATTTATTTACTAAGGAACATAACAATACAATGCATATAAATTATTCTAATTAATTATATTACTTCACAAAAGTTACAGACCAGCTAACAAATTAAAAATATACAGTTTATTAATGCAGAGTTAACAAGCTCTTGACATATAGACAATTTTTTTTTTAACTCTCCTAGCCAGAGAATATTAATTTCATATGGAGAGAGAAAACTTGGAAAAGTTAAAAAATTGACAGCATTCACACTGAGGTGGTGTAAAATCCAATATTTGGTAATTTAATCATTTTTTCATCTGTTAACTCAGCAGTTTGTATTATATCCAGTACAATAAATTATTTATAGCTAATGTAGTCATGACTCCTCGTACATATTCTTTCATTAAATTTTGAGAGTAACAGAATTATTTTTTTCTTTTTTGGACATCAATTTAAAGTATTCACTTTACAAGTCCTTAAGGTTGTCAAAAATTGATTTTTCAATGAATTCCTCGATGCAAATTATACAATTTGCTCTAAATATTGAATCAGAAGAATAGGGCACATTTTTTATGCATAATATTTGTGATTATGTTTTTGGATTTAACAAAGTTTTAAAGTTACATCATTAGCACCTCCACACACTAATGCACCATATGTTGCAGTTCACCCAAATGGCACATCGTTAATAGTTGTTAAGAATTAAAATTTAGTCTATTTATGTAATGCCTACTTTTAAATTTAATTCTCAAAGAAAGTATATAAATAATAGTAATAATATTACACACTTAATACCAAATCACTGAAAATCTAACATTTAATTAATTAATTAATTAATTAATTGAAATAACATTTTAATCACCATTTGTACATCAAACATTGACTTTCCTAACTCAAATTGTAACTAAAGCTATTCATATTCCAAGTACACACCAGAAATGGAATAATTCAGAGTTAACAATAAAAATAAACAGCAAACCTAGCTTAACACAAAATCATAAGGGATCAATATTCATTTCTATTTTATACAAGATTTCACATCATTCAATGTAATAATATAGAACTTAATTTGCCAGAATTGTGTTCAAATTGGATAGATTTTCACATTATACATGTTCCACATTGAGCAAGTTTTATTGCACTTATATGTAATCATAAGATTCATTTACCCAAAAATATGTCTGTACTTCACCTAATTTGTAGTTGTAACAAGCTATTCATAACTCATGCTTAACATCTGGGCTTGCATCTCACATTTGAAAATCTTTATCCACTGAACCATAAGGTGCATATATTCCACATCTCAAAATATGAACTTCCCTGCATTTCAATAAGTATTTTACAGTATATGATAATGTTTCAATAAGCTATGCATGGGTAATTTAATCTTATTCTTTTTAAAGAATCTTTCAGGCATTACTTAATCTTCAGAAAATAGATTTAATGTTCCTTGAGATCAAACAATACTGTTAATACTTGTCAAACAATTGTATAAGATACATTTGGATAATTATGCTCAAAAATTATCATTTACATTGTAATACTTTCCAAATACCATCAAGCAACAGTTAAATTTCCCATACAACACATTTTCCAAAAAACAAAGGTGTCTCTTCACTACTTTCACTATAGTCAATAAATGCTGCTTCAATACTTGGAAAGCCACATTTAAATGTGATATATATTTTAAATGTGCTTAATTTTTTTTTAATATCCCTATTTTAAGGTCTACAATACTATAGTTTCCAAAACCTCAATATTGTTAATTAGTAAAATTAAAAATATTTAATTAAGAACTGAAGTTCAATATAAATTGGCAAACAATAAAAACTGAATCTTTAGTTGAAGATTGCCTATTACATACATCTTGAATGTGTCGAGACATGCAAACTGTCAACATGCAAAACAAGTTCTCCAATCTAGTCCTAAAGGGCCAATAGTTGAGAAATGTTGCATTAAAACAGTTTGAATAACTGTGTTTTTCAATATTTGATAACTGAACCACTTTTCTCTCAAGAATCTTTCCAAAGGCTGAGCCAAAGGTTCAAACAAAACCAAAACAATGATAATATCAAGACATTTATGTATTTCTACATATTTGCAAATGTTATTTTACTCACATTCATCTTCTTTTTTTTAGTAACTACTTCCACAGCACCATCACTTTCACTGTCTGATGAAGATTCCAGATGAAGAGCGGATCTTTTCCCTCTGCGAGGTGCTCTCACGCACTCCTCATCACTCATTATGGGCCACTATAATAAATACTTTTTTTTAAACACTCTCAATACATTATTTCTTCGGCGACTTGCAAGCCGCCTCTAGCTCTCTTCACACATCAAGAAACCACGACCACCGGAAAGAATAAGAAATTATGTTCAATTGTCAGATGTGGTTCTCAAAATCAAACGCAGTTGCAAAACCGCGATATCCCGTCACTCCAGTTTATTTGTAATATGATCGCAAGTAGCTGCACATAGACAACTTTACAGAATCTCGCGAGATGAAATGCCTTGCATAACGCCACGCAACAGTTAAATTTCCCATACAACACATTTTCGTCAATTACCCCAGGAACTCTCAGCAAAACATGACAAGAAAGCCAACGATTTGTGACAAAATTGGAAGAGAGTTCAAGTTTCTACAAAACAACAATTACCTCCAAAATCCATAAAACAAAAAAACACTATACACTAGTGGATTATTTACAATATCTAGGCACTAAAGCTATTTAAACAGCCAACACTTAGATAATTCTTTCCCGATATTGATACGCTCTCCGGTAGCCATTTTTCATTGCGTACCGCAAACGGGTTATTTCAATATTCCGTATTCTGAAGCCTGTTAAATTACAAACTGAATTTAATACTTCGTAAAGGGAATAAACATAATTCACTGAGATATATATTTTTAGAACTATGAAACTGTAAATAAAACTAATCAAGTCGACATACTATGCACAATAACTGAAATGTTAAATTATCTCCGAAGCAGATGCAACCATCATCGTGATCAGCGTACTTCAAGAACGCGCTATACCCTCACCATTCAATTCTTTGCGAATCGAGATTAACACGAAGCACACGAAGAGATGACGGGATCGGATCGCGGGCACCGGGAGTATTGAATGCGATGCATCGGGTGTGAAATGTAAATTTCGAAATTTCTTAACAATATTATAAATTTATGTAATATATAATCCCCACTCATGCCCAGTAAATGCCCTAGTTATTTGACAATAATTCATGGACATAAATAAACGAATGACTCCTTAGTATTTACGTGGCCAAATGAATTTATTTAAATAAATTTAAATAGAGGATACAGTCTCCTTAATTAATTTCACATTGAAAACTTAGAATACTTACTGTCATCAAAATATATTGCGATCTCACTTTCGTTAAAATCCCTCTTTACTGAAAATATCACAGGCTTCAGTTCAGCTCAGAAACGACAGTGCCGCGCTGTCTGCGACGACTCTGACCAGGAGGTCCTAGGTTCGAGTCTCGACGATGACAGACTTTCTACTCTAGCTATAGCTAGGCGCTGTCCAGAGGAGTATATTGGCGGTCGACTCCTCTGATCGGTAGTTTTCCGTGGTTTCTCCCATCAACACTAGGAGAATGCCGGAACATTACGCGAACTAGCGGGCAAAGGACCGCGCGCGATTTTTCCTTCCTCCTCCTTGTCCTAGCATCACCACGAGGAAAACCCCCCAAGCCGACGCGTAGGTTGGCGCCCGATTCATCCAGCGAGAGATGAAGACCGTCGCCTCCAGTGAAAAAAACATGCACTATTAGGTACTATGCTTAGAGACTAACGACCTCATCGGCTGTCGTGCCCGGAAAAACGAAATAATCAATCACACACTCACGCGACCGTTCCTTCCTCATACACACCTACTTGTTCTCTACTCCTTGTCTACATGTCATCTTAGAGCTTGTCATAGCGCTCACTTGTCAAGCATTACAACCACACATGTCACCTTAGAACTTGTCATAGTTGGGGTAATGACAGGAGGGAGATAGCTTTCGTCTCTTATTATCCGAATAAAAGAAGAATGTGGTTGACAGTTCCCGGTAACATGGTGACGTCAGCTCCGTAACCTAGGCAACAGCGAATCAGAACTATCGCCATTTGCCCGATGTTGTCACGTTTGAACTGCCAAATGAATCGCGTATCCGGAGGGCTGCAGTTTATCGGCTGAGCGTCGACGTTTGGGAGTAATTGGCGAAGGATGAGAAAATGTAAGTTCCTTATTTATTTTCTTTCTTTTACGTGTTACGATTTTTTCCCGATTTCTCTCAGCTGTTCGTCTTATTGTTCAAAGCACGTGGTAGAGCGCGCAGTACGCGGCAACGCCGCCCCCATCCACACCGAACTGTCAACCACATTCTTCTTTTATTCGGAGTATAGTGTGGCTGCTTTTCATATCTATGCGTGCCGAGCTCTTACACTTCCGTTGGCAGACAGGGCAGGACACAGGATAAATTGAGAGGGGCCGTGGTAGCCATTGTAGTGGGTGATTTGCGCGCGGATTTCAAAACTGACACTGCATTTCTCGTTTTCATCATTACTTTTGTTGTACTGAATTGTAGGAGAAACAAAAGGCAATAAAAATTTATTAAGGAATAAGATTAATGTTTCTTTTGTCAACAACCATTTCCTATCAATATAGATTAGAAACATTTGCACAATAAAGGTTGTCAATACGTCCATATTAATGTTTACTTTCTCACATACGCAATATAGAAAAAAGGCAATGCTGCGACAAAAACAGGTATTTTCTACAGAAAATGTATTGTAGGAAAAGAGGATAAATTTTATTAGTAGTAAATTTCTTTCACTAACACATCGTGTAATCAGAATCCGTGATCAGAAGGCGGCGATGGTGTAATGATTAGCGTATCGAACTGTTACGCTCAAGTTCGCGTGTTCAAAGCCGATCGGAACCGTGGATTTTTAAGGAATTGTAGGAGAAACAGAAGGCAAGGGCAAATCCTTCGTACGCCTCCATCGGAGGGGAAGTAAAGCCGGCTGTCCCATGTTAGTAACTTTACTGCATATAAAAGATCCTCAAGTCTAAATGAAGCCTCTGAGCTAAATTCAAATTGCCTGTTTCGTCGCCCAAGCAATACCTTCTTTCTCCCCTATTTTGTGAAAGGAGCGTAACGAAATCAGCGTGGTCAGACGGAAGAGCAGGCCTCATGGCCTGAGTCTCGCCACCTAAAATAAGGCTTCAATTCAATCCGTGTTTTGTGGGTAAACCGAAAAATTAGTTTACGGCAAAGCATTTGTCCGTCCGTCTGTGAACAACGCTAGCGGAAACACTGTAAGCAGGATTTTCCCAAAATGAATATTCCCCGAAAGATCTGCCTGATGACACGGCCCCTTGAATTTGAAACGGACATTTTGATTGAGGAGAGGGGGGCATGGAGCTATTTCAAATATTTTTTCAAAAATGGCTCCGATTTTCCCCCTGGTTAGAGGTAAAGTCGCTTAAGGAAATGGTGCGGGTCGCATGTTTTTTGACCTCTCTAAATTTCCGAAAATTGCAAAAATTCAAATTTTTTCGGCGTGTAGATTTTTGTTAAATAATAATCACAATTCTTATTATAATGTATATCATTTATGTTCTGTATATATGATACTACACAATATTAGTTTAAATAATTTGCGCAATGCGAACATAAATATTTAAATCAATTTTACTACGTAAAGGAAGGTAAAGGAAAACGCGAGTTCGGCGGTACAACGGTTAGCGTATCGGCCTGTTGTGCCCAAGTTTGTGGGTTCAAATCCGATCAAAGCCGTGGATTTTAAGGGTGAAAAAATCATTCGTACGCCTTCCTTCGACGGTGAAGCGGCTGTCCCATGTTGAAAAAATTTACTGCATGTAAAAAATCCTCAGGCTGACCTGGATGGCCGAGGTGGCTAAGAGCGAATACCGACTCAGCGCTTCGGTCCGAAGGGTCGCGGGTTCGAGTCCCGCCTTGGGCATGGCTGTTTGTCCCTTGACTTTGTGTGTGTGTTATCACGGAGGGCCTCGCGTTCAGCTGACCCCAGATCAGAGGAGCCCGCAAGTGTTTGTCTAGTGTATGGTCGAATATGCGTCCCTTCGGGACATAAAGGGCAACCGGCTGTCGGCTGGATAAAAGCCCTAGAGAAAAGAAGCTAAAAACGCCTGTTTCGTCGCCCGAGAAATAAGTGTAGCGAAATTTGCACGGTCAGACGGAAGAGCGGGTCTGATGGCACGATTGGTTGGTTGGTTTTTCGTGTTTCCGGGCGCGTCAACTGCTTCGGTCATTATTCCCGTAAGTGTAGTGCATGTCTGTTCTCAGGAGATGTCGGTGATCTTCCCTCGCTGGATGGCGAGATCCGGCGCCGACCTACCGTCGGCTAGTGGGGTTTCCCCCTAACCAGGACTCTCCCACCAGCGGGGCACCGCCCCAGCCGGGACAGCTCTAAGCTCCCGACCGGTCTCACAGAATATGTGGTAGTGTAGTGCGTGTAAGTGTGTGTGTAAGGGAAGAGGAGAGGACAAGGAAGATCCACCTCTCCCAGTATGTTAAGAGGACAAGACGTTTCGTTGACATCGCGATAACGGGAGCAAACACACCACAGCATTTGGACAATTTAACAGTGTTCGAAGCCTGAAAAAAACGAGATTTGAGCTGAACTTAACAAAGTGAAAATTTTACCAAAAGGAAATACAATATTTATGTCACAATGATAAAGCAGGCCTGCACGACGAGCCTGAGAAAATACGTGCAGCCGTATTTTAATACGCCGTCGCAGCATCCAACCTCCTCCAGGCCGAGATCGGGGCAATGGTAAGACGCTGACACCATCAAGAGCGCATCTCGATTCCCTTCGCATTCTCTCTCTCCCTCTCTTCATTCTCACTCTCCTTCTCCTCCTTCTCTCTCAGCTCGGAATAAGATGGTAACGAGTAATGAAATTAAACATTCAATTCAAAAAATGAACGATCTTTGCTCATTTTACCTTCTCCCCTTCCTCGACCACTCAGTTCATTAACGTGAAGACTCTCCTGCGTGAATTACGCTTAAACACTGGCATTCGCACAGGAGGGACATCACATCTGGTGGCAGCGGTTGCGCGAGATTAATTTCTCCGCTACGAACCTCACGCCTACATTGTAAAACAATTGCGTACTTTTCTGAGTGGTCTTTTCGAAACCTGTAGTCGATTCCTTATAGATTATCACCCCCCTTCCCCCCCGCCCCCATCACGTAGTTTGTACACCCCTAGCACGTCACCTTCCCTTTCTCCGAATCCTCTCTGCCCTTACATAACCGTACCCCCCCCCCCACCGTGGGTCCACCCCCTCTCTCTCTCCTTTAGCCCTCGTAGATTTTGCACTTTACAACTTCCTATAGCTCTCGTAAATTCCTCGCACTTATTATCAACCTGGAATTAGACTAACCAATTTCTGCTTCCAGTTTTTATTGTTTACACAGCCCCCTATCCTTACCCTTAATTATAAGATCAGTTCACTTACCAATTAGCCTGTAAACGGAATATAAGCCTTCTCTTCTATTCTTCTT
>BLKR01000464.1:0-170000 GCA_011170035.1 Teleogryllus occipitalis
ACGGCTGCAAAGCGCAACGGAGAATATCACAATTACGGACGCTCGCTCTCCAGAAGGCCGTTAAATAGAGATCCAACGCCTTGGAGCGCTTTGTCCTTGAGTCGGGGAACGTCGCAAGCATGCGCTGCCGCCACCCGACCCGACCTGAAGACGTTGGAGGCATTCGCCAACGGCCTGAGCATGGTGGAAATAACAAGGTGTCGCGCTCCGGAGGATGCGCAGTAGCAGCCAATCACGTTTTAACCCACGAATGAAGCGAAAACGGCTGGCGCACGTGTGCATTTGCTTTCCGTTTGCGAAGGTGATAGGACGTGTTTGGCAAGGCAGTGCGAAAGCAGTGGAAGATCGTGGTTTTGTTGGCGTGGGAAAGGTATGTTGTGGATTTGTGGTGCAAGTTATTACAATTATGTATTGTATGTGACTTGGCTTTAATAATTATAAAAGCATACATCACATTCCTATAATGCCTTATATTTAATCACTTGTTTATTATCAAAATTTTCTTGTGTTATACTAAGAAAATGTAAATTATTTTCATGTGGAGTTCAAGATGCCAAACTGCTGTGTTAAAAATTGTCCTAATAGGACTGGGACAATAGGTGGTGGGAAATATACATATTTCCGCTTCCCAAAAGAGCCCCAATTACGAAAGGTGTGGATGGAAGCTTGTGGGAGGAATGAAGAAACTTTTAAAGCAGATCATGGTAAATTTCAAAACGTTTTGAATAATTAAAATCCAGTGGCTTGAGTTTAGTTCAATATATAATAGCTTCATTGAATATTCTGTGGTTATAATAGCTTTATTGAATGTACATATGTGAATATAATCTGGACAGGGACTGTATATTCTTTTATATTTTGTATTTGGGATAAATTGTTATTGTTGATGAAAGAAATGAAAATGTGAAATATTTAATTGTAAATGGTCAGTTTTAGAGAATGAAGATTATTAACATGTATAAATTGTTCTAACATGTAAAAGATGTCCAAACATTTTACATATCATACTTTGTTTCAGTTACAAAAACTGCAGGAAATTTTTGTTGGTTTAAATTATTTTACTAAATCTTAGCCATACAATAATTTGATTGTATTGTCTCTTAAAACACAAAAGAAATTCATACATCAATTTTCAAGTAATAAAGAAATGAATTTAACTTATAAAAACTTTCAAAACTGTATTTTAATGTACTGAAATTTATTATGTACATGTATAATAATTAACAAAATGTATAATATAGTATGTATGTAATTAATGAACTCAAAAAGTGTAATGTAAACTTTGCAGGTAGAGTGTGCCAACAGCACTTTGAGAGTGTATGCTTTAAAAACTACAATTCACTGCAGATGCCTGGGAACAAACGTTTAGTTGCTGGATCTGTACCAACAAAATGCTTAATGTTGGCAAGAAAATCAAGTGAAAAGTCTGGGTAAGAGAATAGTATTATTTATTATACACTTGAACTACTTGTGATTATTATTCATAATAATTTAATTTTAAATACCTTTAGTAATAGAGAAGATATGATAATAGAATACATAATTTTATTGTTATCTTGTAGTGAGAGGACACCTCTCTTTGCATATAAGGAGCTTGTGTCTTCATTACGGAGAAATTCTGAGGTATAAATAAAAATATTTTTTGTAAATTGTTATATTCCTCTTGATCCATTAAGGTTAACTTTCATTTGCATTCATAACGTACTTTACGTAAAAGTTAAAACCAATATGTTTTCTATATTTTATCAGATTTGATGTATTACATTTTTAGCCACTTTTGATTCTTTTATATTTGATGTTTCTTTGTATACATTCTGAGCAGCCATTGACATATTTAAATGTGATTTGTTTTTTGTAAATGTAACATGGTGAATTTTTAAAATAAATTTTTTTGAATGGTTATAAATATTTGTATTTGATTCATTCCTATTAATCCTTTAAGGTCTGCTTTCCTTTTTGGTCTTACCACTTTAAATAAGAGTTAAAATGAGGTGAAATTTTGTCTACTTGAGCATTCAAAAATATCCAATTTTAAATTTAATTATTACATTTGTATAAATTCTCTCTAGACAGTTGAAATATTTCTGAAAATTTGTGAACAAATAAATTCATGAATATCACCAATTGAATACTGTCTTTGAGTCCTTGTTAAGTGATTCCTAATTTTTATTGTAATTATAACAAATACTATATGTTCATGAATTATATATTAAATTGCATGGTGGTTATTTCCACCTTGATAAAATGGTTAGAAACAGGTGTAAAGCCTTATTACAATATGTTTTTTCTGCTCTATGTTCTTTGCGGATACTTGAAACATTTCAAAAATTTTATAAAGTAATAAATAGCATCAACATAGAATTATATTTAATATTATTAAATAACTTGCCAATCTATGAAGTATATGACAGATTTTCGTAGAGTAGTCCTATCCACTAAAATTCAATAGTTGTCATTCACATCTTTTTGCGTTCTTACCAATCATCAAAGCAAATCTGAAACTGTAGAGGAATTGTAAAAATAGAAATAAAAGTAAAATTGAGTGTTTACTATACCTGGCCACATATAGTAGCCTATAATAACTCAAAAATCACGAACAAAAAATAGCTGTCATTCATCTTTTGTACTTGGCATTTAGGAAATCGTATCACATTTCTTTAACCAAAATAAGTTAATATTTCTGCTGATTGTCTTGTAATTTTGGTATTAATTATTGTTATTCTTCTAGTTATCTTCGATATGAAAGTTAGACCGAACTCAATACCGCCCATTGATTCCTCTCATGACAAATCTTTAAAAAAAGAAAAAAGGAAGTACACCATTATATTTTCCCTGACTACATAAAAACGGCAAATTAGATTTACTGGAAGATACAATTCTTTCAAAAGTAAATGTGACACAATGTTGCACATTGCAAGAAGCAAGATTATTTTTGTACCTTCAGATTATTTCTTCAGTACTTATTCAGGGACAAATTGTCTCAAAACGCTCATAAATAGTGACTGACAAACGTGTGGAACACATCCCCCCAAATAGTAGAAAACATAAGTTTAAATAGAAAAGTGATTATAATAACGTGGCCAAATATTGTAGGTTAGGTCAGGTCATTGTATTTATTCACACTTTTTGTATACAAGACCTGAAATATTTAAACTGCGAGCATTTCATGAATATCACCAATGAACTAATATTGAAGGTCTTCACAAAATTAAACGAGTAATTTTAATAACAAATATCGTTATTTTAAATAATTTTCAAATGTCCGCGCCTGCGTAGAAAATTTGAATTTGGCGCTCAGTTGGTGGGATATAATATTATTGGTCCATAGTTGGCGGCATGCGCACCGCTACACCTTGTTATTTCCACCATGGGCCTGAGCATCGCTCGCGCACTGCCTGCGTTGCATGGACGCGCTGGTGCCTATCTATGACGCCGATGGCACGCAAGACCGAATAAATGAAAGAAATCTAAGTAAATTCAAAAGAAACAATGTTTTTTTTATTTCCTTGGACGTCCACAGACGACTCGCACACTCAAAGAAAATGCAACTGATTACTTGTATATATAACTTTTGATAATAAATAGAAATATTATTAAAATTTGATTCCAGCATTCACATATTTACATATTGATACTAGTATTCTTATACAAAATACGTAAAGCAGATATGAAATACATTTAAATGAAGTTGATTGAAATATAAAATGTAATATACAACAAAAGAAACAAATGCAGATTGAATGTGAGAAATACAAATATTTCCATTCACTAATTCATTTTGTTAATACCGGAATTTACAATTTCAGTAATATTTTAGAATCATTGAATGAATTGCACTGATTTTATTAGTTTTGTGAGCAGCGACTTCATTGAGGGGTCCACTTCCGCTTCTAGCTCATTTAGTTCAAGATCGTAGTTTAAGTCTCTGGCATCTGCATCCTTGGTTTCGACAATAATAATAATAATAATAATAATAATAATAATAATAATAATAATAATAATAAAAACAACAACACTGAGCAAAGTGGCTCTGCGTAGCGCGCTGACTTCGCAGTCGGAACCGGCCATCCTGACTGGGGTTTTCGTGGTTTCCCTCGGTCACACAGGCGAACGCTGGGATAGTTCAAAATGCTCACGTTCACCCCACCTCTCATCATCCTCTCACCTCAAAATCCACGGCTCATCAATCTTGTCTTACCAAGGGAGCAGCGAAAAGCTGATCTCTACAGCAACATACGTTAATCTCTCCGGGATAGAATATAATCGATCCTCGGAAGAGAACGTTTAGTGTGGCCATATATGGCCGTCTGCTACTAATAATAACAGAATATAAAATTAGTGGTGCAACACAATGGCATAGGATTTCTCGTACGAGCTAGTTTTATAATTTCTTTGGTCTGGGCTAACTTTCCGGTCTTCCCAATCCTCTTGCTAGCTGCAATTTAATCGTCTAAAGTACCTTTTCTTTCAATTTCCTCAATTTTTTCGTTTCCTAAGAAGAAACGAATTATCACTTTAAAAATATTACTTTTAAAAATATTCGGAGCTGCTATTAAGAAGGAGGCGTTAGTGTAAAATGTGAAATTTGAAACTCTTTTTCACAGAAATCTTCTGAATTTTCGAAAAACTTCATTGGACGTCATTTGAAGCACTTCCACTCGCAGATGCAATAATGAATACAAATCGCTGGAAATTATACGTTAATCGTGTGAAAGATATTTAAAAACAGACATTCGTGTAATTCAAAAAAAGAATACTGCAAAAGGAATTTCATGTTCACTGAAATAGTGCAATTACCACTAATCGCGTTTAAACACTTCTGAGAATACGACATTTTGAGATCGTTCTTACTGAAAAGTTTTGAATTTTCGAGAAACGTTTTCAGACAAAAATTAAAGGTGTACTAGTAAATGCATTAATGCCAAGAAATCGCATCTATTGTAAATATTAATAACATGAGAAGCTAGTAAAACATTTTTTCTGATTTCTTAAAAAAAAAGGAAAACACCAACAAAGAATAGAGCAAACTGGCACTGTCAACTCATACTGTACATTTAGGACTAACTCTAGAATTGTTTTAAAAAATTGAATTGCTTTTGTGGAACTGTGTTTATTTTTTAATTTACACATATTGTGGGAACACTATGAAAAGTTTAAAAACAATTTATTTATGGCACTAGGCAGAAAACAATGAAATCGTTTTATGCATTCCAGATTGGGCCAGACAGACAAAAGAATTACATTGAAAAACAATCCAAATAGATTTTAGATTATCACTGTAACCTTGAGGTTATAAAAAAGCAGTACAGAATAACATACACTCCATTTCAATTACACACATTACAGTAAAATCTGTCTAAACAGGAACCTTTACCAACCGGACATTCCTTACCCGGAAAATTTCTTCGGCCCGTGAAGTTCTTCTTCTTCTTATCTTCAGGTATTTAGGCATGATGCCTGTTACGCCGCTTAGTACTGGTCCTTCCAACGCATTCTTGGACGTCCTATGTTTCTCTTTCCTCTTGGTTGATAATTTCTATTTGTTTAGGAATGCGGTCGTTGTTCATTCGAAACAGATGTTCTTGCCAAGAGTGTCTGTAGTTAGTGACTTTCTCTATGAGACATTCTACATTTAGCTCATTCGGATTTTTGTGTTCCTTTGTCTATCTAGGAGACTATATCCCGCTACCGCTCTAAGAAATCTCATTTCTGCTGCTTGCAGTCTTGAGATATCTTTTTTTGTCATTGTCCACACTTCACTCCCATATAAGCAAGTTGGTATTGACATAACTTTATAAAATTTGATGAGAGTGTCTCTTCTCCCTTTTGAACTGAGTGTTCTTCTTATGGTACCATTCATTTGATTGAATCGTTCTATTTTGTTATTTATGTCGATTTCGCCATAAAATGATATGTCTGCTCCCAGGAATGTGAAGTGCTGTATCTGTTCTACAGTTTTATTATTTACTACAATTTTTGAGCGTACCGGGTATCGTCCTTGGAATGCCATCACTTTCGTTTTGGTGTCCTATATTTCCAGATTATATTGACATTATCCGCTGCAGTTCATGAGTTGCTTTTTGTAATATATCTTCACCTTCTGCTATTATTGCTTGGTCATATGCAAAAAGTATTGTCCATAATTTTGTTCTCGTTAAGTCTAAACTATAAAATTTTAATCTGGTCTTCCACTCGCGAAGAGCTTCGTCTATGTAGATATCAAACAGAATCGGTGAAAGACTGCATCCTTGTCGTAAGCCTTGGTCCACTTTCGCTTTTCGATCTGGTTTCCAAGTAATACATATTTCGGATTCATTATACATACTTTCAATTACAAGAATCAGATGTTCAGGGATTCCTTTCTTTCTTAGTACTTCAAAGAGGGTATGCCTGGCTACAGTGTCAAAAGCTTTCTTGTAATCTACAAACAAGATGTGGGTTTCTTTGTTATATTCTCTGTGTTTCTCTAGAATTTGTTTTAAGACAAATATATTGTCTATGCAAGACCTTCCTTGGCGAAAGCCACTTTGCTCTTCCATCAGCATTGTTTCTGCAATTTTCCTTAATCTAGAGGTCACAATTTTTGAGTATACCTTATACGCAACGTTTAGGAGACTTATACCTCTGTAGTTGTCACATATTGTTCGGTCTCCCTTTTTAAAAATAGGCAGAACTACAGCAAGTTTCCAATCAGTTGGTATTTTCTTCTATTCCAGCATAGGTTCAAGAAGTGGAGAAGCCTTGTTTTAAATTCTTTAGTTGTACATTTAAGCATTTCTGCCTTAATGCCATCACTACCACTTGCTTTCCTATTTTTCATTTTAGCTAATGCCTCTTCCAGTTCCTCAAATTCTGAAGTTAAGTGAAATGTTCCCGTGAAGTAAAATGAAATTTTACACAGCTTAAAACGGAACTTCTCCAACGCGGAAATGGGACGGTTTTTGATGTCCTGAAAAAGGGAATCTCTTTTTTTGTGTGCCAGCAATATAAACAACCATTTCCATTAGCAAAATTGTTCATAATATGACATTATGGCACGAATCATTACGTTATCGCCATTTCTGCACGAAATATAAATCATCACTGACATAATAGTCAGAGTCCCCAATTATCATCTGCTATAAAGTATAAAAAATGCGGTGGTAATGTTATCTGTGTTCGCAGTAAAATAAAATATATTGTTAAAAACCTTGTACTTTTAAAATCTAATTTATTACTATTTTACAATTATGCTGCTGTCATTCGGTAATATTTAACAATAATAACCAAGAACATCAATTCGTTTTTATGAATATAATAAGTACAATTGGATAAATTTGTCAGACATTTCAGAAAATGTATTTAATTCCAAAGTGCTTACTATTTTTTTAGTTTCTGCACTAACCAATATCTTGTAATTTAAATCTTATTATTCACTGATTCTTCAACGTACTATTTTGCTACATTTGAAGATCGCCCTGCGGGACATTAGTGCTGAAACGTCCCCACCGCGGATGTCCCCTTAAACGCATACAATCATTCATTCCCTTTAATTTTGAATATGTGCACCATCAGGTTAAACATTACGCCTTACCCGCTGTGGACCCTTTCATTCCAGCAAGTGCAACGTAGTAACTCATCCAACCTTCTCCGACAGACAGGAAAGAACAGTCAGGCATACAAAATTTGAATATTTTTCATCCACCCAGCTTTCATTTTCTGTTTTGAAGCTTCTTGCAATATTTCTTTTTGGCAAGAAGCAACTCGTAACGTTCCGTAATATTTTCTTACTCGTGCAAAAAATGACATTATAAACTAATTGCATAATATACTATTACAAAACGGAGATCCTTGAAATTTAATGCATATGGAAATGTACTTAATTAAATTAATACATCCGCAAGTTTGTTTTAAATTCTCTACCCTTGCGACACGCGATTCAGTCGTGGCAGCCGACTTTAAAGAAGAGGGACATCAGCTGTCACAGTAGAATTCGACCTTGGGGTCGCTTGTCTCTGAAAGCGAAGGCCGTAGGGGAATTTCCTCTCTCCCGACTCTCAGAACGTGGTGTGCGGGCATGGCTTCTATTCAAGCGTCTCCCTGCCCCGCCTTGAAAATCTTAACCCATCGAGATACGCATTGCACAAGACCAAGGGCCGGTATCAAAGTCATTGTCGTGGGTTGCGACGTATTGTGCATTGAAAGACAGCAAGCGGTTCGAATACAGCCAGGAAGGTCTGTACTTTTCAACCCTCTCTCAGAAGCTGACAATGAGTGTTTAATATTCATTTATTTCTTCCATAAATACGTTTAATGTACATGAATTTTGATTGTTAAAATATCATTTAATTTACTACTTTCAAGACAGAAACATCTATATCACAAATGCCATAAAACGGACAACTTCCATCAAACATAAACCTTTCAAAACCAGAAATTTTGTCGATCCATTTTTTGTGTTCCGGCTTAGACAGTTTTACTGTATATAATTTTATTAATGCATAGTATGAAAGATCACATATTCCACTTACCTCACAGGCATTTAAACTTTCCATCAATGGAAGGGAAATTATCTCCCCGGATGACCAGAGCCTTACTCAAAACTCACCTATTGATAGCTAGAAATTGACCATGATAATGAAGAATTTTAAAAACAGAGCGATCTCTTTGTAATAATTCAAAATATATTTTTTAATAATTTATTAGTTTTACACATTTTATACATATTTCCATGTTATCAGACAGTATCATTATGATTTATCACACGTTTAACACTTTTTATTACATATTTTACCACTTTACATGATTGTGGATATTTGTGAAGATATTCTGGAAGATAGAGTATTCCTGGTGAATCTACTGGGGCCTATATAAAGCCTTCTACTGAGAAGTTCATCTCGCCTCAGGAATGTTTATTCACAGAAATCAGTTGAGCGGCCTGTGTTTCGTAAACTATCTCCTTTCACAGAAACTGTCCCTTTCACTGAGAAAAACATTTGGCCAAAAAACATTCAAAAGGCCTTCCCTCTCAGTGGCCTTGAATGTGGATACTTAAGATTCCTTTTGGGCGAAACCCTTCTGGCAGACGAATATTCGAAAGGCCTTCCCTCTGAGTGAGCTTACACATGGACAATTAAGAGGACCCTTTTGCAAGAAGCTCTTCTAGCAGATGGAACACTTCAAATTTTCTTCTCGTGAAGGAGTCCACATGTGGATATATATCTTTCGTAAGAAACACATCTAAAAGACAAAACATTTAAAAGTTTTTCCTTTATGTGAATTCGAATGTGGATACTTCAAATTCCTTTCGGGGAGAAACTCTACCAGCAGAGGCCACATTCAAAGGGTTTTTCCTTTGTGTGAATCCACAAGCGGCGAAATTAATTTTATTTGAAAAACCCTTCTGGCAAACGATATTGAAATAGCTCTTCCCATGTGAATTCGCACAAGCATAATTAAAGTTCGCATTTCCAAAAAACTCTTATTGAAGACGGAACATTAAAAAGCATGAATGTTACGCATGTGTGTAATTAAATGTCTTTAAAAGCATTCCTCCTTGCCGGAAGAACATTCAAAAGGCTTTTCCCCTGTGTGAATCCTCCGCATGTGTATAAGTAAATTTGCCTTTTCTGAGAAACCCTTGTTACAGACAGAACATTCAAAAGGCTTTTCCCCATTGTGAATCATCATGTGCCTAGTTAAGTGCCCTCTTTCTGAGAAACCCTTTGGGCAGACAGAACATTCAAAAGGCTTTTCCCCAGTGTGAATGAGCATGTGTTCATTTAAAGGTCTTCTTTCTGAGAAACCCTTGTGGCAGACAGAACATTCAAAAGGCTTTTCCCCTGTGTGAGTTCGCATGTGTTTAGTTAATGTTCCCCTTTCTGTGAAACCCTTCTGGCAGACAGAACATTCAAATGGCTTTTCCCCAGTGTGAATGCGCATGTGTATACGTAAATATCCCTTTTCTGAGAAACCCTTGTGGCAGACAGAACATTCAAAAAGCTTTTCCCCTGTGAGTTAGCATGTGAATAGTTAAAGTTCCCCTTTGTGCGAAACCCTTCTGGCAGACAGAACATTCAAATGGCTTTTCCCCAGTGTGAATCCGCATGTGTCTACTTAAATACCCTCTTTCTGAGAAACCCTTGTGGCAGACAGAACATTCAAATGGCTTTTCCCCAGTGTGAATCCGCATGTGTGTACTTAAATGCCCTCTTTCTGAGAAACCCTTGTTGCAAACAGAACACTCAAAGGGCTTTTCCCCAGTGTGAATGCGCATGTGTATACGTAAATATCCCTTTTCTGAGAAACCCTTGTGGCAGACAGAACATTGAAATGGCTTATCCTCAGTGTGAATCGGCATGTGTCTACTTAAATGCCATCTTTCTGAGAAACCCTTGTGGCAGACAGAACACTCAAATGGCTTTTCCCCAGTGTGAATCCGCATGTGTCTACTTAAATGCCATCTTTCTGAGAAACCCTTGTGGCAGACAGAACATTTAAAAGGCTTTTCCCCTGTGTGAATCCTCCGCATGTGTATACTTAAATTTCCCTTTTCTGGAAAACCCTTCTGGCAGACAGAACATTCAAAAGGTTTCTCTACAGTGTGAATTCGCATGAGTGTACTTAAATGTCCTCTTTGTGAGAAACCCTTATGACAGGCAGAACATTTAAAAAGCTTTTCCCCTGTGTGTATCGGCATGTGACGATGTAAATATCCTCTTCGCAAAAAGCTCTTCCGGCAGACAGTGCATTCATGTCTCTCTAAGAGATCATTTCTGGCTTGTGTCTGCGAAGAGTTTGAAGGGTTTGAAGGTTTGAAGAGCTTACTGAAGGGCGATCTGCAAAAGAAGATGTTTATTTCGTTAAAAAATTTGTCAATATAAGGAGTCAAATGGGACTTCCGTGTCGATTAAATAGAATAAAGAATTAAGACTTTGGATGGGAAAACAAAATGTAAGATCTCCCAAGTGATGAGGACCCCGGAAAATTATTCGTGCAGCAGGAGGGAGCACTATTGTGTTTATTGCTTCTCTACTCCCAAACAAGTCTATGCGCCCTTGGCTTACGCACAGTCTTCACTTGGTAGATGTTCGTAATTAAGCTTCCGTTTGGCGCTACCGCCAAACCCCTACCGCCTAACGAAGTTCCCGCCAAGTGCGAAGTTATTAAGTTTCTGTGCGCAAGGAGGGTGATATCTATTGAAGTTTATCGCTTAAGTGAGTCAAGCATGGATGACAAAATCGGCCGCAAATGGGTGTAGGGAGTTTGCATATTGAAGTGGAGTTCACGGCGATAAAGGATGCGGCAAACCGTCAATATCCGACATTAGTGGCGAAAGTTGACAAATCCACGAGTGAAAATAGACGAATAACTCTGGATTACCACTGCCCTTTTGTTTCCGATGTTTCAGAGGTTTTTGATGATTGCAAAACCGGTAGGTGTGCACTAGGTGGGCGCCGTGAATGATCACGGATGACCGCCGACGGCAACGAATTGAATCTTCACGCAAATTTCCTCGCCGCTATGCAGACGGACGTTTTTACTTCAATTGTGACGGGCGACAAAACTTGTGCATATCACTGCAAACCTTAGACCAAATACCAATCACGTCAGTGTCGTGATTCCTCTTCTCCCAAGACGCGGCAATTCACACACAGCTTATTAGTTGAGATACGGCAGCTTTGTTTCGGGATCAAAAGAGGATATTGTTGGTAGACGTAATGCCTTCTCAGATCACAATAAACGCTGGCATGTATTGTGAGACAGATAAAAATGAGTATACGAGGCGATGCTAAAGCGGATAAGAGGAATGTTGAGCAAGGGCGTAAGAATTCTCCACAACACACGTCCCCCGTCGCTCTCCTGCACTGAAAAAAGGATACCATAAATCGCAACAAAGTTTCAATAGTTACACAAAACCTTCGTATGCGAAACGGAGACCTTGTTGCTTTACTCCCTTTCCTGGTTACAACAGCATCTAAGATAAAAGTCAACCTTGATGGACCAACTGGCCTCTGATTTCTGAGAGGTTGATGTTCCTTCATAAACGGACCTGTCGGCCTCATCAAGCCTAATCATGCTGCAGAGCAGTAGCTGGCCACAGCAGCCAGGTACGTTGTCAGATTAATTACGTATTGAGAATATACATTGCAAAACATTCAACATCTGTTAAACACACACACACACACACACACACACACACACACACACACATATATATATATATATATATATATATATATATATATATATATATATCATTTTCAACATTTTTCAATTTCATAATAAAAGCATGATGCGATAATTATGACTTTATCAAGCAAAGAAAACATTTCTCACTCTTGCTCAAAACGGGAACGAAGTTTGACACAAACTGAAATAATTATATTATTTTCCGCCTGCGTTGTACATGTAAATATTAATGTCGAATGATAGACTAATTACGTTATATATTTATCAGCTACCAGTCCCAGGCGTTCGGCGAGCTTTTGGATGTGTGTGTGTGGTGGGGACAGGATGATGCCAGCGACAAGCTTGCTGCAACCTGACTGCAACGCAATATAATCCGTTTAACCTAAGAAAAATCCTGATTTAAAGTATAAGTGTAGGTTCACTACATAAGAACTAATTTGAGTCGAGTTGAGTTGATTTGTTGTGAAATTAACCTTGCATCAAAACTACTGCAAACGAAGGAGACAAGTGGAAACTGCATGCGTGCTGCTTGGCGATAAGGACCTGTGATATTTCAGCCGTGGATTGACGAGGGTCAGCAGCGCGCGTGGGAGAGGGTCAAGAGGAAGCGAGGGATGCGGCTCGCTAGACCGCGGCGTCGCGCCGCCGATCGGCCTGCGATGACATACTATTCAGTTCATTTTGGAAGGGTTAAGAGAGTGACTGGCCCTTCAGGAAAATTTCTTCGAAGTGGCGAAAAGTGCATCGTTTTGAAAGTTTTCAGTTTGTAATTATATAGGAATGCGTCGTTAGTGAAGCAAATCGCCGAACTTACTAAGAGTTCACTGGTAAGTAGCGTATTGAAACTTATCGTGCTGCATCAGTGTAAATTATAATCTAAAGGATATTGGTGGATATCTTTTAATAGGCGCCAGACTACAGAGTCTAAATTACCTTTTTCAAGCGAAAATCTTATTTCATTGGGCGTAAACGGGCGAATGAAGTTCGAAAGGGAATTATTCCTTCATTTACACCGCCTATTTGAAATCAAGCAAGAATTGTCAACCAAGATTAAAGAGAATGGTGGAATGGAATTGTAATTTTTAGGTACGCATATATTTTTACCTGAGTTGTAATAATAGAATGGTATATATTCGTTTATGTGCATTTCTATTGGACATAACGTACAAAACTTGGCCATTAATCCAGCTCAGTTATTTTATTGTAAATTGTAAAATTCCTCTAAAAGCTTATGTCGAACAAGATAAACAATTACTTCGTTTTACATCATCGGTTTGAATCCTTTCAATTCAAATTCTAATGTTGTTAAGTGGATATGGAGAACTTGGCTTCCAAACTCATTATTTTGCATTCATTTGTTCTTTTTTTAATAGTCAAAAAAGTACCTATTAAAAAAAGTTTAAGTTATTTGATTAGTTTTAATACTCAATTAAGCATTGCAAATTCGTACTAAAATATAAAAAAATAATATTTATTATGTTGCCAATTCATTGAAATAATTTTAATATAGTCTTGAAGTGACATTAATGGCAATTAGAAATTGTAGAATTAATTGTTGCGTAGTATTCCCATACATTATATGTGTACAGAATTTTGATTACAGTATTTAAATGGAGACTAAAGCCTATCATGTTATGTAGATAATTGAACAAAATAATAATGCATTCTTCAAAACAAAAAAAATCTTGTGTAAAACACTTTCTATTTTTTTATTTTTCAATAATTATCACTTTAATTATATTTTCAAATACTATTTTATTAATTTTATTTTTTCGGTAGTTTTTGGCACAGGTGATTGAAACTGGTCATTGAAACCGGTGATGGTTAATTGAAGCAGATATTCATGGATATTGTTAATTCTCAATGCCTATTGACAAGATCATGAACAGGAAGGTAAGCCAATAAACATTTTGCTAACATTGCAAACATCGTGAACTTTTGTGATTTCATTCGTATTTATCATTCACAAAATGTGTATACATTAATGGTTCAATGTTTTTAGTGTATCATTTTTGACCAGACAAGTTATTTTAAAATTCTCACAAGGTAATATAACTTTGTTATAATTCTGTTTAAGTTTCAATGTGTACTATGTAGTAGTGCTCTCAGAATGACTACAAATGAGTACAAGTAATATAAAAAATTCACATTCCCACTAGAAAAGTGTCATTTACTTCAAAATGCTGGTTTTTCACGACATTGTATTACAACTAGAGTTCTGAATCAAGTTCATGGAGTGTGACAATTTGTAATTTTCTTTTGAAAGAACAAAATACTTTCGTCTTGAAATAAAACAATTCAATATTACTAGACAAGATTCTTGTCCCTTTAAAATGCTAAAACCTGCATACATATGCCATAAAATTTAGTATTTTTTTCATTGTCTTTTGGAAAGGGAACACTAACAATTTTTCAAAATTTTACTGTCATATTCATCTTTTTGTGAGAAATGAATCTTTTTGAACATTCTACTATATCACCAGATGTAATTGGAGCATATTTGTCAGATAAAATCTGAGCCACTATGAGGTCAAATTCTGCATTTTCTGCTCTTGAAACAATGTTTTTCTTGAAATTTTATGGAAGTATTAAATCAAATTTGAATTTATTGGTTTATATAAGTTTTCCTTGGCAGTTACACTTGCATGTCCAGACACTAATTTCTAAGGCACTGTAATATCTTCAACAATATTTAAGTACTTCAAAAGAGGTAATCCTGCTGTTTTCAATTTCGGAATTGGTATAGGCAATTTTACAAAATTTAATTAAATATGCATTTTTATTTTATTTTTTATATATATTGTTTTATAACATATTTTATTTTTTTGCATGCAAGCAGACTAAGAGACTGCACCTAATTATTTTCCCTTCCCTTGTATCACTGTCAGTTACCAGTGATACTGAGTAGTGATCTATGTGTGTGTGAAATTAATCAATAGTATTCGAAGAATATTGAAACATACCCCTAACTGCTACAATTATTGGGCGATTGGTCGTAACCCGTTTCCAAATTTATAATAACATGGGCGCCAGGAAAAAGGTTACGATAATATTTTAACTATTATTACTCTGATAAAAAACTGATTATTATCCCGCTAGCTGGATCGATGGGTCACGTCAGAAATAATCGCTATTTTCTATTAATAGCCGATTACCCGATCTGCCATCTATACAGAATGGCGAGGAATCTGTAAACAGAGACTATTTGATCTAGCTACTTATTAGCTTGAATTGGCCAATGAAAATCATTTTATCTTGCTTTCAAGAGAAACTTAATGTTTATTTCTATCAATGTAGCAAATTAAAATGTGAAAACTTTACATTGAGAAACTTTCTTAGTCATGATCTGGTTCGAACCTTATACGGCGATTCTGGTCTTCGCGTGCTCTTGATTGGTGCTCGAAGAAACGCCTTCCCTTCTTGTATTTGAAGCTCCCAAATTCCGAAGTCCAAATACCACGAATCTTCTTTGAAAAACGAACACCGCCGATTCACCGCTTCGCACCACTCGAATATTTGTTCCAGCTCCACTATATTAAGTCTGATGCCCGTTCTCACCGTCTAAATGTCCAGTGCTTTTATGATTACACAGCAAAAAAGTCTCTCAGTTCTATCTTCCGTTTCTAGCAAGAAAATAGGCAAAGTCCGGTATCGTTTGTGAACCGCATACATTTATAAGTTCAAGAATGATTAGAGTTCACTCGCGAAAAAACTCCAAGTCTTATTTTTATGCACAGCAAAATATTCGGAACTCGACACGTTCCCCAAATCTTAGAAGCATTGCAAGTTCACTTCTGGTTCTGCCACGAAAATATTCAGTTCGAATACGTCCCTCAAGTCCGATTCTTGCTCTACCACACGAAAATATTTCAATGTCCCAACACGTATTGTAGACCCGCGAAATTTTTATAAGTCCTAACATGCACAAATTAATCTATTCACGAGCGAACTGCTCACCGTCACGACATGCGACCGAATGAATTTTATCCTCCCTTTTCAAACCCACAATGCCTCGCCTTTCTTTTATTTCGACAAAATGCCCAAACTTCCGTTTTAATAATCAGTCGACGCTTGTTCAACCAATCCCCAAATCTCTTATATTTCCTCCCACTCACGCCGTCACCTCACGGTCAGATGAATGTTTGTTTATCCTGACAACAACCACGACGTCGTTACTAAGGCGCCATATTGCCTATTATTTGCCCTAACCATTTCGCCCATTTACGACAAATATTTTGTAAAGCAACATGTCCCCATATTGGTATGTCACAATATAATCCTAAATTTTGAAGCAATCCAGAAAAGTATGCATTTAACAAAATAACTTACCAAATTTAAGTCACTTCAGAACTGGTTATTAATTTGCTAAGAAAACTTATTTGACTCATCCAATAAAATGAAGGCCAATCATTTCGTCCCACGCTAAAGTGATGAGTCTTCTCCCACCTTACACAATACTAAAATTATAATTTATCCCAACCTCTCACTATATTCGCTGTTATTGAGTGCACATTCTTCTCTACAATTTTTTATTGTTGCATTCAGGTGATAATAACAATAGTTAGGACATTAACTTGCTGGCAGTGTAGAATTTGTAAATGCAGGCCAATGAGCTTATTCATTTTTTGTCGTGACCGGCCGCACACAGTCAAAGCAACCGCCGCCGAGTGACGTCAGCGGAGCGTTATCGCCCCTGGCGAGAGAGGGAGGAACTACTACTACGACGACTTCTGCTACGGACTTGGAACTCTCCTGAGGATATTCGACTACTTGGCTGATTTCTTTTTGTTTTCAAGAATAAAAACCATTTTAAGACTCCTAGTCTTTTTTTTTTGGACATTACAATTGTCAAATGAGCAAAAAGGTTTGTAAGCAATGAGATTGATTCAAATTGCAGACCCAGCAGGTAAATCAATGCTGGGCAACACATTTTAATTACAGTTTTTAAATTTAACTAATTTGATTTGATTTTGATTGTATGTTTGTGTATTTATTACAGAAATTGAAATAACAGAAGTTAAAAATAATGATGATTAATAAATATGATTCATGATTTCTTCCACACACTTTTTATTTTAACAGTATGTAAACTATGTATGAATTCATTGTATTTGTGAACTAAGTGTTAATTTTATGTACGTGAATTTTGTGCTCGTGAGTGCAAGAACCATAAGTATAATGAAGGGACTAATAGAATTGAACCTTACGTAACCAAAATTAATACAAACATAAAACAATATTAAATTTGTAAAATGAGAGGTTAAAAGAAATAAAGAACAAATATATTCGAAAATAATTTTCAGCTACCTATTTAGCCATAATTTAAATAAATCGTGGCGTTTTTATAAAAAAAAAAGGGAATTAAATTTGTTTTCTGGGGGGTGAAGTCGTGTGAATGATTCTGGCTGTCCATGTGACGCCGCGTCTGAGGTTGTGTTGCCGACGTTTCAACCATCTTGTCGTGGTCGAGTGTGAGTGGGGCTTATGAGTTCTGGGCGGCCTGCGCCGTGGTTGGCGCTCTTCCGCCGGGGTGCTTGTGGTAGGGCGCTGGGAACCAATCAGAGCCCTGCCGCGTACGCAAGCGTACGAGGCCTCGGAAAGAACTCTGTTTTTGCTAGTTTTATGTTCTTGCGTCGAGAGACGCGGCGGATTTGCTCAGAGCGGTGCAGAATAAGTAAATTAAGACTTGGGAGAGAAGTAGCTAGTAGGAATATAATGGTGGTTTTCAGTAGGTAGTTATTTACATTTATGTAGTTTGCGGCTATTCCGCGTTTGGGATATAAGCTGACTTATAAATGCTGAGTTGGTTAGTTAAGTTGGTTTGGCTTACGGTGGTTGGAGGCAGCGAGCGTCAGTCGGGAAGTGTTTGCGCCCAGCTGCTGGCATTTTATTGTAATATTGAACGTATTTTTGGAAAAGGCTGGATAAGTCCGCATTACTAAATATGGATACAATTTGGTTTTTAGCTGTTTCCAAAATAAATTCTTTAATGGGGGGGATATTCAGTTTCTTCAGGTAGTGGCTGAAGGGTTTTCCTAGTTCAGGGCGGCACGCAGTTCTAATGAATCTGTTTTCTGCTTGGTTAAGGTTTCGCATATTATCTGCTGATGCTGTGGCCCAGGTTATGCATGCATAGGTGCCTGCGCTTCTAATACACGCTTTGTAGAGCAAAGCTTTTGTTTTGTCTTTGATGTTTTTTGCTCTTAAAATGGGTGACCGCCGAGCAATGCGAGAGCCCATCTTTTTTGCCGCTTCTTTGCATTGGGCTTGCCACAGAAGTTTCTTGTCGAATAGCTTGGCATTTGTTTGCATTTATTGTAATGCCATTCAGTCGGCACCAGTTTACAAGATTGTCTGTTGCGTCTTGCAGTCTTCTAACGGCGCTTTGCGTTCTTGTGAATTTAGTTGCAAAGGCCACGTCGTCGGCAAAAAGATATTCTGTGACGTGAGGCGTTTGTGGAAGGTCATGGATATATAGTGAGAAAAGTAGAGGAGAAAGCACGGCTCCTTGTGGGACGCCGGCTAGTATGGATTTGATAGATGACTTGTGGGATTGAAATTTAACGTAGAAGGTTCTTTTTTGGAGGTAGCTGAATAGAAGACGGCATAGATAATTTGGAAGGAATTTGTGACATTTCTGAAGGAGAATACGGTGGTTGACTTTGTCGAATGCATAGGAAAAATCGAAAAATATTGCAGGAATGGTACAGTGAAAAGAGAGAGAGGAAGCGATTTCCATTGCAAGACGAAATGTTTGCATTGCCGACGAGTGACCTTTACGAAAACCAAATTGTGAGGCTCTGATGGCTTGTTCTTCATCCAATTTAGAAGTGATGGTGAGGAGGAGAAGACGCTCAAATACTTTTGAAATTTGCGATAAAAGACTAATAGGACGGTAATTTTCTGGATCGGTGGAGTTTTTGTTAGGCTTTTGAAGTAGAATGATTTGCGCTTTTTTCCATGAGGATGGAGAGTATCCGGTTTCAATTACTGCGTTCATGATCTGAACAAGGGCAAGGACGGCGCTCTTAGGAAGGTTCTTTAACATCTTACCGCTTATTAGATCAGGGCCACACGCTTTTCGGTCGCATAATTGTTTGATTTGTCGTGGTCTTCCTCACGGTCTTCCTTGGCACAACAGCCCTGAGGAAGACCACAACAAGATGGTCGAAACGTCGGCAACACAGTCTTCGACGCGGCGTCACCTGGACAGCCAAGATCATTTACTTGTTTTCTGGGGATCAGTAATAAAAGTTACTATTTAAATGTACTTGTGAAGTTTAAAAATAGTTTTGAAACAGACATAAAATGGATTTCAAAATAATTTTGAAACAGTTATAAGATATTTATGAGATAATTACTGATGACTGTAAACATGTTCTTAGTCTCCTTGTGTATTTAATCTACCCGATCACATAGATGATTAAGTGGTACATCAATGTTTCATTATCATTTGTTAGCTATTAAGTTTATGTCAATATATTTCATTCCATTGTGAATTGTGTTATATTTTACACATTTTACTTTACTAAATAAATATTTTAATGTTAAATTCTAAAATTTTATTTCTAGGTACATGCTGTTTCAGAATATTCATTATATTATATATATATATATATATATATATATGTAATGAACCTATGATATATAACTTTTATTCAACAATGCAGGCATTAATGATGTATGTATATCTACCGTAATAACAGTCAGACGGACGGACGGACGGACGGACGGACGGACGGACGTAAACTTGAAAGCGATTTTCCGCAACTTTCTTTGCACTGTGTAAAGACTACGTACATGTGCGAGAAACGAAGAATTGATCAATGTTCAAGATTTTAATTGATGTAAAAACGATTAAATATAAATATTTCTTTGTATATATGAAAAATGGGTGACCTTACTTGGGGGATTACCTTTGTCCATGTAGATCAACCATGACAAGTGAGAAGACTATTGTTAAAGAAACATTTGTCCAAGATATACTCCGCTCCCTTTACTGCCCAATAAAGTAGAAATAGCATTTTGATCCACTTTAAGTAATTCTGATCTCGTGTTTCATAAAAACAAGATACAAGTATATGGTTCTACTATCGGAAGTCTAATAGTGTGTTATTCGCAGATCTGGTTATGTACAATTAGAAAAGCACATTCTCCAAGATATTAAATTCTCATATTATATTAGATACGTTGATAATATTGCAAACAAATCAAATACAGGTCTTAAATAATTAATAATAATTCACATATGAATTTTCTGGCTGTAACAATTCACAGAAAGGATAACCAGATAACCAGATCTGTATGGTTTATAAAGTCATGTTGCACAGAAACTATGTTAAATTATTTATCTAAATATCCTCCAACAATGAAAATGGCAGTTAATTTGGTGGACAGAGCAAGAAAGTTATCATAACCACAATTCCACTCCAAGAAATTGAAAAAGTGTCTCTTACTTGAGTTTTAAATAATTATACAATTATATAAACCAAATTAAAATGAAGAAGCAGCTAAGAATGATAAATAACGTGAAGCATCCAATAATTAAAAACCTGGAATTACCCATTATTGCAGGGAATAATAGAATTTAACGCTTACTCCACATCCTTCAGATAAACAAAACAATTTAGAGAAATTTCAAAAATGATTTGCAATAAAAGTAGTTAAAAGAAGTTAATAATCTGTGTAATAATAAAGAGATTGTGATGATTAATATGAAAGTTAAAACTACCAAAGCTTATGCAAAATTTTAGATAAAACTAAGGGCTAAAAACCACATACTTTCTCATACAATTGGAAACAACTACATAATATTGAAACATTGCATTTTCTGTGCTACTAACACTTCAACTCTTACTTGAAAATTCCAATTCAACCATTTCAAACAAAGTGCCTGTGATGTATATCAGCATTCATTTCAATAGACAGAAGCAGAAGTCATTTCTTACTTTGACAAATGAAAACCAGGAATAAATTTGGGAGTTACAGAAAATTATAAGCGAGCATCATATTGTTGTCAGTGTAGCATTGTCAAAACTATGCGCAATACATTTGGCATACAAGCTCGGCAAATATTTTCTTATCAATTCATGGCAAACGCTTATTTTCATCTGTAATCAGATTTTAACTTGTTTATGGGTTAGATATAGACTATAAAACTTCACAGCCATTAACATATCTAGAAACGTTACAAGTGTTATTACCGCCGAGCCAAAAAGTTAAAAATCAAGGCGGAGCATAGTGGACACGAGATATTTTAATATGGACGAGGCAGTAATAACATTAACAGATCGTGGTATGTTCAGCATTTTATCGGTCACCATAAAATCTCGCGTATTATGGAAAATGTACATTACTGCGATAGCAATCCCATGAATTCTGTTGCTGCGGCATGTTCGTACAATATTGTGGGGTGTTGCCTGCGATATATCTATATAAACAATATTTTGTACTGTAGATTGAGAATGATGGATGCAAGTAATTCTCCTGAACCTTAAGATACCTAAAGAAACAAGGTTCGGTTAGGAAATTGGTGCGTTGACTTCCAGTGGCGACACCTTCACACCGTCAGTAAATACTAATAGCGGAATAGTTTTATTTCGTTGAACATGAAAATTAGGTTAATTTACCTAATTTACATTTGGATCATTTCCGTTATATGTATACCAGTTCATTAGGCGAGGGATTCAGTTTCTTTGACACCAAACCTTTTGTACACCTTACAGGAATTGGTTCTCTGCAATGTGAACAGATGAACGTTGTGATTCCAGTCAATCAACATTTACGCGGTACATTTAACATTAGTTTTACACATTACAATTTAATAGTAAATCGATTACTATAATACTAATTTATAAGTGCTCCACTGCTGCTTCGAAATTCCTGCTAACCCACAATACAACTAATTTTATATTACTAGTTGGTAAATCGGAAGTTTATGGTGGTCACTCTGCCTTTAATCCAGTGATGTGATTATTTGTATTTTTCACGCTAGATATCTAATTTTATAACCAATACATTTTCACACCATGTGGTGATTTTTTTCCATTGTTTCATAGCATCTCCTAGAGTGGTAGGTGGCCATGCAAGTGGTATGCGTTCTTTGCATTAAAAATCTTCAATGTTATAAATCAAAATATCAGTGGCAATATTGTGAAGTAATTGGCATTAAAAGAGTCTACGACGTTATAATTTGTAAAATCAGTGATATTCTGTACAGTGATTAGCAATTGTGAGAGCTAATTTAACTGTTTCTCAAAATACATTAATTTTCCCCACCAAAAAAGAACCATTTCCAATAAAGAAGGGAACCAAACCTTTCGGATAGGGAACTGGTATACGTATAACTGAAATGATCCATACATTTTTCTAACGGTACTAGTAATTCAAATTTTTCAAGTGATAAAACTGGTTTTAATTTTGTTTCACTACCTTCCACATTATTTAATAATGTGAAAAAATATGTTATAATACCGATTTATAAAGAAAAAATTTTGACAGTACTGCACACAAAGTTAACACACCGAAAATTAATTTAAAAAATTAATATATTTTGCCGTATGAATTTGGCCCCAAAATCCATTGACAAGTATTATACTTTCATATTCAACTATGTTTCCCCGTGTCTCCTATAGTACTTAAAATTAACTAAAAAAAAAACTTTTTAACATAAAACACCTCTAGTCCACGAACTAAACTTAATCAAAGCAATCATCTATAATTTTCGATACACTTGAGAAAACAAATAAATGCACAACTTGTAAACAAATAAATGCACACACCACATGGAATTTGAATTTGAAAACTAACAGATCCTGTGTCAACTTACATGTGTAATTACACTGAAAATACGATTTATCTTGCGGTGTAACATGCAACATGCTACTACTTTTCCTAATACCCTCCCAGAGTCAGGTACAGGTCTTTGCTATCGCAGACTCAACAATACTTCAAAAAGAGACTGAATTCTCATGAAAGTGACAGCCAGGGCTTAAAGGGATATGGTACAATCTGACAGGTATTTTATAAAAATTCCATGTCAAAGAGTAACTTCTTCAGTGTTATGTAAAAAAATTGATGTGGATTGACCTCCTCATATTTCTCATCTCCAGAAGTTTTACAACTTCTTTTTAAAGTACTCCGAGATCAAGAAAACGTTACCTCTTTGGAAGCTCACTCCAAACCTTAGCTGCACTAGCAGTGAAAGAATTGTTGAAGACATCTAAATAAAATTTTAAGATTTCCATCAAAATGATTACCTGGTTATGATTAGAAATCTTTGTGGGAGAAAAGAAAATTATTTTCAAACATTATTACTTTCTTTCTTTCTCTGACTTTCCATATTATAAAAGTCAGCCATCAAATATTAAAAATTTCCCTGAAAAACAGCCTTAGAGAAAAATGCACTGCTCTTTGTCATCCTGAAGTTAACTATCACTATAGTAAGTTGCCTATGAATTCATCATGGTTAACTCAAAGGAGAAGAAGGTGTAAATTCCTCCTGACAAGGAAAGCAGTAGCAAGTTCTATCTAGACATCTCTCCTTCACACCACTAGATGCAAACTCGGCAGAAAGTGTTTTCACAGTGATTTTTGGAAAATGAAATCTCCTCCCCAAGCACAATTCCCACACAGTATCACCACCTAAGCATATCTTTTTTCCCTACTCACCAGGAGTGCATGAACGTTCATCTGTATCTTCAGTTTTAATGCGAAAACTTTCAACACTCGTTGCCAAAGGGTCCTGTAACAGGACACCGAAGATCACTTTGAAGGTGAGCTACACAACACACACTGCATTTCACTTCAAAGTTTAAAGACAAAAACAAAAATTGTTTCATTATAATTTTGTACACTGTGGGAGATGAAACTCTGGAACTGACAGTTAGGTGTTAACTCAATGTTTCCATGGCAGAGGTAGGTACAAGGCCAAATGGATTCGCGAGATATGTCAGCTTCTTCCAATCCTTGCATATGGTGTGAAAGCAGTCCCACATGCATGGCTTTGGGTTTTTTGTGTACGCAAATGCATTGGGTCATGATGTCCCATGACAAGATGATCTCGATAAACTGTTATTAATTTTTGATTAACGTATCCCATCAGTCCAGCTATGAAAGAGGTGAGTAGTGGGTGATACTTCACCATTGGCTAACTAACTGTCAATACCAAAAAAATATCTCCAGAGGAATAATACCAAAAAATTAAATAAAATAAACTTTGTGTGGTTTTTTGAGATTGTGTCCACGAAATTAGAACAATGTGGGTCTTTCACTGATGAAAGATTCCTGAGTTCATTGTAGTTCTCTTTTCTTTTATGGTATTTTCTGATTTTAAAGTACTTGTTTAGGAACACATCTATTCACAACTACTGTACTTCAAAAATAAAGTACACTCATCAACTGCTGCAAAATGATTTAAATGGGCAATTTTTGTACTCATTTGGCCTCCTAAATACTTGATTGACTGATACCGAAAGATCAGAAAATATCACAACAGACATTCATTAAAATACTCAGAATTATATAATATTTAATGTATTTCCGTGAAAACAAACAGAAAAAGTTAGCTGTAATACCTCACATTCCTCCTCAACCTCTTCTTTTGTGACCTCTGCAGCATTAAGAAACACTGTGACAGGTGGCTCTAGCTCCTACACACACAAAACAAATATTATCCATCATTTCCCTTCGCTCAATTCTCAGTTGTTAGGACACATTTTATTAATTTTTCCTCTGAGAAAGAAATACTCTCAAGCATTCAACATCAAATCAATTTGAGAATAGTACATGTGAAAAGCTTACTTCTTCATTTTCTTCCTTCTTAATCACACTACTCAAGGGGCTTGTATCATGTAGGTCCTATGAAAAAAGCAACAAAAAACAGCAGTTTAGCAATTCATGAAAATAATAAAAGTATAGAATAACAAAAGAAAAAATTCATACTAATGTTACAGATGAACAATCACAAAGATTAACAATAACAAGTAATTCAAAAGTAATACTAAAGGTCCCAAATTAATTTCATCTATATAAAGAACGCTCCCAAAATAATGCTCCATATTCTAGTGAAAAATGGACCCCATGAGGGGAATCCTCACCTTGCATTCCTTCTGAATCTCTTTATCCAAAATTTCTGTGTGTTTCAATCCTTTGACAGGCAACACCAGATCCTACACACACAACACAAATATCATCCATCATCTTCTTTTACTCAATTCCCGTTCATTATGACACATTTTATTAACTAAGAACTTTTTCTAAGATGAAAATTACATTCTCAAAGAATCAAAAAGAGGACATTAGATGTGAAAATTGAATAATAAAAAAAAATATCAATGATAAACTCATCTGACAAATCTTGCAAACCACTGCCCAAAAAATTACAAATTCAACCACATAAACATATTTGAAACAATAATCTTTACAGAAATCCCCTATGAAACCAGGATTCTATTTCTCTAAACACAGAACCACACAAAACAGGAATCTACTAGACCTTAATACTGCATGCACTCCTTCATAAAAGTGCTTTAGTAGACAGCATTACATGGAGAAAAAATTCGGGACAATTCACTTATTAATTTTAACTTAAAAATTCACAAAACATTTTGAAAATATCTGTTGTTTCTGTTAATTTTCGGTGTAACAGTTAAATACGTTGTCAAGTTATGAAGACGCGTTTAGTTGACATAAAATTCTTTTTAATTTTGAATACAAATACTGATTCCAAAATATTTTTGCTTCCTTTAAGAGTGTAGAAAGTAAAAGTGAATCAGATTTTTTTTAAAAAGTAAACACGTTCATTATTTGATGGTTTAATTTCTTCATTTAGGAAATTGTCTGATACAATAAAGCTTCAAGCTGTGAGTTCTGCAGGGCATCTGTCTACCCATCTCTTTCATTCTGGTAATGCATAAATAGTACATTAAAAACAATGATGTAATACACGAGTGTGATATTACGAAACTCACTCATACCGTCACCTTCACACGAGTGTATTAAGACATGGAGTTTTATTTCGTACTTTTGCTACGATATATCAGTTAAACTTTTACATTGAATTGTTTCATGGCAGTTGATGTGCAGGATTCAACCAAGGCCACCTAGCGGAGAGCTACCCTACCTGCCTCAGGTGCCTTCAGTTTATCAGTCTGCCTCCAAGAGAATACAAAAGTTGCGGCAATAATTCCTAGGTCACCATTTTCGCTATTTCTCTTATTTCTGGAGATGCCAACTCCTCCTCTCATTCACTAGACACTTTTAAACTAAAGCATTGGCCGGTTTTTTAGGACCAACACACAGCAGCAACATATAACACAAAACAACATGTGGTCTGATCTTAACGTCAGTCAAATGTTCCCTCTACCACTACCTCTGTGCTAGCCAAATAGTATCAATGTGAAATTATGATCCAATTTATTTTAAACTAGCTGACCCGGCGAACTCTGTTCCGCCTTAACAGTCGGTCCCATCTTTTTTTCGCGTCGCACTCACTGTATGAAACTGTACTATCCTTGTTGCACTCGTGATAATAAAGGTATTGCACATTTGTGTTTTTCTCTCAAACAAAGAAGAATTTCAAAAAAAAGCTCTGATATTAAATAGATAATAAAAAAATCTATTACGTAGCAGAGCGTTTTTTTTTTGGAATTGATTTTTGTTTAAGAGAGAAATACAAAGCTGTAATAATAGGGATCTGCTGTTAAAGGCAATAAATAAGCAGATTTTGGAATTTATTAAGTTAAATTGTTTATTAGAAAATGCAAATAAAAAAATTAAGTAGATTAATCATTCATTACTGTTCCTGTATTTTGGTGCATAGGTGAAATATATATGGGTATAACGTAAGTATATAATAGGTGTAGTATATATAGATATAACGGCGAACGAAAAGCGGCTATCATTATCGCCTTCTGTTATCAGTGCGGCGTTACAACAATGGGTTACAACAGGCAACAATGACCGCTAACATGCGAAATCACGCGAAAACGTGCGTTCTCACACAGGAACGCTGTCAAACGGGATAAACAGTATCCTATGTCCGTCTCCTGGCCCTAAGCTTCCTGCTCACCAACTTTCAGCCAAATCGGTACAGCCGTTCTTGAGTTATAAATAGTGTAACTAACACGACTTTCTTTTATATATATAGATAACGGCGAACGAAAGGCGGCTATCATTATCGCCTTCTGTTATCAGTGCGGCGTTACAACAATGGGTTACAACAGGCAACAATGACCGCTAACATGCGAAATCACGTGAAAACGTGCGTTCTCACACAGGAACGCTGTCGAACGGGATAAACAGTATCCTATGTCCGTCTCATGGCCCTAAGCTTCCTGCTGACCAACTTTCAGTCAAATCGGTACAGCCGTTCTTGAGTTATAAATAGTGTAACTAACACGACTTTCTTTTATATATATAGATAAAGATAATATTACACGTAAAAATTACTGATAATAAAATTAATTAAAACTGACAGACATAATATATTATTAAATGCAATTTTAAGGCCAGTCCACAAGTACTATGTTGCTCATGTTAAACTGACAATTTCATGTTCTTTTTTCTCAGGAAGTATTCAAAATACTAATTTGAAACTTGGTATTAGAATAAAATAACACTTTCTACACATGATGTAGTAGTTTTATAACATTTGTATCTTTAATGACATTTTATGAAACAAATAAGAAATCTGATACAAAAATTTGATTTATTTTAGATAACTTTGAGAAAACTCCAAATAATTAAAATTGAACAAAACCCTAAAAATGTCAAAATTTTCAGATTTTTCATGTTGACTCCCCTTAATGTTCACAATGAAACAAAACATATCCTAGAATGATTCTCAATAATTAATGAAGTGTCAAAAATGGTTTGTAAAATTCTCTATGATTGGTCAAGAACATGTATCATAATGAGTATCATTATACAACGGTTTGCAATCATCAAAGGACAGAATTACAGAATTGGGAGAAGAAAAAAACTTTTATACCTTGACATTGCTATGGTTAATAAAGTCGAAACCAACTAGTCATTTACATAATAAAGTACAATTACAATTTACATTAATGCAAATGTTTCCCTCCAAAAGCTCCTTCACGAAACCTCATACAATATATGAAGGAATAGAAAACATCAGTAATATTGACATCTAAAAATGCCTAACATGTAACTAAAATAAGACTTTCAGTTAATGAATCTTACATATATCTCATCAAATACCCCCAGATGTGTTCCTATATGGCACATTTTAACCGCATTCTCAATCATTGCATAAACAAGAAACACACTCAAGTTTCTGAAAATGGAAGTTAACTATCCTGAGAGTGGTTTTGTCCTTTCTCTTCACGCCTGTGTTGCATCACGGGCCAAGAAGTGGATGTATGTAAGTACTCAATATGAACACATGGAGGCTCCCTTGTCATATAATGGTAAGTCTTGTTAGTTTTTATGGAGTGCTGTGTTTCTGTATAATTTTTTTTTAAATTCATGTTGGTTCATTAATCTCTGTAAGGAATTAAGTATATTCTTGTCAAATATTAATAGTTTGATTTTTGTCTTGTAGCCAAAGAAAGGGGGGAATGTAATCCCTGAAACATTACTTGGTAAATAACACACTATTAACTTTTCTTAATGATAATTAAATAATTTTGTTTTTATGAACTGCCTGTACATGTAACCAGGTGGCCTAATACATTTAATATATGTGATTGTGAAACAACAGACAATCATTGTTTTATAATGTTTATGAGTAGAGACCAGATTTTTATGTTATTACATATTTTTTGCTTCTCTACTTACCATTCTCAAAATTGAAATTTTGGCGAATCGTTGCCATCCTAACACAATATCAAATTTTTTCATTACATATTTTGTACTATATTACAAATTTTGCTATTTTCACAAATAATTTTTTTAGTGCATGAATTTTCTTCAATTTTAATATTTTTTTTATGAAAAAATATTTTTAAATCATCAGAATTTTTTCCAATTTAACACTATGTTCCGTTGACTTGAGGTGAGCTACATCAAAAGATGCAGTCGCATGTTTCTACACTCCTTCACAGATGTTTCATTAGCTCAGTGATAGGGAAGTACGCTACAGATCATTTTGATCTTTAGGTGTGAAAAGTATTGTGGACGTCACATTTCATATTGTTCCATGGTTCCATGCCAACACTACAACCATAAAAACAATCAATTCAAACTGCCCTTCTGTACTGAAGTTTAATCAAAATGGCTTTCAACTACAGAACACTCACTGTAACATACTTGTATTGAACACAACACAATCATGTGCACCCAACATTTGTCAAATCATGTTTCCCAATGTTTCCATGTTTCCCATCAACTCCCTCGTCTTCACCTCCAATGTGGAAGAAACATGGTAATGTTTCTTCCACATTGGCAGTACCATAGTAAAATAGAAATGTCATATCAAATCAATTTTCAAGACCCAAAAAAAATCTTGTAACGCAACTCACAATGGATGTAGCTCCTTCAAAAAACTCATCAGGTTCTTCTTTAAACTGAAATAAACAGAAAATTAGAGTAATAAACATTTCCGTCGTACTTGCAGTACCACTTCAAGAGGTTATTTAGGTGCTAAGGAATTAAGAATTTCCTAGTTTGCCGTGGTTGCAAACTGTACAAATCAGAAACATAAAAATTGGCGTTATACCTACACAGCTATCTTACCTTTTCTACTTTAAAAATACTTTGAAACAATATATCTTGTCCATCCATTTGTAACAATGTTCGCTAAACACGAATTGTCAACGCTTGTGAATAGCGTGTGGTATTCTTTAGTGCTGGAAAGAAACAGTGGGTCTATAAACAAGGGTCAAGAGTGGGCACAATTGATTCAATTGATCATCAAATATATTTCTTCAAATATAATCCTATATGGTCGCGAAATTATAATAAAACTAACCACGAACTTCAAACTCCTATGCCTAAACTACAGTAGTATGGACAAATCTTCCATAACCGCAGTGCTCAACCAAGTGTGTATACCTCAGAGATGGCAGTCAATGTATAACAGAATACGTGTTTGCAGTTGGCTGACTTGTAAATGGCTTCGACGCTCCCTTTTGTGATGTTCTCGTCCAACGAAAATATAGTGCGCTTTGAGAAATAATTGAAATCAGTCCTATGTCACTAGTAAGGCCGGTAGAAGTCGTTATTTGAATTTCAGCCCGACGCCATATACAACTGGATTTTCACCAACGCGATCTGACGGTGAATCTGTGAACTACTCATTTTGAGAGTTTGGCGCGACTGAGGTGGTTGATTCAAAGGCGTTTGTCTCTGAGGCGTTTCATGAGCTTGCATCTGCCCTTGGCGAGTGTTTGCTGTGTGCAATAAATTCAGAGTATATCTGTGTGCTGCTGTTGCTAGCAACAGGTGATTTCGAGTCTGGGAAGATATCTGCGTTTTTGTAATATCGAAATCTACGAGAAGATGCTGGGTGTCCAATTGCACCAATTTGAAACCAAAATAAGCCGTTACAAAGCGGTTATTTGGATTTCCGAAAAACGTTAAAAAGTGAGTAACATTTTTCGTATCTTACGTTTCTATGCATGTAGTTTGTTGATTAACACTGATTTTTTTATTTTTATTTTGTTGAATTGTGTCAGTAAAATAAATGTTTATGATTTAGATGCAGAGAATGATTAAAAGCACTTGGGGACCCAGCTCTTGCCAAATGTTCTTGGAAGAGATTGACAACAACCAGATTTGTTTGTAAAGAACATTTTGTGGAACAGCATTTATCTGCGAATTATAGGACGTATGAATATGCTGTTCCAAAAAAATTTTCGTAACTGCGAAATCCCCTTTGCGAGGAAGCCTTGCGGGATTTCGATGCAAGCGTTCCAGTTGAAAGAAGTAAGTTCATTTTCTTCAATATGCATTTAGGCGTTTCAGTATTGTGTCGTAAAGTGATTCTCTAATGTATATTTTCGGTTTCAGATGTTCAGATTCGAAATCCAGAAATTTCAGTGGATGTTACTCTCGGTGAGACTTCATTTCAATAGAAATAAGTATAATTTATTTGTTCAGACAACAATTTGTAGGCAATATGCATTGCCATAAAACAGTAAAATAATGTGAATAAAGTGTTTCTCATAAGCAGATTTTTCTGGCTATGCACATATTTGGTCCACTCAAATTTGCTTTATTTTATTATTAGAGATATCATGAGATTGGTATTGCAGACACACTGGTATGAAATGTGTGAAAAGTTATTGCAGATAATCTGTATATTTTGCAGTTAAAAACCATGGTACAGATTCATGAGTGAAAACAATGTTGATCTAATATTTTTAATGTTAAAATTATACCCCAATAAGGTCGATTAACATGGAAAGAAGATTTTCTTTTTAAATTTGTTCTCTTTGAGAACTCAGGCAGATCATTTTAAAGAATTATTGTTATGTGCAGTGAATGACTTTCTTCATTCTGCACAAAGTCTGTGAACATACTTATACGCTATGTTTGTAATGGTACAAGAATTGAGCGTTTTAAGATCAGTGTATATTCTGTCATTGGATACAGATTCATTACATAAACTATATTTCCCACATCTGATTAGGAAATTGTAATTAAATTAAATTAAATTTTAAGATGAAATTCATTCTGTTAAAGATAGACATTTTCACAAATTTGGAATGTCTTTTTTGCTATGTTAAGACACTTTGTTGAGAAATCAGGAATACAAAAACTTTGTGTCCCTGTTTCAGAGACTATTTTTATGCATTTTTAGGATTTGTTTAATGCTTAGTATCTGGTCTGTGATATATTTTTAGTATTAGTATTAATTAATTTGTATTACTGGTATTGATATAAGTTGCATATGTCATGTTATACTGTTCTGGCAATAATTGTTTCTCATGACAAACTGTCTTGATTCAATTTTTATTCTATAATGTGTGTATCATTGTATTTTGTTCATCCTCATGCCAATTACATTCTGAATGTGAATGCTGATCTCTATTAGATTGTGAATTGTCATGAGTAATGAATGCAGTGTTTAATTCCACAGCTCAGTTGTTTGAATATCTGTCCCACGCTCAGTTCCTGGTGCAATCAAATTATTGCACATTGACAATTAATTTCCAGAATTAAATTTTGGATCATAAGCATTGTTGGACTAGTTACATTCCACTCTTTGTAACCAAACAACAAAACCACAAAAAATGTAATAGAGGGTCCAAAAAGATCTCATTTAATAGATTACAACCAAAGAAACAATACTTGTACCTCTGATGGGGTATTGTAAAAAATATAGTTTTCCAAGTCATATTTTTAGTTACGTTCTCATAAATGTTAAATTATAAGCGCACCCTTATTTTTACCATCTGTATGTCATAAACACCTGAGCTGTAGTTTTAAATGCAGTATTCTGTTATAATGAACATTTTGGATCAGAGCTGGACAATGGGAAATTTCACTCATTGGTTAAAAATGGGATGTTATAATGCATGTGACATATATTTATTTATTCAAAAAGTCAAAAACTGTATGTGACGTATGGGGGAGAAAATCATGAGAGACATGGGAGACATTACAATGTATCTCAATAAAATTGAAACTGGAACTGGAAAGATAATTGTTAAACCTTGTAAGGAAATGTAGATAACAAAAATAGAATGTCTGTTATTTTTATTATATCTAAAGCAGTATATGCAGTTACGTTTGAGGTTTGGACAATATGCTAAAAGTTCAATTTTTAGCACTAACACTAGTGCTAAAAACTACATAATTAGGTGATTTATATTTTTGAATTGAAATGAAAGCCAGTAATACTGATTTAAGACTCACAGTGAAAGCGATTTCATTTTGCTTATAAGATTGGGGCACTTCACCTATTGGCCTCTTGTCACCATCTTTCCTACTCGCAAAATAAAATGGCACTTTTACCAATTGTATCGTAACGATTTGTTTTACCTGAGCAAAGGTGCGAAAATGTTTTCATTTGTTTCTTTTAAGCACTGTTCATATAAAGTGCTCTGTAATAAAATAGTATTCCATAGTATTCACATTAATTTGGTATGTCTCTAAGTAAAGTTACAAAAATGAAACAGGCTGTCTGTTAATAAGTTTTTTCTTAATAAAATGCTGTTTCTTACATTACAAGATACTATTGTAATGTAAAAATCATATTGTTTTAATAAATGGATTTGTGACTGTCTATAAAAAGTAATTATTGGAAATTTTATTAAGAAGAAACAAGTAAAGTTACATTTAAACTTGTGTACTAGTCTGTGTTTATTGCCTTATGTATAACAAAATTGTTAATGCTATTGAAATTATAAAATTGTAATATTGTCAATATGTTCAATAAATACTAGATTTTACTGCTCTAATTTGATTTTACGTCCATAAAATCCTTACAATTATTTTTTGAATAGTTAAGGTTGAAAATATAGGAAGTGATTTTGAAAATTATATGGAGTGAATATGTAGAAAATTTTTAACTTTCCGCGTAACTGTTTTTTTCAAATTTTTCGGTTACTTCTACGCTATTGGCTGTTCATTTGCCCAATAGAAATCAATACAGTTGATTATGGCGGCACCGGAAGTTGGCAAATAAGGCTTCTCCGTCTAGCATTGAGTGCCATCTCTGAGATATACTCTTTGATTGAAATTAGGAAGTGCAGTGTAATGTGCTCATCTGTAAAAATTATATTTCTATTGACATGACATTGAATTTACATTTTGAGTGATAAAAATTATGGGTATTTTCAAACCTAGATGCGATTTTCCACATACGTAATTAAATATAAATATTACCCGGACTCGCGTACGTGCATATACCCCAAAGAAACTCTTAGATTTCTGCGTTGGGATTCGTCACAGGAGCCATAACCTAACACTTTACGAAGATGCATAGCTGAACAGCTGTCGCGGCGGAGGGATACTTCTCTTAATTACAGGTGATGTTCACTTGTTACGTCAAATGTCATTTTGATTTGACTCATCCTTAGGAAAATCCTGCTATACCCTCCGGGCCATATTCATAGTCGTCACTTATAGGATAAGAAAATACTTAAGCTATAATAAGTTACTTTTGATAAGGAAATACTTATACACATTTGGTATTAATAGACGATACTTATAATAAGTATGATGCTAGCAGTGCCTCGTGTGGCCACAGCGTATTGGCAGTTTCACAGCCACTTGAATCTTGCCAGAAGAACTCCATCAACCTGTCCGTGAACTATTATATGCTTCCGTCCGTGAGGTAACCTAACCTACACAGTTTCTTAAATAGTGCCAGTATCTTAAACAAAGGCTTAAATGGTGGTGAAATCAGTAAATACTTATTATTTAAAGGTGGTTTAAGCCACCAATGTTACCAAAAAGTGTACAAAAAATGCTGAGTAAAACAATATTTTCCCCCAAATTCTTGATCGCTGTGCATTTTCAACGGGTTTGGCATGTGACGTAAATACCACTTGTTGCTACAAAGAAAGATGCCAATGTAAAAATCCTTATAATCTTTGAAATAGTCCTCCATTTCCATTTCTTTCTTATAAATTACGACAATTTTGAACGCATCAAGAGATGGTTCACTTAAAGCTATAAGTGAAGGCTGGACCTTCCTTATAGCTATAAGTATTTTCTTATGTGGATGGATACGTTGCTACCATGAATTTGAAAACGTTATAAGGAACTCCTTAAGGTTTTCCTTATTATAAGTCAAGACTATAAATACGGCAATCAATGATTTCTCGAAAACCAATTTTCTCGCACTGCTTACATTTTTTAACTGCCGTATTCTTAATTTTTTATTGGCAATTTAGTGAAACTTACTTTTCGTTAATATTATAAAAAATTATTAACACATACTTACGTGCAAATAATTACAAAAAAGAAAACCATTAATACTAGAATTACAGTCTATCAATGCTTAGCATTTTTAGCCAGTTAAGAAATTATGATTCGCATATCAATTCGTGAGTCTGTATTTGCTCTATAACTTCTTTCTTCAGTTACAAGTTCATTTTTAACGTTTCCGGCTCCAAATTAAGTTTGCTCAGGTAGTGAGCAAACTTATGCTTCGCCATCTGCGAAAGGTATCTCATAAAGTTCGTGTCGCTAAATTGCCCTTTGCTAATTCAGTGTGACGAATTTATTTCGAATTCTATAAACTCTTCCATGCATTCTATTAATTCTTGTTTATAAGCACACGAGGGAAGCAATCAGCGGACTAAAGGCAGATTAAGCCGGCGGTGGACTCGTAATAAAACAGAGCGTAGCAACATAGGGGCAGTGAAGGAAACTGTTAAACCCCACACTACACTTTTCGCTTACATATGTAGAGCAAAATTAAAGTATGTAAAGAAAATCCATATTAATTTTAAAGTATGTCGGAATAATGACGGGAAGATCAAAAGATCACAACAATGAGGATACAGTATTTTCTATTGCAAGGATTGGAATACATTTTAAAGTACTTAAAATAGATGCTCGACACTTTTCCCATTCATAATTCTCGTTTTAAAAATTAAATTCTGAAATATTATCAGGTTTAGACCACGATCTTCAACCACTTAATTACTTGTTAATTTTCTTCATACGAAAAGGATGGAAAACAATTATTTAAAACTATCGTCCCACTTTTTCACTATTCGTATAAAACACGCTATTTTCATGAGTATCGATAACGGCTGCAAAGCGCAACGGAGAATATCACAATTATGGACGCTCGCTCTCCAGAAGGCCGTTAAATAGAGATCCAACGCCTTGGAGCGCTTTGTCCTTGAGTCGGGGAACGTCGCAAGCATGCGCTGCCGCCACCCGACCCGACCTGAAGACGTTGGAGGCATTCGCCAACGGCCGGAGCATCGCTCGCGCACTGCCTGCGTTGCATGGACGCGCTGGTGCCTATCTATGACGCCGATGGCACTCAAAACCGAATAAATGAAAGAAATCTAAGTAAATTCAAAAGAAACAATGTTTTTTTTATTTCCTTGGGCGTCCACAGACGACTCGCACACTCAAAGAAAACGCAACAGATTACTTGTATATATAACTTTTGATAATAAATAGAAATATTATTAAAATTTGATCCCAGCATTCACATATTTACATATTGATACTAGTATTCTTATACAAAATACGTAAAACAGATATGAAATACATTTAAATGAAGTTGATTGAAATATGAAATGTATTATACAACAAAAGAAACAAATGCAGATTGAATGTGAGAAATACAAATATTTCCATTCACTAATTCATTTTGTTAATACCGGAATTTACAAGTTCAGTAATATTTTAGAATCATATAATACTAACTTTCCAACTTTATTGACCTAACCTACACCTTGACGTTGATACACTGACGAACTACATATGTTAAGATTCGCACAACGTAGATTCACTTTCATTGAATACAGGATTAAAAATTCCATTGGCTCCATTGCACGCATAATAGCCTTCAAACTTACAAAATATTAGTGTTCTAGAATTAAGAAACCTTAACTTGAAACATCTTTATGGAAGTAAATTAGAGAAGCCCTCTCCAGTATTGAGATTTAGTGCTAAATCTAATACTAGAGAGGTGCTTCACAAATCATGGGTGTGGTTTAAGTCACGTAATCTAATCTTTTGGTAAATTTGTACGCAAGTGAAGAAATAAAACGCAACAAACTGTACCCAAAAATACTTCCTATGAATACCAGTTTTTGCATTTGACCCACTAACTAGCAATTATATAACATTTATTTATTTTATTTCATTTTCAATGACCTTTTTTCTTCTCCGGTAGTAATACACTTTGACCTAACCAATATATGCAATTTACAGACTTTCAGGGATACTTCGCCTATTTCGTATAAAATCTTTACCAATAAATTACTCAAAACAGACTTACGTAGTTTTAAAATCATCATCAAATCATCGATGTATTTATAACAATTAATCCATTTAAAAATTAATTGTTAAATTATTTTAATTTCTGATTAATTTAATGTTTAAAGTGCCTTCACTCCGTGAGAAATTACGAACGTTTTGGGGAGTGTTTATGATTTTTCTAGATTTTTTCTAACGATTATTAAGTTTAATGTGTGTAATATTTCTCTCAATCATAATTAATAATTAACCATGTTTATCTGTAACAGTATGATTTTTTATCTTTTGTTATTCTATACTTTTATAACTGTTTTCATGCTAAAATGCGGTTTTGCATAATACATTTTTCCCCTCGCCAAAAATTATAGATTTATTAATGATGATAATAATAATAATAATAATAATAATAATAACTATAATAATAATAATAATAATAATAATAATAACACCAAACAAAGTGGCTCTTCCATTTTTTACCCAAACATATTTGAAGTTTGCTAGTTTTCCTTTTATTCTGGGTTCTCAGAAGAGATTTCTTAGTTCTGGGTTCAATGATTCATTGAAGAACAGGCGGGTTGACTTCTGTTTCTCTTCAGGCGTTTTCGTTTTCCACCAACTTTTTCCTTTGGCTATGCATGTGTTGCACTGAATTTCGTCTTTTAATTTGACTAGAAGCATGTGCGAATGCTTGAGGGGATTTTTTTTAGCTTCACATACTTCCAATTCCGTAGCTCCTATCATATTTGATATCTCCTCAAATTGTTCAGTTGCCGTTTGGTTGTCTCTATTTTGTATTCCATGAATTTCGACATATTTACTCTTCTTTTGTTGTTCCGGTTCGTTTATTTTGTTGCTTAAGTAGCCTATTTCGTTGTCCTTTTTATGTTGTTGCTTCTTTAATGTTTTTGATTTCGTTTTTTAGCTATTTGTTTTCTCTTATGTTTTCTTCAAGTAATTTGTTCATATCGTCAAATTTGTCCGACATGAATTGCACTGATTTTATTAGTTTTGTGAGCAGCGACTTCATTGAGGGGTCCACTTCCGCTTCTAGCTCATTTAGTTCAAGATCGTAGTTTAAGTCTCCGGCATCTGCATCCTTGGTTTCGATGTTAATAATAATAATAATAATAATAATAATAATAAAAACAACAAAACTGAGCAAAGTGGCTCTGCGTAGCGCGCTGACTTCGCAGTTGGAACCGGCCATCCTGACTGGGGTTTTCGTGGTTTCCCTCGGTCACACAGGCGAACGCTGGGATGGTTCAAAAAGCTCACGTTCACCCCACCTCTCATCATCCTCTCACCTCAAAATCCACGGCTCATCAATCTTGTCTTACCAAGGGAGCAGCGAAAAGCTGATCTCTACAGCAACACACGTTAATCTCTCCGGGATAGAATATAATCGATCCTCGGAAGAGAACGTTTAGTGTGGTCATATATGGCCGTCTGCTACTAATAATAACAATATAAAATTAGTGGTGCAACACAATGGCATAGGATTTCTCGTACGAGCTAGTTTTATAATTTCTTTGGTCTGGGCTAACTTTCCGGTCTTCCCAATCCTCTTGCTAGCTGCAATTTAATCGTCTAAAGTACCTTTTCTTTCAATTTCCTCAATTTTTTCGTTTCCTAAGAAGAAACGAATTACCACTTTAAAAATATTACAGAACAGTATAACCTCGTTCTATATGAAAATTTTCGGTGAAATATGCGGAGCTGCTATTAAGAAGAAGGCGTTACTGTAAATGTGAAATTTGAAACTCTTTTTCACAGAAATTTCTGAATTTTCGAAAAACTTCATTGGATGTCATTTGAAGCACTTCCACTCGCAGATACAATAATGAATACAAATCGCTGGAAATTATACGTTAATCGCATGAAAGATATTTCAAAACAGACATTCGTGTAATTCAAAAAAAAGAACACTGCAAAAGGAATTTTATGTTCACTGAAATAGTGCAATTACCACTAATCGCGTTTAAACACTTCTGAGAATACGACATTTTGAGATCGTTCTTACTGAAAAGTTTTGAATTTTGGAGAAACTTTTTCAGACAAAATTTAAAGGTGTACTAGTAAATGCATTATTGCCAACAAATCGCATCTATTGTACATTTTAATAACATGAGAAGCTAGTAAAACATTTTCTAATTTCTTAAAAAAAGAAAAACACCAACAAAGAATAGAGCAAACTGGCACTGTCAACTCATACTGTACATTTAGGACTAACTCTAGAATTGTTTTAAAAAATTGAATCGCTTTTGAGGAACTGTTTTTATTTTTTAAATTACACATAATATTGTAGGAACACTATGAAAAGTTTAAAAACAATTTATTTATGGCACTAGGCAGAAAACATTAAAATCGTTTTATCTATTCCAGATTGGGCCAGAGAGACAAAAGAATTACATTGAAAAACAATCCAAATAGATTTTAGATTATTTCTGTAACCTTGAGGTTATAAAAAAGCAGTACAGAATAACATACACTCCAATTTCAATTACACACATTACAGTAAAATCTGTCTAAACAGGAACCTTTACAAACCGGAAACGTTCCTTACCCGCAAAATTTCTTCGGCTCGTTAAGTTAAAAGAAATTTTACACAGCTTCAAACGGAACTTCTCCAACGCGGAAATGGGACGGTTTTTCGTGTCCTGAAGAAGGGAATCTTTTTTTGTGTACCAGCAATATAAACCACCCTTTTCCATTAGCAAAATTGTTCATAATATGACATTATGGCACGAATCATTACGTTATCGCCATTTCTGCACGAAATATAAATCATCACTGACATAATAGTCACAGTCCCTAATTATCATCTGTTATGGAGTATAAAAAATGCGGTGGTAATGTTATCTGTGTTCGCAGTAAAATCAAATATATTGTTAAAAACCTTGTACTTTTAAAATCTAATTTATTACTATTTTACAATTATGCTGCTGTCATTCGGTAATATTTAACAATAATAACCAAGAACATCAATTAGTTTTTATGAATATATTAAGTACAATTGAATAAATTTGTCAGACATTTCAGAAAATGTATTTAATTCCAAAGTGCTTACTATTTTTTTAGTTTCTGCACTAACCAATATCTTGTAATTTAAATCTAATTATTCACTGATTCTTCAACGTACTATTTCGCTACATTTGAAGATCACCCTCTGGGACATTAGGGCTGTAATGTCCCCACCGCGGATGTCCCGGCCGTAGGGGAACTTCCTCTCTCCCGAATCTCAGAACGTGGTGTGCGGGCATGGCTTCAATTCAAGCGTCTCCCTGCCCCACCTTGATAATCTTAACCCCTCGAGATACGCATTGCACAAGACCAAGCGCCGGTATCAAAGTCATTGTGGTGGGTTGCGACGTATTGTGCATTGAAAGACAGCAAGCGGTTCGAATACAGCCAGGAAGGTCTGTACTTTTCAACCCTCTCTCAGAAGCTGACAATGAGTGTTTAATATTCATTGATTTCTTCCATAAATACGTTTAATGTACATGAATTTTGATTGTTATAATATCATTTAATTTACTACTTTCAAGACAGAAACATCTACATCACAAATGCCATAAAACGGACAACTTCCATCAAACATAAACCTCTCAAAACCAGAATTTTTTGTCGATCCATTTTTTGTGTTCCGCCTTAGACAGTTTTACTGTATATAATTTTATTAATGCATAGTATGAAAGATCACATATTCCACTTACCTCACAGGCATTTAAACTTTCCACCTATGGAAGGGAAATTATCTCCCCGGATGACCAGAGCCTTACTCAAAACTCACCCATTGATAGCTAGAAATTGACCATGATAATGAAGAATTTTAAAGACAGAGCGATCTCTTTGTAATAATTTTAAATATATTTTTTAATAATTTATTAGTTTTACACATTTTATACACATTTCCATGTTATTAGACAGTATCATAATGATTTATCACACGTTTAACAGTTTTTATTACATATTTTACCACTTTACATGATTGTGGATATTTGTGAAGATATTCTGGAAGATAGAGTATTCCTGGTGAATCTACTGGGGCCTATATAAAGCCTTCTACTGAGAAGTTCATCTCGCCTCAGGAATGTTTATTCACAGAAATCAGTTGAGCGGCCTGTGTTTCGTAAACTATCTCCTTTCACAGAAACTGTCCCTTTCACTGAGAAAAACATTTGGCCAAAAAACATTCAAAAGGCCTTCCCTCTCAGTGGCCTTGAATGTGGATACTTAAGATTCCTTTTGGGCGAAACCCTTCTGGCAGACGAATATTCGAAAGGCCTTCCCTCTGAGTGAGCTTACACATGGACAATTAAGAGGACCCTTTTGCAAGAAGCTCTTCTAGCAGATGGAACACTTCAAATTTTCTTCTCGTGAAGGAGTCCACATGTGGATATATATCTTTCGTAAGAAACACATCTAAAAGACAAAACATTTAAAAGTTTTTCCTTTATGTGAATTCGAATGTGGATACTTCAAATTCCTTTCGGGGAGAAACTCTACCAGCAGAGGCCACATTCAAAGGGTTTTTCCTTTGTGTGAATCCACAAGCGGCGAAATTAATTTTATTTGAAAAACCCTTCTGGCAAACGATATTGAAATAGCTCTTCCCATGTGAATTCGCACAAGCATAATTAAAGTTCGCATTTCCAAAAAACTCTTATTGAAGACGGAACATTAAAAAGCATGAATGTTACGCATGTGTGTAATTAAATGTCTTTAAAAGCATTCCTCCTTGCCGGAAGAACATTCAAAAGGCTTTTCCCCTGTGTGAATCCTCCGCATGTGTATAAGTAAATTTGCCTTTTCTGAGAAACCCTTGTTACAGACAGAACATTCAAAAGGCTTTTCCCCATTGTGAATCATCATGTGCCTAGTTAAGTGCCCTCTTTCTGAGAAACCCTTTGGGCAGACAGAACATTCAAAAGGCTTTTCCCCAGTGTGAATGAGCATGTGTTCATTTAAAGGTCTTCTTTCTGAGAAACCCTTGTGGCAGACAGAACATTCAAAAGGCTTTTCCCCTGTGTGAGTTCGCATGTGTTTAGTTAATGTTCCCCTTTCTGTGAAACCCTTCTGGCAGACAGAACATTCAAATGGCTTTTCCCCAGTGTGAATGCGCATGTGTATACGTAAATATCCCTTTTCTGAGAAACCCTTGTGGCAGACAGAACATTCAAAAAGCTTTTCCCCTGTGAGTTAGCATGTGAATAGTTAAAGTTCCCCTTTGTGCGAAACCCTTCTGGCAGACAGAACATTCAAATGGCTTTTCCCCAGTGTGAATCCGCATGTGTCTACTTAAATACCCTCTTTCTGAGAAACCCTTGTGGCAGACAGAACATTCAAATGGCTTTTCCCCAGTGTGAATCCGCATGTGTGTACTTAAATGCCCTCTTTCTGAGAAACCCTTGTTGCAAACAGAACACTCAAAGGGCTTTTCCCCAGTGTGAATGCGCATGTGTATACGTAAATATCCCTTTTCTGAGAAACCCTTGTGGCAGACAGAACATTGAAATGGCTTATCCTCAGTGTGAATCGGCATGTGTCTACTTAAATGCCATCTTTCTGAGAAACCCTTGTGGCAGACAGAACACTCAAATGGCTTTTCCCCAGTGTGAATCCGCATGTGTCTACTTAAATGCCATCTTTCTGAGAAACCCTTGTGGCAGACAGAACATTTAAAAGGCTTTTCCCCTGTGTGAATCCTCCGCATGTGTATACTTAAATTTCCCTTTTCTGGAAAACCCTTCTGGCAGACAGAACATTCAAAAGGTTTCTCTACAGTGTGAATTCGCATGAGTGTACTTAAATGTCCTCTTTGTGAGAAACCCTTATGACAGGCAGAACATTTAAAAAGCTTTTCCCCTGTGTGTATCGGCATGTGACGATGTAAATATCCTCTTCGCAAAAAGCTCTTCCGGCAGACAGTGCATTCATGTCTCTCTAAGAGATCATTTCTAGCTTGTGTCTGCGATGGGTTTGAAGAGCTTACTAAAGGGCGGTCTGCAAAAGAAGATGTTTATTTCGTTAAAAATTTTGTCAATATAAGCAGTTAAATGGGATTTCCGTGTCGATTAAATAAAAAAGAAATAAGACTTTGGATGGTAAAATAAAATGTAAGATCTCCCAAGTGATGAGGACCCCGGAAAATAATTCGTGCAGCTGGAGGGAGCACTATTGTGTTTATTGCTTCTCTACTCCCAAACTAGGCTATGCGCCCTTCGCTTACGCACAGTCTTCACTTGGTAGATGTTTGTAATTAAGCTTCCGTTTGGCGCTACCGCCAAACCCCTACCGCCTAACGAAGTTCCCGCCAAGTGCGAAGTTATTAAGTTTCTGTGCGCAAGGAGGGTGATATCTATTGAAGTTTACCGCTTAAGTGAGTCAAGCATGGATGACAAAATCGGCCGCAAATGGGTGTAGGGAGTTTGCATATTGAAGTGGAGTTCACGGCGATAAAGGATGCGGCAAACCGTCAATATCCGACATTAGTGGCGAAAGTTGACAAATCCACGAGTGAAAATGGACGAATAACTCTGGATGACCACTGCCCTTTTTTTTCCGATGTTTCAGAGGTTTTTGATGATTGCAAAACCGGTAGGTGTGCACGAGGTGGGCGCCGTGAATGATCACGGATGACCGCCGACGGCAACGAATTGAATCTTCACGCAAATTTCCTCGCCGCTATGGAGACGGACGTTTTATCTTCAATTGTGACGGGCGACGAAACTTGGGCATACCACTGCAAACCTTAGACGAAATACCAATCACGTCAGTGTCGTGATTCTTCTCCCAAGACGCGGAAATTCACACACAGCTTATTAGTTGAGATACGGCAGCTTTGTTTCGGGATCAAAAGAGGATATTGTTGGTAGACGTAATGCCTTCTCAGATCACAACAAACGCTGGCATGTATTGTGAGACAGATAAAAATGAGTATACGAGGCGATGCTAAAGCGGATAAGAGGAATGTTGAGCAAGGGCGTAAGAATTCTCCACAACACACGTCCCCCGTCGCTCTCCTGCACTGAAAAAAGGATACCATAAATCGCAACAAAGTTTCAATAGTTACACAAAACCTTCGTATGCGAAACGGAGACCTTGTTGCTTTACTCCCTTTCCTGGTTACAACAGCATCTAAGATAAAAGTCAACCTTGATGGACCAACTGGCCTCTGATTTCTGAGATGTTAATTTTCCTTCATAAACGGACCTGTCGGCCTCATCAAGCCTAATCATGCTGCAGAGCAGTAGCTGGCCACAGCAGCCAGGTACCTTGTCAGATTAATTACGTATTGAAAATATACATTAAGAAAATTCAACATCTGTTGGTAGACACACGCACATGTGTGTATGAATGCATGTATGTATGTATGTATGTATATGTATATATATATATATATATATATATATATATATATATATATATATATATATATATATGACTTTGTTTCAATTTTATAACAAAAGCATGATGCGATAATTATGACTTTATCAAGCAAAGAAAACAGGTCAGTCATGAGTCGGCTTCAGCAGCGTGCGGACGTCCCTTACGGAGCTCGCTAGTGTTGTTGGATTTTCTTATCCTCTGTTATCTGTGCGATGGTGGAAGGTTTTGTGTCGTTCTACTAAGGTGCTTGTTCGCGGCTCTTGTTTTGTGCTTTATGAGCTACTAATGCTGTACTTCTTAGTGACTTACTACTTTACTAACATGGGAGACTGTGGCAAGTGTTCGAAATCCCTACCAAGGGCTAATAAAAGTGGACCGCCTGTCAAGATTGAATGTTGTGACAGTAAACTGTCGTACCATGGTAAGTGCGTTAACCTTACTCCCGAGAACATTCAGTATTATCAAGATAACGAAAGTATTTGGAGATGTGAGCCTTGTGATAAAAACCGTCCGAAAAGCATGGCTATTGAATCTAGACCTGGATCTGTGGTTACCTATGATGATGTACTTAAACTCGTGTTGGATTTGAAAAATGACCTTAAGACCATCGAGGAAAACCTGGGCAAGTCAATCAATTACGCTCTTGAGGAATTAAAAGAGACAAACTTTAATAACCAAACAGAGTGAGGAGATAGCACCTCTGCTCGATCTCGTGAATAAGTTAACCAACGAGAATGCGGAACTAAAAAGGAAAGTACTTGTGATGGAGAATCGAATGGATGACATTGAACAATGCTCCCGGAGGGATACTATAGAACTTTATGGTATTCCAGTAGATAAAGGACAAAATGTCCTAGAAGTGGTGAAAGTGGTTGGGAAGGCACTTGACTTACCAATTAAAGAATATATGATAAGTGCATGCCATAGACTGCACATTCGGGAGCGAAGTGGAAAGCCTCCAGGAATAAATGTAAAAATGGTTCGTAGACTGGATGCCGAGGCAATTCTGCAAAGAAGACGCGTCAAACGAAATTTATCAACACTCCATGTTGGCATTTCAAACACTCCTGCGGCACCCATCTACGTTAATGAAAGTCTCTGCCCGGGCAAACGCCGACTTCTCAACACAGCAAGGGACAAGAAAAAAGAAAAGAACTACACATACCTGTGCATAAGGGGAGGAAAAATTTTGATGAGAGCTTTTCTCATCAAAATTTTCCCTCCCCTGACGGCGAACCAGGAAAAGTAGTAACTCCAATGGTGGACGTGGATAATTTGTATCCAAATTACATTTATGAATAATCTGGTAAACTGTATATTTCTCATGTTTAAAAAATTAAGCATATATCTTTCGTCATCGCATAAGGCTAAAATATGTCATTGTAAGTACGTTCTTCGAATCCTCACAATCTTATCAGCAATAGTTTGTAGAACACGCTTATCGTCGCAGGGTCATTGTTGTCTGAGCACAACTGCTGACAATGATCGGGCGGGCGAGTTTTCATTATCAATTACATAACTTAACAACAATGGAAGATATTGATCAGTTTCTTGTGCTAAATCAAAATATTAGAAGCTTAAGGAAAAATTTTCATTTATTTGTAAGTGATTTGGAGTCAATTAAATTGTTTCCTGATGTAATTGTATTAACGAAAATATGGATAAGCAAGTATGAATTGAATAGTTATAAAATTCAAGGATATAATCTAATTGCTAAATGTAATGAGGTGTTCAGGGCAGGGGGCACCATTGTATATCTTCCTGACCTCTACCAGTATAGCGGGGTGAGAGAGAGAAATGACATTCAGTCAGCTGATGTACTCATGTTAAACGTGAGGGTCGGAAATCTTGTAGAGTTTACTTTACTTGCAGTGTATTTGCAATCTTTAAACAGCTTATGAAAAAAACAAATGACGCTAACTAAAACGTTATTACACCAACTTTAGAAACCGACTGAATTTCGATATAAAGAAAGCAAAAGAGGATTATTTTAGGGAGAAGTTTGAAAACTCTGCCAATGACATGAAATCACAGTGGAACACAATCAATGACTTAGTAGGTGAGAATCGAAGCAATTACAATATCAATGAAATGATAGGTACAAATGGTGTGGTGACTGAACAGTTTGAAATTGCAAATGCCTTTAATTCACATTTTTTCACTCTTGCCAGTAGACTAACAATGCAAGTAAAAAGTACTTATTTTGATCAACTTCCGGAGTATAATGAAATATTTCAACAAAGTAATACTCCTCAAACATCCTTTTTTTATGCGACCTACAACAACTGACAAGGTGTTAGCGATAATTAAAAATCTGAAAAGTAACAAAGCGCCTGGCTTTGATAATATCAGTTCCACTGTGGTTAAACGAATAGCTTCTCATTTCATTAATGTGCTGACTTATCTCTATAACTTAAGTTTATCTTCTGGAGAATTCCCGAAGTGTTTAAAGAAAGCAACTGTTATTCCATTTTTTAAGAAGGGAGATCGTAGGTTACCTGATTGCTACAGACCAATTTCATTGTTAAGTGTGTTTGCAAAAATACTTGAAAAAATTGATAAGAAAAGATTAATTGATTTTCTAAATAAACATAACTTTTTCAGTAGTAATCAATTCGGATTTCGAGAGGGTAAGTCCACAGAGGACGCTTTAATTACATTTATGGAAGCTATTTGTGATCCATGAAAAGAGGGTGATAAGTTTTCTGCTTTGTTTATTGACATTACCAAGGCGTTCGACACGATCGACCATGGAATTTCAATTGATAAATTATGGTTAGCCAGAGTGAGAGATTAACCTCTTAAATGGTTTGTCAGCTATCTTTCTGAAAGGGAACAAGCAGTTAGAATTGGTAATTGTGAAAGTGAGTCTAACTCAATTACATGTGGAGTATCGCAAGGATCAGTATTAGGGCCAATTCTTTTTGATTTATATAAATGACTTATGTAATGGGCGTTTCAATGGTCATTTAGTTGCCATTGCTGATGATTCGGCCTTTACTACAAAAATAGAGATATCAACACGCTATATAATGAAATGACTACAGATTTATCATTACTTAGATTCTGGTTTGATAAGCATTTTATGATCCTAAGTGATAAAACTAAGTATATGATATTTGGTTTAAGGAGTGAAGTTAACTTCAACACTCCCTTAAAATATCATGAAATTAGATGTATAAAAGCTAAGTATAATTATTGCAATTGTCTCGAAATAGATCAAGTTTTTAAAAAAGTACTTGGGATTAGTTATTAATAGTCAACTGTCATGCAGGGATCATGTTAAAAAATTTAAAAAAAGAGCTCTACAACACTCTAAGAAAATTTTATTTACTCCGTCAACTATGTCCTAGGAAAGTATTAATTAAGGTTTATCATGCACTTGTTGGTTCTAGGCTCCAATATGGAATTTCATGTTGGGGTGGGGCGTACTGATCAGTAATTTCTCCCATTATAACATTTCAAAAACATTTTATGAGAACAATATCAGTTAAATCGAAATATGAAAATACACAAACAATTATTTTTGACCTCCAAATTCTTCCCTTAAGACACACATATATTTTTAGTCTTAAAAAATCTTCTTGAAAAATCTTGTATAATCTACAAAATGTAATCTGAAAACCCTTGAAGAGTAATATTACACTTTTATATAGTATCAAGTTCAATTAGTATTGTAGTGTATGTTTAGATCTGAATGTTTTTTGTAATATTAGTAGTGCACAGAAGTATTAGGTTTCAAATCTTAGTTTTGTTATTCCTGCATGTTAATTTCGAGTGAGCGAGCTCCCTCTCGCTGCTGACAATTTTGTTTCTGTGTACAAAGGTGATGGAGATCCCACACAGTCTTTCTCGGGGATCTCTAATTATTTGGCCCAAAACTTTTGAATGTAATATTGTAACTTCTTCTATGTTAATGGAAAAATAAAGACATTTTGAATTTGTCATTCTCGCTCAAAAGGGGAACGAAGATTGAGACAAAGTGTAATAATTATATTATTTTCCGTCTGCGTTCTACATGTAAATATAAATGTCGAAAGACAGACTAATTACGTTATATATTTATCAGCTACCAGTCCCAGGCGTTCGGTGAGCTTTTGGATGTGTGTGTGTGGTGGGGACAGGATGATGCCAGCGACAAGCTTGCTGCAACCTGACCGCAACGCAATATAATCCGTTTAACCTAAGAAAAATCCTGATTTAAAGTATAAGTGTAGGTTCACTACATAAGAACTAATTTGAGTCGAGTTGAGTTGATTTGTTGTGAAATTAACATTGCATCAAAACTACTGCAAACGAAGGAGACAAGTGGAAACTGCATGCGTGCTGCTTGGCGATAAGGACCTGTGATATTTCAGCCGTGGATTGACGAGGGTCAGCAGCGCGCGTGGGAGAGGGTCAAGAGGAAGCGAGGGATGCGGCTCGCTAGACCGCGGCGTCGCGCCGCCGATCGGCCTGCGATGACATACTATTCAGTTCATTTTGGAAGGGTTAAGAGAGTGACTGGCCATTCAGGAAAATTTCTTCGAAGTGGCGAAAAGTGCATCGTTTTGAAAGTTTTCAGTTTGTAATTATATAGGAATGCGTCGTTAGTGAAGCAAATCGCTGAACTTACTAAGAGTTCACTGGTAAGTAGCGTATTGAAACTTATCGTGCTGCATCAGTGTAAATTATAATCTAAAGGATATTGGTGGATATCTTTTAATAGGCGCCAGACTACAGGGTCTAAATTACCTCTTTCAAACGAAAATCTTATTTCATTGGGCGTAAACGGGCGAATGAAGTTCGAAAGGGAATTATTCCTTCATTTACACCGCCTATTTGAAATCAAGCAAGAATTGTCAACCAAGATTAAAGAGAATGGTGGAATGGAATTTTAACTTTTAGGTACGTATATATTTCTACCATGAGTTGTAATAATAGGATGGCATATATTAGTTTATGTGCATTTCTATTGGACATAACGTACAGAACTTGGCCATTAAACCAGCTCAGTTATTTTATTATAAATTGTAAAATTCCTCTAAAAGCTTATGTCGAACAAGATAAATAATTATTTCGTTTTACATGATCGGTTTGAATCCTTTCAATTCAAATTCTAATGTTGTTAAGTGGATATAGAGAACTTGGCTTCCAAACTCATTATTTTGCATTCATTTGTTCTTTTTTTAATAGTCAAAAAAGTACCTATTAAAAAAAGTTTAAGTTATTTGATTAGTTTTAATACTCAATTAGGCGTTGCAAATTCGTACTAAAATGTAAAAAAATAATATTTATTATGTTGCCAATTCATTGAAATAATTTTAATATAGTCTTGAAGTGACATTAATGGCAATTAGAAATTGTAGAATTAATTGTTGCGAAGTATTCCCATACGTTATATGTGTACAGAATTTTGATTACAGTATTTAAATGGAGACTAAAGCCTATCATGTTATGTAGATAATTGAACAAAATAATAATGCAATTCTCAAAACAAAAAAATCTTGTGTAAAACACTTTCTATTTTTTTATTTTTCAATAATTATCACTTTAATTATATTTTCAAATACTATTTTATTAATTTTATTTTTCCGGTAGTTTTTGGCACAGGTGATTGAAACTGGTCATTGAAACCGGTGATGGTTAATTGAAGCAGATATTCATGGATATTGTTAATTCTCAATGCCTATTGACAAGATCATGAACAGGAAGGTAAGCCAATAAACATTTTGCTAACATTGCAAACATCGTGAACTTTTGTGATTTCATTCGTATTTATCATTCACAAAATGTGTATACATTAATGGTTCAATGTTTTTAGTGATCATCATTTTTGACCAGGCAATTTATTTTAAAATTTTCATAGGGAATATAACTTTGTTATAATTCTGTTTAAGTTTCAATGTGTACTATGTAGTAGTGCTCTCAGAATGACTACAAATAAGTACGAGTAATATAAAAAATTCACATTCCCACTAGAAAAGTGTCATTAACTTCAAAATGCTGGTTTTTCAGGACATTGTATTACAACTAGAGTTCTGAATCAAGTTCATGGACTGTGACAATTTGTAATTTTCTTTTGAAAGAACAAAATACCTTCCTCTTGAAATAAAACCATTCAATATTACTAGACATGATTCTTGTCCCTTTAAAATGCTAAAGCCAGCATACATATGCCATAAAATTTGACAAAACGTGCACAAGCAAATTTTAGCTTAGTATTTTTTTCATTGTCTTTTGAAACAGGAACACTAACAATTTTTCGAAATTTTACTCAGTCATATTCATCTTTTTGTGAGAAATGAATCTTTTTGAACATTCTTTTTTCATTCTATTGTGAACACCAGATGTAATTGGAGCATATTTGTCAGATGAAATCTGAGCCACTGTGAGGTCAAATTCTGCATTTTCAGCTCTTGTAACAATTTTTTTCTTTAAATTTTATAGAAGTTTTAAATCAAATTTGAATTTATTGGTTTATGCAAGTTTTCTTTGGCAGTTACACTTTTTCTTTGGCATGTCCAGACACTAATTTCAAAGACATTGTAATATCTTCAACAATATTTAAGGACTTCAAAAAAAGGTAATCCTGCTGTTTTGAATTTCGGAATTGGTATAGGCAATTTTACAAAATTTAATTAAATATGCATATTAATTTTATTTTTTTTATATATAATGTTTTATAACATATTTTATTGTTTTGCATGCAAGCAGGCTTAGAGTCTGCACCTAATTATTTTCCCTTCCCTTGTATCACTGTCAGTTACCAGTCATACTGAGTAGTGATCTATGTGCGTGTGAAATTAATCAATAGTATTCAAAGAATATAATCCTAAAATTTGAAGCAATCCAGAAAAGTATGCATTTAACAAAATAACTTGCCAAATTTAAGTCACTTCATAACTGATTATTAATTTGATAAGAAAACTTATTATTTGACTCATCCAATGAAATGAAGGTCAATCATTTCGTCCCACGCTAAAGTGATGAGTCTTCTCCCACCTTACCCAATACTAAAATTATGATTTATCCTGACCTCTCACTATATTTATTCGCTGTTATTGAGTGCACATTCTTCTCTACAATTTTTTATTGTTGCATTCAGGTGATAATAACATTAGTTATGACATTAACGTGTTGGCAGTGTAGGATTTGTAAACGCACGACAATGAATAAGCTCATTGTCAAATGGGCAAAGAGGTGTCTAAGCAATGAAATTGATTCAAATTGCATACCCAGCAGGTAAATCAATGCTGGGCAATGCATTTTAATTTCAGTTTTTAAATTATTTAACTAATTTGATTTGATTTTTATAGTATGTTTGCACATTTATTACAGAAATTGAAATAACTGAAATTAAAAATATAAATATGATTTATGTTGGACATTTCTTCCATACAGTTTTTGGATTTTAACAGTATGTAAACTATTTATGAATTCATTGTTATTGGAAACTAAGTGTTAATTTTATGTAGATGAATTTTGTGCTAGTGAACGAAAGAACCCTAAGTATAATGAAGGGACTAATAGAATTGAAGCTTTAGTAACCAATATTAATATAAACATAAAACAAGAATATTAAATTTGTAAAATGGAAGGTTAAAAGAAATAAACAACAAATACAATCGAAAATAATTTTCCACTACAAATTTAGCCATAATTCAAATAAAACTTGGCGTTTTTATAAAATAAACGTGAATTAAATTTGTTTTTTGGGGATCAGTAATAAAAGTTACTATTTAAATGTACTTGTGAAAAAGTTTTAAAATAGTTTTGAAACAGTTATAAAATGTTTTTTAAAATAATTTTGAAACGGTTATAAAATATTTTTAAAATAATTACTGTTGACCGTAAACAAGTTCTTAAGTTACCTTGTGTATTTAATCCACCTGATCACATAAACGATTAAGTGGTACATTAATGTTTCATTATCATTTGTTAGCTATTCAATTTATGTCAATATATTTCATTCTATTGTGAATTATGTTATATTTTACACATTTTGCTTTACTAAATAAATATTTTTGTTAAATTCTAATATAAATGCTGTTTCAGAATATTCATTATATATACATAATGAACCTATAATATATAACTTTTATTCAACAACAATGCAGGCATTATTGATGTATGTGTATCTACTGTAATAACAGTCAGACTAGAGAATTTGAAGGCTTTTGAGGCTTTTTGTGTAATTTATTGTGAAATTTAATTATCACTAAATGCGTAAATTTTATGCAATTATTTCCTTTTTTACAGTGTCTGGTTATTTTTTTAATTAATTCAATGTTCAAAACAAAAAGTTTTTTAACATAAAGCACCTCTAGTCTACTAACTAAACTTAATCAAAGCAATCATCTATAATTTGCGATACACTTGAAAAAACAAATAAATGCACAACTTGGAAACAAATAAATGCACACACCACATGTAATTTGAATTTGAAAACTAACAGATCCTGTGGTCTATAATTGCACTGAAAATACGATTTATCTTGCAGTGTAACATGCAACATGCTACTACCTTTCCTAATAACCTCACAAAGTCAGGTACAGGTCTTTGCTATCGCAGACTCAACAATACTTCGAAAAGAGACTGAATTCTCATGAAAGTGACAGCCAGAGCTTAAAGGGATATGATTCAATCTGACAGGTATTTTATAAAATTTCCATGTCACAGCGTAACTTCTTCAGTGTTTTGTAAAAAAATTGATGTGGATTGACCTCCACATATTTCTCATCTCCAGAAGTTTTACAACTTCTTTTTAAAGTACTCCGAGATCAAGAAAACGTCACTTCTTTGGAAGCTCACTCCAAACCTTAGCTGCACTAACAGTGAAAGAATTGTTGAAAACATCTGAATAAAATTTTAAGATTTCCATCAAAATGATTACCTGGTGGATATTAGAAGTCTTTGTGGAATAAAGAAAATTATTTTCAAACATTATTACTTTCTTTCTTTCGCTGACTTTCCATATTATAAAAGTCAGCTATCAAATATTAAAACTATCCCTGATAAACAGCCTTAGAGAAAAATGCACTGCTCTTTGTCCTCCTGAAGTTAACTATCCCTATAGTCAGTTGCCTATAAATTCATCATGGTTAACTCAAAGCAGAAAAAGGTGTTAATTCCTCCTGACAAGGAAAGCATAGCAAGTTCTATCTAGACATATCTCCTTCACACCACTAGATGCAAACTCGGCAGAAAGTGTTTTCACAGTGATTTTTGGAAAATGAAATCTCCTCCCCAAGCACAATTCCCACACAGTATCACCACCTAAGCATATCTTTTTTCCCTACTCACCCGGAGTGCATGAACGTTCATCTGTATCTTCAGTTTTAATGTGAAAACTTTCAACACTCGTTGCCAAAGGGTCCTGTAACAGGACACCGAAGATCACTTTGAAGGTGAGCTACACAACACACTCCGCATTTCACTTTGAAGTTTAAAGACAAAAACAAAAATTGTTTCATTATAATTTTGTACACTGTGGGAGATGAAACTTTGGGACTGACAGTTAGGCGTTAACTCAATGTTTCCATGGCAGAGGTAGGTACAAGGCCAATTGGATTCGTGAGATATGTCAGCTTCTTCCAATCCTTGCAGATGGTGTGAAAGCAGTCCCACATGCATGACTTCGGGTTTTTTTGTGTAAGCAAATGTGTTCGGCCAGGATGTCCCATGACAAAATGATCTTGTTAAACTGTTATTAATTTTTTATTAACATATCCCATCAGTCCAGCTATGAAAGAGGTGAGTAGTGGGTGATACTTCACCATTGACTAACTAACTGTCAATACCAAAAAAAATCTCCAGAGGTATAAAACAAAAAAATTAAATAAAATAAAATGTGTGGTTTTTTGAGATTGTGTCCACGAAATTAGGACAATGTGGGTCTTTCACTGATGAAAGATTTCTGAATTCATTGTAGTTCTCTTTTCTTTTATGGTATTTTCTGATTTTAAAGTACTTGTTTAGGAACACATCTATTCACAACTACTGAACTTCAAAAATAAAGTACACTCATCAACTGTTGCAAAATGATTGTAAATGGACAATTTTGGTACTCATTTGGTCTCCTAAATAATTGATTGTCTGATACCGAAACATCAGAAAATATCACAACAGACATTCATTAAAATACTCAGAATTATATAACATTTATGTATTTGCGTGAAAACAAACAGAAAAAGTTAGCTGTAATACCTCACATTCCTCCTCAACCTCTTCTTTTGTGACCTCTGCGGCATTAAGAAACACTGTGACAGGTGGCTCTAGCTCCTACACACACAAAACAAATATTATCCATCATTTCCCTTGGCTCAATTCCCAGTTGTTAGGACACATTTTATTAATTTTGCCTCTGAGAAAGATATACTCTCAAGCATTCAGCATCAAATCAATTTGAGAATAGTACATGTGAAAAGCTTACTTCTTCATTTTCTTCCTTCTTAATCACACTACTCAAGGGACTTGTATTGTGTTGGTCCTATGGAAAAAGCAACAAACAACAACAAAAAACAGCATTTTAGCAATTCATGGAAACAATAATAAAAGTATAGAACAAAAGAAAAAATTCATACTAATAATACAGATAAACAATCACAAATGCTAACAATAAAGAGTAATTCAAAAGTAATACTAAGGGTCCCAAATTAATTTCATCTATATAAAGACCGCTCCTAAAATAATGCTCCATATTCTAGTGATAAATGGACCTCATGAGGGGAAGCTGTAATCCTCACCTTGCATTCCTCCTCAACCTCTTCATCCAAAACTTCTGTGGGTTCCAATCCTTTGACAGGCAACACCAGATCCTACACACACAACACAAATATCATCTTTCACTCAATTCCCGTCCATTATGACACATTTTATTAACATAGAACATTTTCTAAGAAGGAAACTACATTCTCAATAAATCGAAAAGAGCACAATAGATGTGAAAATTGAATAATAAAAACAAATATTCAGATCAATGATGAAGTCATCAGACAAATCTTGCAAACCATTGCCCATAAAATTACAAATCCTACCACATAAACATACTTGAAATAATAAACTTTACAGAAATCCCCTAAGAAACAAGGATTCTATTTCTCTAAACACAGAACCACACAAAACAGGAATCTACTAGACCTTAATACTGCATGCACTCCTTCATAAAAGTGCTTATGCAGACAGCATTACATGGAGAAAAAATTCAGGACCATTCACTTATTAATTTTAACGTAAAAATTTACTAAACATTTTGGAAATATCTGTTGTTTTTTTAAATTATTTGTGTAACAGTTAAATACATTGTCAATTTATGAAGACCCGTTTAGTTGACATAAAATTCTTTTTAACTTTGAATACAAATACTGTTGCAAAATTATTTCTTGCTTCCTTTTAGTGTAGAAAGTAAAATTGAGTCAGATTTTTTAAACAAGTAAACACGTTCATTATTTGATGGTTTAATTCCTTCATTTAGGAAATTGTCTGATACAATAAACTTCAAGCTGCGAGTTCTGCAGGGCATCTGTCTGCACATCCCTCTCATTCTGGTAATGCATAAATAGTACATTAAAAACAATGATGTAATACATGAGTGTGATATTACGAAACTCACTCATACCGTCACCTTCACACGAATGTATTAAATGATGGAGTTTTATTTCGTACTTTTGCTACGATATACGGTAACCTTTATCAGTTAAACTTTTACATTGAATTGTTTCATCGCAGATGACATGCAGGATTCAACCAAGGCCACCTAGTGGAGAGCTACCCTTCCTGCCTCAGGTGCCTTTAGTTTATCAGTCTACCTGCAAGAGAATATAAAAGTTGCGGCAATAATTCCTAGGTCACCATTTTCGCTATTTCTCTTATTTCTGGAGATGCCAACTCCTCCTCTCATTCACTAGACACTTCAAACTAAAGTATTGGCCGGTTTTTTAGGACAAACACACAGCAGCAACATATAACACAAAATAATACGTGTTCTGATCTTAACGTCAGTCAAATGTTCCCTCTACCACTACCTCTGTGCTAGCCAAATAGGATCAATGTGAAATTATGATCCAATTTATTTTAAATAATATTACACGTAAAAATTACTGATAATAAAATAAATTAAAACTGACAGACATAATATATTATTAAATGAAATTTAAGACGAGTCCACAAGTCCTATGTTGCCCATGTTAAACTGACAATCTTCATGTAATTTTTTCTCAGGACGTATTCAAAATACTAATTTGAAACTTGGTATTAGAATAAAATTACACTTTCTACACATGCTGTAGTAGTTTTATAACATTTGTGTCTTTAATAATACTTCATGAAATAAATAAGAAATTTGATACAAAAAATTTATCTTAGATAACTTTGAGAAAACTCCAAATAATTAAAATTGAACAAAACCCTAAATATGTCAAAATTTTCTGATCTTTCATGTTGACTCCCCTTAATGTTCACAATGAAACAAAACATTTCCTAGAATGATTCTCAATAATTAATGAAGTGTCATAAATGCTATGTAAAATTCTCTATGATCGGTCAAGAACATGTATCATAATGAGTATCATTATACAATGGTTTGCAACCATCAAAGGACAGAATTATAGGATTGGGAGTAGAAAAAAACTTTTATACCTTGACATTGCTATGGTTAATAAAGTCGAAATCAACTAGTCATTTACATGATAAAGTACAATTACAATTTCAATTTACATTAATGCAAATGTTTCCCTCCAAAAGCTCCTTAACTAAACCTCATAGAATATATGAAGGAATAGAAAACATCAGTAATATCTAAAAATGCCTAACATGTAACTAAAATAAGACTCAATTAATGAATCTTGCATATATCTCATCAAATACCCCCAGATGTGTTCCTATTTGGCACATTTTAACCACATTCTCAATCATTGCATAAACAAGAAACACACTCAAGTTTCCGAAAATCGAAGTTAACTATCCTGAGAGTGGTTTTGTCCTTTCTCTTCATTCCTGTGTTGCATCACGGGCCAAGAAGTGGATGTATGTAAGTACTCAATATGAACACATGGAGGCTCCCTTGTCATATAATGGTAAGTCTTGTTAGTTTTTATAGAGTGCTGTGTTTCTGTATAATTTTTTTTTAATTCATTTTGGTTCATTAATCTCTGTAAGGAATTAAGTATATTCTTGTAAAATATTAATAGTTTGATTTTTGTCTTGTAGCCAAAAAAGGGGGGAAATGTAATCCCTGAAACATTACTTGGTTAATAACACACTATTAACTTTTCTTAATGATAATTAAATTATTTTGTTTTTATGAACTGCCAGTACATGTAACCATGTGGCCTAATACATTTAATATGTGATTGTGAAACAACAGACAATCATTGTTTTATAATGTTTATGAGTAGAGACCAGATTTTTATGTTATTACATATTTTTTGCCTTTCTACTTACCATTCTCGAAATTGAAATCTTGGTGAATCGTTGCCATCCTAACACAATATCAAATTTTTTCATTACATATTTTGTACTATATTACATATTTTGCTCTTTCCACAAATAATTTTTTTAGTGCATGAATTTTCTTCAATTTTAATTTTTTTTTTTTTTTTTTTTTTGTTGATGAAAAAATATTTTTAAAACATCAGAATTTTTTCCAATTAAACACTAAGTTCTGTCGACTCAAGGTGAGCTACATCAAAAGATGCAGTTGCATGTTTCTACACTCCGGCACGGACGCTTCATTAGCTCAGTGATAGGGAAGCACGCGACAGATCATTTTGACCTTTAGGTGTGAAAAGTATTGTGGACGTCACATTTCATGTTGTTCCATGGTTCCAAGCCAACACTACAACCATAAGAACAATCAATTCAAACTGCCCTTCTGTACTGAAGTTTAATCAAAATGGCTTTCAACCACAAAACATTCACTGTAACATACTTGTATTGAACACAACACAATCATGTGCACCCAACATTTGTCAAATCATGTTTCCCATCCACTCCCTCATCTTCACCTCCAATGTGGAAGAAACATGGTAATGTTTCTTCCACATTGGCAGTAACATAGTAAAATAGAAATGTCATATCAAATCAATTTTCAAGACCAAAAAAATATCTTGTAACGCAACTCACAATGGATTTGGCTGCTTCAAAAAACTCATCAGGTTCTTCTTTAAACTGAAATCAACAGAAAATGCCAGTAATAAACATTTCCGTCGTACTTGCAGTACCCCTTCAAGAGGTTATGTAGGTGCTAAGGAAGGAAGAATTTCCTAGTTTGCCGTGGTTGCACTGTACAAATCAGAAACATAAAAATTGGCGTAATACCTAACCAGCAATCTTACCTTTTCTACTTTAAAAATACTTTGAAACAATATATCTTGTCCATCCATTTGTAACAATGTTCGCTAAACACGAATTGTCAAGGCTTGTGAATAGCGTGTGGTATTCTTTAGTGCTGGAAAGAAACAGTGGGTGTACAAACAAGGGTCAAGAGTGGGCACAACTGATTCAATTGATCATCAAATATATTTCTTCAAATATAATCCTATATGGTCGCAAAATTATAATAAAACTAACCACGAACTTCAAACTCCTATGCCTAAACTACAGTTGTATGGACAAATCTTCCATAGCCGCAGTGCTCAACCAAGTGTTTCAAGATGGAATATGTCATGGAATATTCGACGACATTTGAAAGGCGCGACTTTCACAGTCGTGACTTTTCTTGAAAGTCGAGAGTGCGCGTTTGCACGTTGACGTCGACTTCCACGACATTTTTAGTCACGTGACACCGAAGCAAAATGTATTTAAAATACGTATTTCAAGTCGAAGTATTTAAATAGATCTTAAATGTTATTCAATTTGGGCCCACAACTGGAGAATGAAAATCAATATGAATAAATGCCAAGCCAAAATATGCACGTTATGTAATCCAATAAGTCCTCCCCTTCTCATTCATAAAACTCCTATTCGTCTTCAAATGTTAAATATTTAGGTCTTTTACACACAAAACTGAACTGGAAAATTCATATTAAAAATGTGATACAAAAAATTACTATTAAAATACACAAACTAAATTCCCTTACTCAAACTCTTCGTGTTAAAACTGCTAAATTAATATACACTTCAATTAATAGGTCTACTTTAACATATGCATATTCAATTTTCTCAAATGAAGCTAAATCAAAAATACAAAAAGCTCAAAATACCCAAAACAAATTCTTTAGAAAAATTCAACATACACCTTGGTTTATTCCCAATACACAAATTCATAATGAATTAAATCTCCCTACAATACATGATTAAAAATTAAAGTCTCAAATTTTTGGACTCTCTTCCTTCATTACATCATGCACAATGTTTTCATCTTGGTAAATCTTATCCCTTTCCTCGTGGAATTAATTCTCAATTTTCTAAAGACAAATTTCATCTTCTATAGTTTTATTTTCTCATGTTTGCAATCCAATCTTATCTTTACAACATTTTTTTCTCAAATTTTACCTTTATAAATCCTTTTAAAGAGGTTACTGTTTAGTGTCCATAACGACTGTCCTTCTTTGTAAATTTCAAAGCTCTGAAAGATATATTGTTGAACAGATAGTAATAATAAATAAATAATAATAATTTTAAAAAAATAATACTAATTTGAAACTTAAGAATTATGTTTCCATAGCCTAAAGAATCGATTTGAAACATGTGGGTTTGTTTACTTGAATAAATAGATATGGAAAAATACATTATGAGTAGATAGGAAGTGATGAGCACAGAAGGTTCTTTTACTTGTAAAATAAGAACATAGAACATTCATTTTATTATTAAGACTATTAGATTTATTTATGAATCTGGATATTTTATTTCAAATTTGGGTAGAAATGCCCATGGTTTCTGGGTAAACAAGGGTAGTTAACATTAATTTTCAATCTTCATCCCTGAGTCTTGTAATAATATTATTGATACACATACAATACATTCATGTCTTGATATGCCCTACACTTCAGACTCACTATTTCTACATAATGCAAGAATCTTACATAAAATGAAGATATATACTTTGAATTAACTTCATGTGAATTTTGTAAATTTTTGACATTGAATCGAGAATTAGTTTGGGGTATGAAGCAGCAAATATTATTGATTGGGGAATTATTGAAAAGTATAATGCTTACACACCAAATACTATCTGACATATTTTACTAAATAAATAACAATTATATCTATAATATAGCCAATGTAGAGTTTTTGTTATTAATTAATTTTGACCATCTTTACATTTCAATTCGATTTTAAAATTTTTCGTTAGGAAATCGATCTTCAAACAACTTTTCATTTACACAAAAATGAAGCCTATTTAGGTTACACATGTAAACATATTCGTTTCGACTGAAAACAATATACTAAAACATTTTTAATTCGAAGATACATGACATTACACGCAATTTGAAGATGAAAATTCACGAATATTTTCCACACAAACATAAACGCTAGAAACTAATCACGATTAAGTAATGTACAAGCCACTGTTCCATGTCACCCTAACCTAAAAACAGCCCGCCCGATTCCGCCCAACCCGGTTCCAGCCCGTGTCCTGCTTCGAGCTGGCGAAGTTGCTCCTACCGTGACTGACTGCTTGTAGTCTGATATGCTTACAAGTTCTACCCCGAAGTATCTCTGCTATCGCAAAAGCCACACCAGAATCAAGCAGAGCTTGATAAAAATGTCGCGATCATGCGACACCTAGCGGCACTACCGAGAAACACGCAAAATGTCGTGACATATTGCACCGTGAAAACGGGCCTTAAGGCTAAATGTACCGACACTAGTTCAATTTGTCGCCACCACGTGGAAGCACCAAAATAAGCAAAATTTACTAGACCGATAACGTCTGAACAAATTGTCCGATTTTCGATCTGTAAACGGCGTTGGACTCCTTTTTAAAATAGAATTCACGCTACAATGCCGTTTTTTCAAAAAATATTTCCCCAAAAATGTTTTAAATGATTTCTCATAGTTCCGGGAAGAAATTAAAAAATGTGGGCTTATAGCGCGATGACGACGTGCTTCCTGAATCCAACGCTGTGTCAATCATGCAAATCGGTTGAATAGGAGCGGCGTAAAGTGAAATTTCGGAAAAAAAACCCTGATCCCCCTCCCCCTTTCGCTCCCATTGCTTCACCCCTCCCCTTCTGGGCCCTCCCTCGACGCGGCCGAACGGCCAAACCCGGCGGCCAGCGGCGCGGGAGGCCGAACTTTCAGACAGGCAAGCTGGGCAGTCAGTTTAAGCTTTCGTCCCATTCAGTCTCAATATATTTTTCTCTACTTATCAAACTAGTGATGCTGTAACACAACCGAACGGTCCCATATCATCTGTAATAGTCGTATAAAACTATATATCTTGTTCACATATTTCCGTCTTCATACCATCAAAAAGTTATTTGAGGCACTACTCAAAATATCAATTCCGATTTGGAAACTGATTTCAAAATGAAAATTGAACTAATTGTGTAGATATCACCAATATTCCATGGCCTTACATCTTATTTTACATACATTTTACTTCTAAGATCTTCCGTTATCATTCCACTACCAGAAAGAATGAGCCGAAATTACGCACGAGCTCTTTTATCCTGCGACTCGATTTTTGATCTCAAAACGGCGTTTGTCTCCTTGACTTCACCTGATGAATCTGTTTTCCCAAGTAAAATTTTAAAACTGTTTTCGTACATTCGGACAAAATTGAAGAAGTGGTAAAATAGCGCGCAGGTGAGATGAATCCAACACTGTAACAAACATTAAAATCTAATATGAAGAATCGTGACATGTCCCTGCTTATTTAGTAAGTTATATCGATATAAAATGATTATCTTATATTTGTATAAACTTGAAGATTGGAATAAGTAATTCCCGGCGCGTCATTTTGATACAAACTACGTAAATGATAACATAAAAGGATGTAGTGTAAATCATTGTATTGTGACATATATATATATATATATATATATATATATATATATATGTATTTTTTAATGCATTAAGTTGTCGTGAAAGCAATACAACTTTAACCCTTAGACAGGAACACCACACTAGAAGAGGAATATCCGTCTATGAGGGGGATAAATTATGTTTTGTTATACAGTTCGGCAACTTTTACATTTCTACATGAAGATACCATTTTTCTAAACATCGTACACGCTTATCAGTAACATTTAATCGGGTAGCAATTCAATTTATAAGATTTATATACTACTAGTAAAACGTAGCATACCAGTCACTGATAAACCTCATATTAGGGAATCAGAATGCAAACGTATTAAATCGGCGATCCTCATCTAGGTGTCGAGAATAGGGATGCAACATTGATGTTGATATTTTCAAAACATAGATTTTGTATAGACACATGAACATATTTCGTTAAAAAATGAAACATTTATAAAACCTGATGTTTATTATCGATGTGCTTGATGAGTTGTTGTGAATGAAAAGAACCGATAATCACAATTTTATAAAAAAGTTAAAATATGAAATAATATTGCATTATACCACTGTCAATACATGTGTTCGAATAAAGCGAGACTATCTTCAGCCCAAGAAATGACCCAATTTTTCTGGCATTTCCTACGTATGTCCTACCGTACGCAGAGAGGCGGCCAACGCAAGCACTCTAGGTGTAAGGTCTCTCGCCCACCGTCCTGTACCCATTTGAGGAAGTTGTGACTCCATAAGATGACCCTGGGCGATAGTTTTCAGGCTTAGTTTCGCTGTTATTCTTTTTACTTTCTTTTGCCGTTTTGTCTAAATCGTAATTATAAATTAACAATCACGGCCACTGTCAAAACAAATTATCTTCCGCACGAACTTGATCGATGTTTCTAAACCAGGTTTTTGAAAGATGTTTTAATTTTGAACATTGATATTTGCATTTGTATTACTTGAGCATCATTCCTTCGCTTTTCTTGCTATCCGAAACTGGGAGGGGACGCGCCGATAATTCAGCGAGTTCTTCCTTAATAATGGCAGAATGTACGCATGAAAGACGGTTATCAAACACACTGTTCAGTGCAATGATGTCTATTTGTCTGCTCCAATCCCGGTCAAGCAGCGGCTGTGAGTATCTCTCCTTTCATCTGCAGGTCCCAATTCTTCGCGGGTCTGAACGCGCAGAGAAATAGTACTAGAACATAGATCGCAAGCCATCCCTTGTTAGACCTATCTGGATATACACAGCAATAGGATGCTAGCAATTTGTTTATTGCTCACTCGGACTCGAACTGCCTTTTTCCTTTTGTTTGTGATATTGTGTATTAGTTATTCAATTGTGCCACTTACACCCTTTTCTTCCGCTTCATTCTATCATTCCAAGCATAATATCCTTTTCTAGAGATTTTGTTCGACTCATAGTACGTCCAAAATATTTTATTTTCCATTTTTTGGCTTTGACTTTTAGAGAAAGTTCTGTTTTCTTTTCAAAATTTCGGCATTTATCTTCTTGCCCTCCCATTGTACGTTTAATATTTTCTTCCGTGTCCATACTTCAAAAGCATCTTCCTTTTTTCGGTCTATCTCAATGTTCAGCTTTTACACCCACACAACAGGATTAGAAATGCCATTTTCTCGATTATTTGGATTTTGGTCTTACGCAAGGCTTGATTTCTGACGGACCACGACGGAACGGCGTTCCTGTATCTCGCTGATAATTATTACATTACATTATAAATATATAATTATTTCTATTAAATTAATAAATCATTTTGAGCGCGTTCCGGGTCCTAAAATTTTAGAAATCATTCACTTGATATGCCTGCATATTATATGAATTTGTGTAATTTTCTTTCCGCTGCTTTTTCTAAAATTATTCCTCTCATTATTGCTCCTCATTTCGCGCTCCTTTCTATCCAAGCCCAGCGCCGCCAGGGCACGCGCTCAAGTGTAGTCACCCTTCTGAGCTGGAAGCAGGGTCGCACCTCTGGCACACTGCTGTTCTGATAGCGTGACTTTTCTGACCTCTGCAGACATCTCGCCGCGTTCTTCGGCGGGCTGCGTGCTACACTAGGGCAATTCGATATGCCCAAGCGCAGGAAGAGGGCGGTGAGCAGTTTTCAGTGGGCGAGAACATTGTGCAGTGACGAAGGGGAGATTATATTTACTATACAAGAATTAGTGGAATCATTCGCGTTTCGTTAATTATTAGTAACCGAGTATTATATATGAACAAAATAGTAATTCAAACAATAAATAATAATTATAAAAGTATATTAGTTTAATAAACATTTTGTGAGATATTATTAACTAAAATAACTTATTTAGTCGACATTTGTGAATGGTAAGCTATTGTTTTTCATTGAAAATACAGGTATAATAGCCTTATAACCTTTATGGACGTCCATACCGTTATAGACGTCCTATAGAGGTATTTTACCGGTATAAAAGAACATAGGTATTTGAAAAAAGTATGTAAAATACCGGTATTTTACCGGTATTTAATACCTTTTCGGTCCCTGCCTATTCCTCATTGCCAGTTTACACTCCCTGGTCATATTTCGAATGACCCGGAACATTTCCTTAGGTCTCCTTTTGTTGTTATGTTCTTCCACTTCTTTGCATTTTTCTTTTTTTATTTATTTATTTAACGTAAAAAAGCTTAAAAACTGCGTATGACGTGCTATATTTCTTGAAGAAACTTTTGTTTATCTTATCTTGGTCTACGCTGGAATACCCTGCTGAGTTCTCTGACTTTTATCCTTTGCTTTCTTAGCACAGAAATATAATATTTGAAAAGAACGAAACGTTAGGACTTTATTATTATTTTATATTAAATAATAATAATAATAATAATAATAATAATCACACAAATAGAGAGGAATCGAAGGTAAAGTGTATATACTCGTACTATATAATCCTTCGAATCTTCACTTCGATGACTGAGTTTCCAAGATTTATAACAATTGTGAGACTTCATCTTTATATTTCACGGTGAAAATCTTGAAATATCTCTACAGGTCTGATTCAGTTTGCCCATTGTGAAACCATGGAGCAGGTTGTTACTCTAGGCACCGGGCCCCAGGCCGCAGGCCGCCGGGTTTGACCGTTCGGCCGCGTCGAGGGATCCCCCACAAGGTTCGGGTGACGCAACTGGGAGGATCAGGTATTTTTTCCGAAATTTCACTTTACGCCGCTCCTATTCATCCGATTTGCATGATTGACACGGCGTTGGATTCAGGAAGCACGTCGTCATCGCGCTATAAGCCCACATTTTTTAATTATTTCCCGAAACTATGAGAAATCATTTAAAAAGTTTTTTGGGAAATATTTTTTGAAAAAACGGCATCGTAGCGTGAATTCTATTTTAAAACGGAGTCCAACGCCATATACAGATCGAAAATCGGACAATTTGTTCAGACGTTATCGATCTAGTAAATTCCGTGTGATAGTGCTGCGATCTATTGATTTTTCCTATAAGTATTTTTCGGTGCATTTAGCCTTAACAGAATAGCGCATTTGCAGTTGGCTTGACTTGTAAATAGCTTCGATGCTCCCTTTTGTGATGTTCTCGTCCAACAAAAATATAGTGCGCTTTGAGAAATAATTGAAATTAGGATGTGCAGTGTGATGTGCTCTACTGTAAAAATTATTTTTCTATTGACATGACATTGAATTTACATTTTGTGTGATAAAAATTATGTTTATTTTCAAACCTAGATGCGATTTTCCACATACGTAGATAAATATAAATATTACCCGGACTCGCGTACGTGCATATACCTCAAAGAAACTTAGATTTCTGTATTGGGGTTCTTCACAGGAGCCATAAACTAACACTTTACGAAGAGGCATAGCTGAACAGCTGTCGCGGCGGAGGGATACTTCTCTTAATTACATGTGATGTTCACTTGTTACGCCAAATGTCATCCTAGGGAAATCCTGCTATACCCTCCGGGCCATATTAATAGTCGTCACTTATAGGATAAGAAAATACTTAAGCTATAAGAAGTTATTTTGATTAGCAAATACTTATACACATTTGGTATTCATAGACGATACTTATAATAAGTACGAGTGCCTCGTGTGGCAACAGCGTATTGGCAGTTTCACAGCCACTTGAATCTTGCCAGAAGCGCTCCATCAACCTGTCCGTGAACTAACATATGCTTGCGTCCGTGAGGTAGCCTAACCTAAAGTTTCTTAAATAGTGCCAGTATCTTAAACAAAAGCTTAAATGGTGGTGAAATCAGTAAATACTTATTATTTAGAGGTGGTTTTAGCCACCGATGTTACCAAAAAGTGTACAAAAAATGCTTAGTAAAACAATATTTTCCCTTAAATTCTTGATCGCTGTGCATTTTTAACGGGTTTGGCATGTGCTGTAAATATCACTTGTTGCTACAAAGAAAGATGCCAATGTAAAAATCCTTATAATCTTTGAAATAGTCGTCCATTTCCATTTCTATCAAATTATGACAATTTTCAACGCATCAAGAGAGGGTTCACTTATAGCTATAAGTAAAGGTTGGACCTTTCTTATAGCTATAAGTATTTCCTTATGTGGATGGATAAGTTGCTACTATGAATTTGAAAACATTATAAGGAACTCCTTAAGGTTTTCCTTATTATAAGTCAAGACTATAAATACGGCAATCAATGATTTCTCGAAAATCAATTTTCTCGTACTGCTTACATTTTTTAACTGCCGTATTCTTAATTTTTTATTTGCAATTTAGTGAAAATTACTTTTAAGTTAATATTATAAAAAATTATTAACACATACTTACGTGCAAATAATTACAACAAAGAAAACCATTAATACTAGAATTACTCAGAGTCAATCAATGCTTAGCTTTTTTAGCCAGTTAAGAAATTATGATTCGCATATCAATTCGTGAGTCTGTATTTGCTCTATAACTTCTTTCTTCAGTTACAAGTTCATTTTTAACGTTTCCGGCTCCAAATTAAGTTTGCTCCGGTAGTGAGCAAACTTATGCTTCGCCATCTGCGAAAGGTATCTAGTAAGGTTCGTGTCGCTAAATTGCCCTTTGCTAATTCAATGTGACGAATTTATTTCGAATTCTATAAACTCTTCCATGCATTCTGTTATCTCTTGCTTATAAGCACACGAGGGAAGCAATCAGCGGACTAAAGGCCGATTAAGCCGGCGGTGGACTCGTAATAAAACACAGCAACATCGGGGCAGTGAAGGAAAGTGTTAAACCCCACACTACACTTTTCGCTTACATGTCCTTGAGTCGGGGAACGTCGCAAGCATGCGCTGCCGCCTCCCGACACGACCTGAAGACGTTGGAGGCATTCACAACGGCCTGAGCATCGCTCGCGCACTGCCTGCGTTGCATGGACGCGCTGGTGCCTATCTATGACGCCGATGGCACGGAAGACCGAATAAATGAAAGAAATCTAAATAAATTCAAAAGAAACAACGTTTTTTTATTTCCTTGGGCGTCCACAGACGACTCGCACACTCAAAGAAAACGCAACAGATTACTTGTATATATAACTGTTGATAATAAATAGAAATATTATTAAAATTTGATCCCAGCATTCACATATTTACATATTGATACTAGTATTCTTATACAAAATACGTAAAACAGGTATGAAATACATTTAAATAAAGTTGATTGAAATATGAAATGTATTATACAACAAAAGAAACAAGAGCAGAATGAATGTGAGACATACAAATATTTCCATTCACTAATTCATTTTCTTAATAACGGAATTTACAATTTCAGTAATATTTTAGAATCATATAATATACGTAGACACAACGTAGATTCACTTTCATTGAATACAGGATTAAAAATTCCATTGGCTCCATTGCACTCATAATATTCTTCAAAATTACAAAATATTCGTGTTCTAGAATTAAGAAATCTTTACTTGAAACATCTTTATGGAAGAAAAATTAGAGAAGCTCCCTTCAGCATTGAGATTTAGTGCTAAATCTAATACTAGAGAGGTGCTTCACAAATCATGGGTGTGGTTAAAGTCACGTAATCTAATCTTTTGGTAAATTTGTACGCAAGTGAAGAAATACAATGCAACAAACTGTACTCAAAAATACTTCCTATGAATACCAGCTTTTGCATTTGACCCACTAACCAGAAATTATATAACATGTATTTATTTTAATATATTTCATTTTCAATGACCTTTCTTCTTCTCCAGTAGTAATAGACTTTGACATAACCAATATATGCAATTTACAGACTTTCAGGGATACTTCGCCTATTTCTTGTAAAATCTTTACCAATAAATTACTCAAAACTGACTTACGTAGTTTTAAAATCATCATTAAATAATCGATATATTTATAACAATTAATCCATTTAAAAATTAATCGTTAAGTTATTTTAATTTCTAATTAATTTAATGTTTAAAGTTCCTTCACTCCGTGAAAAATTACGAACGTTTTGGGGAGTGTTTAGGATTTTTCTATAATTTTTCTAACGATTATTAAGTTTAATGTGTGTAATATTTCTCTCAATCATAATAATTAATAATTAACCATGTTTATCTGTAACAGTATGATTTTTTATCTTTTGTTATTCTATACTTTTATAACCGTTTTCATGCTAAAATGCGGTTTTGCATAATATATTTTTCCCCTCGCCAAAAATTATTATAATAATGATAATAATAATATTAATAATAATAATAACAACAACACCGAGGAAAGTGGCTCTGCGTAGCGCGCTGACTTCGCAGTTGGAACTGGCCATCCTGACTGGGGTTTTCGTGGTTTCCCTCGGTCACACAGGCGAACGCTGGGATGGTTCAAAAAGCTCACGTTCACCCCACCTCTCATCATCCTCTCACCTCAAAATCCACGGCTCATCAATCTTGTCTTACCAAGGGAGCAGCGAAAAGCTGATCTCTATAGCGACACACGTTAATCTCTCCGGGATAGAATATAATCGCTCCTCGGAAGAGAACGTTTAGTGTGGTCATATATGGCCGTCTGCTACTAATAACAATATAAAATTAGTAGTGCAACACAATGGCATAGGATTTCTCGTACGAGCTAGTTTTATAATTTCTTTGGTCTGGGCTAACTTTCCGGTCTTCCCAATCCTCTTGCTAGCTGCAATTTAATCGTCTAAAGTACCTTTTCTTTCAATTTCCTCAATTTTTTCCTTTCCTAAGAAGAAACGAATTAACACTTCAAAAATATTACAAAAGATTATAACCTCGTTCTATATGAAAATTTTCGGTGAAATATTCGGAGCTGCTATTAAGAAGAAGGCGTTACTGTAAATGTGAAATTTGAAACTCTTTTTCACAGAAATTTCTGAATTTTCGAAAAACTTCATTGGATGTCATTTGAAGCACTTCCACTCGCAGATACAATAATGAATACAAATCGCTGGAAATTATACGTTAATCGCATGAAAGATATTTCAAAACAGACATTCGTGTAATTCAAAAAAAAGAACACTGCAAAAGGAATTTTATGTTCACTTAAATAGTGCAATTACCACTAACCGCGTTTCAACATTTCTGAGAATACGACATTTTGAGATCGTTCTTACTGAAAAGTTTTGAATTTTGGAGAAACTTTTTCAGACAAAATTTAAAGGTGTACTAGTAAATGCATTATTGCCAACAAATCGCATCTATTGTACATTTTAATAACATGAGAAGCTAGTAAAACATTTTCTAATTTCTTAAAAAAAGAAAAACACCAACAAAGAATAGAGCAAACTGGCACTGTCAACTCATACTGTACATTTAGGACTAACTCTAGAATTGTTTTAAAAAATTGAATCGCTTTTGAGGAACTGTTTTTATTTTTTAAATTACACATAATATTGTAGGAACACTATGAAAAGTTTAAAAACAATTTATTTATGGCACTAGGCAGAAAACATTAAAATCGTTTTATCTATTCCAGATTGGGCCAGAGAGACAAAAGAATTACATTGAAAAACAATCCAAATAGATTTTAGATTATTTCTGTAACCTTGAGGTTATAAAAAAGCAGTACAGAATAACATACACTCCAATTTCAATTACACACATTACAGTAAAATCTGTCTAAACAGGAACCTTTACAAACCGGAAACGTTCCTTACCCGCAAAATTTCTTCGGCTCGTTAAGTTAAAAGAAATTTTACACAGCTTCAAACGGAACTTCTCCAACGCGGAAATGGGACGGTTTTTCGTGTCCTGAAGAAGGGAATCTTTTTTTGTGTACCAGCAATATAAACCACCCTTTTCCATTAGCAAAATTGTTCATAATATGACATTATGGCACGAATCATTACGTTATCGCCATTTCCGCACGAAATATAAATCATCACTGACATAATAGTCAGAGTCCCTAATTATCATCTGCTATAAAGTATAAAAAATGCGGTGGTAATGTTATCTGTGTTCGCAGTAAAATAAAATATATTGTTAAAAACTTTGTACTTTTAAAATCTAATTTATTACTATTTTACAATTATGCTGCTGTCATTCGGTAATATTTAACAATAATAACCAAGAACATCAATTAGTTTTTATGAATATATTAAGTACAATTGAATAAATTTGTCAGACATTTCAGAAAATGTATTTAATTCCAAAGTGCTTACTATTTTTTTAGTTTCTGCACTAACCAATATCTTGTAATTTAAATCTAATTATTCACTGATTCTTCAACGTACTATTTCGCTACATTTGAAGATCACCCTCTGGGACATTAGGGCTGTAATGTCCCCACCGCGGATGTCCCGGCCGTAGGGGAACTTCCTCTCTCCCGAATCTCAGAACGTGGTGTGCGGGCATGGCTTCAATTCAAGCGTCTCCCTGCCCCACCTTGATAATCTTAACCCCTCGAGATACGCATTGCACAAGACCAAGCGCCGGTATCAAAGTCATTGTCGTGGGTTGCGACGTATTGTGCATTGAAAGACAGCAAGCGGTTCGAATACAGCCAGGAAGGTCTGTACTTTTCAACCCTCTCTCAGAAGCTGACAATGAGTGTTTAATATTCATTGATTTCTTCCATAAATACGTTTAATGTACATGAATTTTGATTGTTATAATATCATTTAATTTACTACTTTCAAGACAGAAACATCTATATCACAAATGCCATAAAACGGACAACTTCCATCAAACATAAACCTCTCAAAACCAGAATTTTTTGCCGATCCATTTTTTGTGTTCCGGCTTAGACAGTTTTACTGTATATAATTTTATTAATGCATTGTATGAAAGATCACATATTCCACTTACCTCACAGGCATTTAAACTTTCCACCAATGGAAGGGAAATTATCTCCCCGGATGACCAGAGCCTTACTCAAAACTCACCTATTGATAGCTAGAAATTGACCATGATAATGAAGAATTTTAAAGGCAGAGCGATCTCTTTGTAATAATTCAAAATATATTTTTTTTAAATTATTAGTTTTACACATTTTATACATATTTCCATGTTATTAGACAGTATCATTATGATTTATCACACGTTTAACAGTTTTTATTACATGTTTTACCACTTTACATGATTGTGGATATTTGTGAAGATATTCTGGAAGATAGGGTATTCCTGGTGAATCTACTGGGGCCTACATAAAGCCTTCTACTGAGAAGCTCATCTCGCCACAGGAATGTTTATTCACAGAAATCAGTTGAGCGGCCTGTGTTTCGTAAACTATCTCCTTTCACAGAAACTGTCCCTTTCACTGAGTAAAACATATGGCCAAAAAAACATTCAAGAGGCTATCCCTCTCAGTGACCTTGAATGTGGATACTTAAGAATCCTTTTGGGCGAAACCCTTCTGGCAGACGAATATTCTAAAGGCCTTCCCTCTGAGTGAGCTTTCACATGGACAATTAAGAGGACCCTTTTGCGAGAAGCTCTTCTAGCAGATGGAACACTTCAAATTTTCGTCTCGTGAAGGAGTCGACATGTGGATATATATCTTTCGTAAGAAACACATCTAAAAGACAAAACATTTAAAAGTTTTTCCCTTATGTGAATTTGAATGTGGATACTTCAAATTCCTTTCTGGGAGAAACTCTACCGGCAGAGGCCACATTCAAAGGGTTTTTCCTTTGTGTGAATCCACAAGTGGCGAAATAAATTAATTCTATTTGAAAAACCCTTCTGGCAAACGATATTGAAATAGCTTTCCCATGTGAATTCGCACAAGCATAATTAAAATTCGCATTTCCAAAAAACTCTTATTGAAGACGGAACATGAAAAAGCATGAATGTTACGCATCTGTATAATTAAATGTCTTTGAAAGCAATCCTTCTGGCCGACAGAACATTCCAAAGGCTTTTCCCCTGAGTGAAACCTCCGCATGTGTATACATAAATCTTCCTTTTCTGTGAAACCCTTGTGGCAGACAGAACATTTAAAAGGCCTTTCCCTTGTGTGAATCCTCCGAATGTGTATACGTAAATCTTCCTTTTCCGTGAAACCCTTGTGGCAGACAACATTCAAAAGGCTTTTCCCCTGTATGAATCCTCCGCATGTGCTTACGTAAATTTGCCTTTTCTGGGAAACCCTTGTTACAGACAGAACATTCAAAAGGCTTTTCCCCAGTGTGAATGCGCATGTGTATATTTAATTGCCCTCTTACTGAGAATCCCTTGTAGCAGATTGAACATTCAAAAGGTTTTTCCCCTGTGTGAATCCTCCGCATGTGTACAAGTAAATTTCCCTTTTCTGAGAAACCCTTGTTACAGACAGAACATTCAAAAGGCTTTTCCCCATTGTGAATCATCATGTGTCTAGTTAAATGCTCTCTTACTGAGAAACCCTTGTAGCAGACAGAACATTCAAAAGGCTTTTCCCCATTGTGAATCATCATGTGTCTACTTAAATGCCCTCTTACTGAGAAACCCTTGTGGCAGACAGAACATTCAAAAGGCTTTTCCCCAGTGTGAACGCGCATGTGTTTATTTAAAACTCCTCTTACTGAGAAAGTCTTCTGGCAGACAGAACATTCAAAAGGCTTTTCCCCTGTGTGAATGCGCATGTGTGTATTTAAATGCCCTCTTACTGAGAAACCCTTGTGGCAGACAGAACATTCAAAAGGCTTTTCCCCAGAGTGAATGCGCATGTGTATACGTAAATATCCCTTTTCTGAGAAACACTTGTGGCAGACAGAACATTCAAAAGGCTTTTCCCCTGTGTGAATGCACATGTGTGTATTTAAATGCCCTCTTACTGAGAAACTCTTGTGGCAGACAGAACATTCAAAAGGCTTTTCCCCTGAGTGAATGCGCATGTGTATACGTAAATATCCCTTTTCTGAGAAACCCTTGTGGCAGACAGAACATTCAAAAGGCTTTTCACCAGTGTGAATATGCATGTGTTTATTTAATGGCCCTCTCTCTGAGAAAACCTTGTGGCAGACAGAACATTCAAAAGGCTTTTCCCTTGTGTGTATCCGCATGTGACGATGTAAATATCCTCTTTGCAAAAAGCTCTTCTGGCAGACAGTGCATTCATGTCTCTCTAAGAGATCATTTCTAGCTTGTGTCTGCGATGGGTTTGAAGAGGTTACTGAAGGGCGATCTGCAAAAGAAGATGTTTATTTCGTTAAAAATTTTCTCAATATAAGGAGTTGGATGGGAAATCAGTGTCGATTAAATAGAATAAAGAAATAAGACTTTGAATAGTAAAACAAAATGTAAGATCTCCAAAGTGATGAGGACCCCAGAAAATAATTCGCGCAGCTGGAGGGAGCACTATTGTGTTTATTGCTTCTCTACTCCCAAACGAGGCTACGCGCCCTTCGCTTACGCACAGTCTTCACTTGGTAGATGTTCGTAACTAAGCTTCCGTTTGGCGCTACCGCCAAACCCCTACCGCCTAACGAAGTTCCCGCCATGTGCGAAGTTATTAAGTTTCCGTGCGCAAGGAGGGTGATATCTATTGAAGTTTACCGCTTAAGTGAGTCAAGCATGGATGACAAAATCGGCCGCAAATGGGTGTAGGGAGTTTGCATATTGAAGTGGAGTTCACGGCGATAAAGGATGCGGCAAACCGTCAATATCCGACATTAGTGGCGAAAGTTGACAAATCCACGAGTGAAAATAGACGAATAACTCTGGATGACCACTGCCCTTTTTTTTCCGATGTTTCAGAGGTTTTTGATGATTGCAAAACCGGTAGGTGTGCACTAGGTGGGCGCCGTGAATGATCACGGATGACCGCCGACGGCAACGAATTGAATCTTCACGCAAATTTCCTCGCCGTTATGGAGACGGACGTTTTATCTTCAATTGTGACGGGCGACAAAACTTGAGCATACCACTGCAAACCTTAGACCAAATACCAATCACGTCAGTGTCGTGATTCCTCTTCTCCCAAGACGCGGCAATTCACACACAGCTTATTAGTTGAGATACGGCAGCTTTGTTTCGGGATCAAAAGAGGATATTGTTGGTAGACGTAATGCCTTCTCAGATCACAATAAACGCTGGCATGTATTTTTGTTGCTCTTATCTGGGTTTTCTTGTATTTATTTCAATTTTTATCACGTACATTAAAACGCATTCGTGACATGGCTACTGTTCGTTCTACTCTCTTTACTCTCTACACTCTCAAAGCCGACCTTCTGAAAGCCTTCACACACATAAACAATAATTTAGATCAACATATCCGAAGGTTGGAAGAGGTCGTTCTCTACACAGACGGTTGGGTACAAGTCGGCAATACTGCGAATAATACCAACCGTACACCCGTGACTGTACAAAAGACACAGACACCGCATCCAGTCACAACTCAAAACAAATTTAGTGTTTTAGATTATGAAACAGATTTTCCTCGCCTTCCTGATCCTCACCACCCTTCTCTACCATCGACAAATACATGCACAAACCAACGCAAACAGGCTAGGAAGCGCGTCAAAACCAAAACACGTAAAGCTGCGCATCCTAGCTCACTTGAAAACAAAGACATTCCTACTGAGCCTAAAAAACAGGTACTTATTTTAGCTGACAGTCATGGCCGCCATCTTTCCTCCATTCTCAGTAGGAAGTTACCCTCCAATTTCTCAGTCTCATCTATTTTTAAACCTAACGGGAGGTTTGCAGATGTGACTGCAGAATTGGACACCCACACGAAAACAATGACCAATCAGGACACAGTCATTATCATAGGAGGGCAGAATGACATTAACTTGGGCGGTACCTATACACCTGAACAACATGTTAACAAATTACAATGTGCCGCCCAAAATACTAACATTGTAGTCTCGACTCTGCCCTTCTGGTACAACAGACCAACACTATCCAGCGAGATTAAGCACGCAAACCAACAATTGAAACTGCAGCTGAGAGAAACAAATGTCACACTTTTTGAAATTAATTTCCTCTCAGCAAAACACTTCACCCGGCATGGTCTTCACATGAACCTTGCTGGAAAACATGCAGTCGGTAACAAGCTTGCACAATACATCATCAACTCCAGTCCTACGCAGTCTCCTGCCAAAAATCCATCCCTTCCACCTTCCTTACGTTTTCCACGCCCACCCTTGTTTCGAGCCCTGTTGCCTCTTCCTCTGAACCTACTCCCGTTTCTCCCATTCCCACTACCAATTCATCTACACCTGATGCCCCATCTTCCTCACAACCTGTCACTGCCGGGACCCACTACAACCTTCGACCACGCACTCGATGTAAAAATGGAGTAAATATATAGCAACTACAGTCAGATGCAGCAGAAAAACATTCGTGTAGGTACTTGCAAAAAATAAACATTCTTCACCATAATGTCAGTCCCTTTCAAATAAAACTGAGTTTATCGAGGCAGCTCTACAGAGCGATCTAAATCAAACAGACGTTCTTTGCTTTACAGAACATTGGTTATCTCCTAATGAACTTAGCATTTTCCAAATTCCAAACTTTTACCTCGCAGGCTTTTATTGTAGAGAGAGAGAATCGCATAAAGGTCCTACGTATGGTGGTTCTTGTATTTACGTTAGAAATAATATTGATTCTATCCCCTTGGCAGAATTAAATGTGTATTCCATTGAAAATATTTTCGAAATTTCTGTTGTACATCTTACTTCACTAAAAGTGATAATACTTTGCATTTACAGACCTCCAACAAAGAGAACTGCAGATTATATTTTGTTCTTAGAAAACCTGGAGATAACACTTAACAAAGTCAGCAATCGCTCTTTTGAATCCATTGTTGTATGCGGAGATTTTAACATTGATTTTCTGGTCGAATCTTGCGAGAAAGAAAAGTTTCTCAATTTAATTAATTCCTTCAATTTAGACATTACAATTAATGTACCTACACGAATCACACAAAATTCGATGAAGGCAATTGATCAAATTATAATTAACAAAACTACTACTCGATATGAAGTTGAAACAAAAGATTTAGGATACAGTGACCACGATGCACAAATTCTTACCATTATAAGAAATGCGATCACTGACACAATAAATAATACACGTATGACTAGATTGTTTACTAAAAGTAAAATTAAATTATTCATAGACTACTTGATGCAGGAGTCATGGGAAGCGGTTTATAATACTGTTGATACAAACGAGAAATATAATTCTTTTTTTTCAACTCTTTCAATTCATTTTAACACTTGCTTTCCTCTTCAAAAACGAAAATTAAATATTTCACGGAAAAGTAATTCTTGGATAACACAAGGGATTAGGACATCTTGTAAAAACAAGCGAATTCTTTCTTTCATTTCTAAACGTCATGACGTATCTCAAGATTTCCTTATCTACTTTAAAAAATACAAAACATTGTTACGAAAAGTCATAAGGCAGGCAAAAATCATGAAAAACGATCAGGATATTTTGAACTCAAATAATAAAACAAAATCAATGTGGAATATAATAAAAAATACTACCAAATCAACTAGAAAACCCGTAGAGAATGTTGTTTTAAAATATAACGATATAAATGTCAACGATCCGGCAACAGTGGCTAGTCTCTTTAACCAATACTTTTCGAGAATTGCTGCCGATCTCACTAAGGGTCTTCAGGCACAAAATTCAAAAACAGACAGTGCACCCAAAATTTTAGACACAATGTTCGTTTCCGAAACTTCTTCCTATGAAATTCTCAAAATAATCGGTAAACTAAAAAATAAATATTCGTCCGGTTTAGATGAATTCCCAGATTCTTTGTTAAAGACTTGTGCGTATGCCATTATACACCCGTTAACTCACATATTTAATGCATCTTTATGCACTGGAACGTTTCCAGATATTTTCAAAACAGCTAAAATTAAGCCGCTCTTCAAAAAAGGCAACAAAAATGAAATTCAAAATTATCGGCCCATCTCTCTTCTATCAGTTTTTTCAAAAATATTAGAGAGACTTTTTTACGTACGAATGGAAACCTTTCTCACTAAACACGACGCGCTTTCAGATTGCCAACATGGATTTAGAAAATCAAAATCAACGGAAACAGCTATATTTTCTTTTCTTAAAGATGTCGCCTCATCATTAGATCAAAACGAGGCACCTATTGGATTATTTTTAGATCTCTCAAAAGCTTTTGACATCATTGATCATGACATTTTACTTTCAAAATTACCTTCATATGGAATCCGTGGTATTGCTCTAGATTGGTTATGTTCGTACCTTAAACAACGATCTCAGAAAGTTGAAATACCTTACTGGAATGATGGAACATTACGTACGCACCTTTCCGACTCTTTGCCCGTTGCATGTGGAGTTCCTCAAGGATCGATTTTAGGCCCTATTCTGTTCCTACTTTACGTAAACGATATGCCCTCGACGATTCGAAACGGAAGAACGGTTCTCTTAGCGGATGATACGAACATCCTTTGCAATAAAGAAACGGTAAATAGTACAATATCAGATGTTTCAAATTGGTTCCGAAATAACAAATTAATAGTAAACGAAAAGAAAACGGTTTTAATGCAGTTTTCCATTTCAAATAAACAATTCTGTGCTCCATTGAAAATGAACAGTGTACCATTGACTCATGTTAATGCAACAAAATTTTAGGTCTCTCAATTCAGTCAAACCTTAAATGGAACGTCCATTTAAATGAATTGAACACAAAATTAAGTTCATTATGCTACGCGTTCAGAATTCTTGCAAATTCAGTCAGCCTTCATACTGCTCGTTGTGTATACTTCGCGAATGCTCATTCCCGCCTGAGATATGGCATAATATTCTGGGGAAATACATCTTATAGCTCCCAGACTTTTAGATTACAAAAACGAATTGTACGAATAATAACCAAATCCCACCCACGTGATTCTTGTAAGCCTATCTTCATTAATCTAGGAATTCTACCATTACCGTGTCTTTTTATTTACGAATCAGTGGTTTTTGTAAAAAATGACTTGCTTAAGGGCGGGAATATATTTTCAGAAAATGCCGAAGTCTATTACTATAACACTCGACGTAGAAATCATATTCATCAGGTGACAGTATCAACAGCTCATTACAAAAAATTCACATACAATACATGTACATTATTTTACAACACTTTGCCAGATGACATTAAACGATTAAATTCAATAGAAAAGTTTAAATCCCAAGTGAAATCGTTTCTGCTGCATAACTGTTTCTATACAATTAGAGACTATACTGAGCATCACAAGAAAAGTAACATTAATTTTAACAATGATACATAATGCATTAATTACCATTTGGACTGTATAAATGAGTATAAACAACCTGTAACAACTATTGTAACACAGCTTCCGGGTCAATGACCCCCATCTCGATCAGGTTTTTCGTCCAGTTTCCCTGATCCATTGAGCAAATGCTGAGATGGCCCCTTGTTTTGCTTCTGGAAATAAATGTAACTTCATTTTCTGTGCACGTCTTCTAGAATTCAGTGGGAAATACAATTATTCAAATTATCGTTTCCACGTTGTCGCGGCAGGAAGTAATAAGAGCCAAAATTTATTGCTTATTTATCCTTGAAAATAGATTTTATTACATGGGAGTTTTTTTGTTTTTTTTCTCCTTTTCAAAATTCAAAATTTATTGCTTATTTATCCTTGAAAATCGATTTTATTACATGGGAGTTTTTTTGTTTTTTTTTCTCCCTTTCAAAATTCAAAACTTAAGTAGTATATGATTTAGTGTAGGGATCACAGAATTTTGAAAATGTGCACACAATTCACTTTTCCCCATAGCCCGTCATACGCAGTTTTTAACTGTTTTTTTGACGTAAATAAATAAATAAATAAATATTGTGAGACAGATAAAAATGAGTATACGAGGCGATGCTAAAGCGGATAAGAGGAATGTTGAGCAAGGGCGTAAGAATTCTCCACAACACACGTCCCCCGTCGCTCTCCTGCACTGAAAAAAGGATACCATAAATCGCAACAAAGTTTCAATAGTTACACAAAACCTTCGTATGCGAAACGGAGACCTTGTTGCTTTACTCCCTTTCCTGGTTACAACAGCATCTAAGATAAAAGTCAACCTTGATGGACCAACTGGCCTCTGATTTCTGAGAGGTTGATGTTCCTTCATAAACGGACCTGTCGGCCTCATCAAGCCTAATCATGCTGCAGAGCAGTAGCTGGCCACAGCAGCCAGGTACGTTGTCAGATTAATTACGTATTGAGAATATACATTGCAAAACATTCAACATCTGTTAAACACACACACACACACACACACACACACACACACACACACATATATATATATATATATATATATATATATATATATATATATATATCATTTTCAACATTTTTCAATTTCATAATAAAAGCATGATGCGATAATTATGACTTTATCAAGCAAAGAAAACATTTCTCACTCTTGCTCAAAACGGGAACGAAGTTTGACACAAACTGAAATAATTATATTATTTTCCGCCTGCGTTGTACATGTAAATATTAATGTCGAATGATAGACTAATTACGTTATATATTTATCAGCTACCAGTCCCAGGCGTTCGGCGAGCTTTTGGATGTGTGTGTGTGGTGGGGACAGGATGATGCCAGCGACAAGCTTGCTGCAACCTGACCGCAACGCAATATTATCCGTTTATCCTAAGAAAAATCCTGATTTAAAGTATAAGTGTAGGTTCACTACATAAGAACTAATTTGAGTCGAGTTGAGTTGATTTGTTGTGAAATTAACCTTGCATCAAAACTACTGCAAACGAAGGAGACAAGTGGAAACTGCATGCGTGCTGCTTGGCGATAAGGACCTGTGATATTTCAGCCGTGGATTGACGAGGGTCAGCAGCGCGCGTGGGAGAGGGTCAAGAGGAAGCGAGGGATGCGGCTCGCTGGACCGCGGCGTCACGCCGCCGATCGGCCTGCGATGACATACTATTCAGTTCATTTTGGAAGGGTTAAGAGAGTGACTGGCCCTTCAGGAAAATTTCTTCGAAGTGGCGAAAAGTGCATCGTTTTGAAAGTTTTCAGTTTGTAATTATATAGGAATGCGTCGTTAGTGAAGCAAATCGCCGAACTTACTAAGAGTTCACTGGTAAGTAGCGTATTGAAACTTATCGTGCTGCATCAGTGTAAATTATAATCTAAAGGATATTGGTGGATATCTTTTAATAGGCGCCAGACTACAGAGTCTAAATTACCTTTTTCAAGCGAAAATCTTATTTCATTGGGCGTAAACGGGCGAATGAAGTTCGAAAGAAAATGATACCTTCATTTACACCGCCTATTTGAAATCAAGCAAGAATTGTCAACCAAGATTAAAGAGAATGGTGGAATGGAATTGTAATTTTTAGGTACGTATATATTTTTACCTGAGTTGTAATAATAGAATGGCATATATTACTTTATGTGCATTTCTATTGGACATAACGTACAAAACTTGGCCATTAATCCAGCTCAGTTATTTTATTGTAAATTGTAAAATTCCTCTAAAAGCTTATGTCGAATAAGATAAACAATTACTTCGTTTTACATCATCGGTTTGAATCCTTTCAATTCAAATTCTAATGTTGTTAAGTGGATATGGAGAACTTGGCTTCCAAACTCATTATTTTGCATTCATTTGTTCTTTTTTTAATAGTCAAAAAGTACCCATTAAAAAAGGTTTAAGTTATTTGATTAGTTTTAATACTCAATTAAGCATTGCAAATTCGTATTAAAATGTTAAAAATAATAATATTCATTATGTTGCCAATTCATTGAAATAATTTTAATTTAGTCTTGAAGTGACATTGACAACAACTAGAAATTGTAGAATTAATTGTTGTGTAGTATTCCCATATATTATAAGTGTACAGAATTTTGATAACAGTATTTAAATTGAGACTAAAGCCTATCATGTTATGTAGATAATTGAACAAAATAATAATGCATTACTCGAAGAAAACTCCTGTAAAACACTTCCTACTTTTTTATTTTTCAATAATTATCACTTTAATTATATTTTCAAATACTATTGTATTAATTTTATTTTTCCGGTAGTTTTTGGCACAGGTGATGGAAACTGGTCATTGAAACAGGTGATGGTTCATTGATGCAGATATTCATGGATATTTTTAATTCTAAACGCCCACTGACAAGATCATGAACATGAAGGTGATGCCAATAAACATTTTGCTAATATTGCAAGCATCCTGAACTTTTGTGATTTCATTCGTATTTATCATTCACAAAATGTGTATACATTAATGGTTCAATGTTTTTAGTGTATCGTTTTTGACCAGGCAAGTTATTTTAAAATTCTCACAAGGTAATATAACTGTGTTATAATTCTGTTTAAGTTTCAATGTGTACTATGTAGTAGTGCTCTCAGAATGACTACAAATGAGTACGAGTAATATAAAAAATTCACATTCCCACTAGAAAAGTGTCATTAACTTCAAAATGCTGGTTTTTCACGACATTGTATTACAACTAGAGTTCTGAATCAAGTTCATGGAGTGTGACAATTTGTAATTTTCTTTTGAAAGAACAAAATACTTTCCTCTTGAAATAAAACAATTCAATATTACTAGACTTGATTCTTGTGCCCTTTAAAATGCTAAAACCAGCATACATGTGCCATAAAATTTGACAAAACGTGCACAATCAAATTTTAGCTTAGTATTTTTTTCATTGTCTTTTGAAATAGGAACACTAACAATTTTTCAACATTTTACTCAGTCATATTCATCTTTTTGTGAGAAATGAATCTTTTTGAACATTCTACTATATCACCAGATGTAATTGGAGCATATTTGTCAGATAAAATCTGAGCCACTATGAGGTCAAATTCTGCATTTTCTGCTCTTGAAACAATGTTTTTCTTGAAATTTTATAGAAGTATTAAATCAAATTTGAATTTATTGGTTTATATAAGTTTTCCTTGGCAGTTACACTTGCATGTCCAGACACTAATTTCTAAGGCACTGTAATATCTTCAACAATATTTAAGTACTTCAAAAGAGGTAATCCTGCTGTTTTCAATTTCGGAATTGGTATAGGCAATTTTACAAAATTTAATTAAATATGCATTTTTATTTTATTTTTTATATATATTATTTTAAAACATATTTTATTTTTTTGCATGCATGCTGACTAAGAGACTGCACCTAATTATTTTCCCTTCCCTTGTATCACTGTCAGTTACCAGTGATACTGAGTAGTGATCTATGTGTGTGTGAAATTAATCAATAGTATTCGAAGAATATTGAAACATAACCCTAACTGCTACAATTATTGGGCGATTCGTCGTAACCCGTTTCCAAATTTATAATAACATGGGCGCCAGGAAAAAGGTTACGATAATATTTTAACTATTATTACTCTGATAAAAAACTGATTATTATCCCGCAAGCTGGATCGATGGGTAACGTCAGAAATAATCGCTATTTTCTATTAATAGCCGATTACTCGATCTGCCATCTATACAGAATGGCGAGGAATCTGAAAATAGAGATTATTTGATCTAGCTACTTATTAGCTTGATTTGGCCAATGAAAATTATTTTATCTTTCTTTCAAGAGAAACTTAATGTTTATTTCTATCAATGTAGCAAATTAAAATGTGAAAACTTTACATTGAGAAACTTTCTTAGTCATGATCTGGTTCGAACTCTATACGGCGATTCTGGTCTTCGCGTGCTCTTGATTGGTGCTCGAAGAAACACCTTCCCTTCTTGTATTTGAAGCTCCCAAATCCCGAAGTCCAAATACCACGAATCTTCTTTGAAAAACGAACACCGCCGATTCACCGCTTCGCACCACTCGAATATTTGTTCCAGCTCCACTATATTAAGTCTGATGCCCGTTCTCACCGTCTAAATGTCCAGTGCTTTTATGATTACACAGCAAAAAAGTCTCTCAGTTCTATCTTCCGTTTCTAGCAAGAAAATAGGCAAAGTCCGGTATCGTTTGTGAACCGCATACATTTATAAGTTCAAGAATGATTAGAGTTCACTCGCGAAAAAACTCCAAGTCTTATTTTTATGCACAGCAAAATATTCGGAACTCGACACGTTCCCCAAATCTTAGAAGCATTACAAGTTCACTTCTGGTTCTGCCACGAAAATATTCAGTCCGAATACGTCCCTCAAGTCCGATTCTTGCTCTACCACACGAAAATATTTCAATGTCCCAACACGTATTGTAGACCCGCGAAATTTTTATAAGTCCTAACATGCACAAATTAATCTATTCACGAGCGAACTGCTCACCGTCACGACATGCGACCGAATGAATTTTATCCTCCCTTTTCAAACCCACAATGCCTCGCCTTTCTTTTATTTCGACAAAATGCCCAAACTTCCGTTTTAATAATCAGTCGACGCTTGTTCAACCAATCCCCAAATCTCTTATATTTCCTCCCACTCACGCCGTCACCTCACGGTCAGATGAATGTTTGTTTATCCTGACAACAACCACGACGTCGTTACTAAGGCGCCATATTGCCTATTATTTGCCCTAACCATTTCGCCCATTTACGACAAATATTTTGTAAAGCAACATGTCCCCATATTGGTATGTCACAATATAATCCTAAATTTTGAAGCAATCCAGAAAAGTATGCATTTAACAAAATAACTTACCAAATTTAAGTCACTTCAGAACTGGTTATTAATTTGCTAAGAAAACTTATTTGACTCATCCAATAAAATGAAGGCCAATCATTTCGTCCCACGCTAAAGTGATGAGTCTTCTCCCACCTTACACAATACTAAAATTATAATTTATCCCAACCTCTCACTATATTCGCTGTTATTGAGTGCACATTCTTCTCTACAATTTTTTATTGTTGCATTCAGGTGATAATAACAATAGTTAGGACATTAACTTGCTGGCAGTGTAGAATTTGTAAATGCAGGCCAATGAGCTTATTCATTTTTTGTCGTGACCGGCCGCACACAGTCAAAGCAACCGCCGCCGAGTGACGTCAGCGGAGCGTTATCGCCCCTGGCGAGAGAGGGAGGAACTACTACTACGACGACTTCTGCTACGGACTTGGAACTCTCCTGAGCATAGACAAATAATACATAGATGGATCACTTGTATAGGCAGGAGTGGCCGAGCAAACGATGCATACATCCGCCGGGCGCGGTGCAATCGCGTTCATCGTACACTCCTTGAAAGATAGGAAGTCTGTGGAAATATTTTCAAACGAGGAATTCCACGCGGACAGTTGCTTTCTTTACCATAGTCTTTCCGGCGAACACGTGTGTAGTGGTTTGTCGTGTTCAACGGTTATACAGGTGTTTGTTGCTCGTGCTACGTTCGTGTATTATATCTAAAAGATGGATGAAATGCTACGAAAGGGAAATAAATGTTCCGTATTGAATTGCGGTGATTATTTTAGCAAGAGACATCGCTTTCCTCGGTGACGAAGAATTGCTAGCGAAATGGGTTAATGCTTGCGGTAATCCATTGATTTCTGAGATAACACCGCAAGGGAGTTTCAGGAACACATTTATTTGTAATCGGCATTTCTCCGAGGAAAGTAAATGCCCAGAATTAAAGCGAGGACTAAAAAGAAATGCTGTTCCTACGCTTTTGCTGCCTGGTAAGAAAGGTTGAATATTGAGCGGTTTCATATATTTTCATATATTTCAAATATGTTCCATGTGTAATTCATTAATTTCTCCGTTCGGTAATTTGATGCATATCTCGTTTTCGTATTGTGTTAATTTGAAAAATTGTCTATTGTAACAAATGTATAGATTTCATTTAATTAATGTTCTGTGATAAGTACTTTAATAATTGGTCTCAGTTCAGTAGTGTTTTCATGGAAGTAATTTTCTTTCATGTTAACTTTTCTAAAATTGCTGATTGTAACTAATGTATAGATTTCATTTAATGCTTGATGGGAACGGATTTATATGGACTAAAAATATATGAATTATGTAAAAATATATGTAGTTATTTTTATCAAAATATGGAGTTAAAATTGGAATGTGATAAAAATGACTAAGGTAAAATAATATTTTATTGTCAGTTGATAAACCTAATTTTTATTATGAAATGTAACTTCAGTTTTCACACTGACTGATTGTGCTACTTTTGACATTTCACGGTGTGTTCATAGAGAGATTCTTAGAACTGGGCCAACACAGTATTCTGATTGATTGTAACTGGCAGTGAGGAGCTGTACAAGTTGAATTCTGATATCCAAGTCTGGGATGTCTTGCGATATTCGGGTGGCAGCCTCAGAGGGGAGGTGTAGATACTGAAATGAGGAGTTTTTCCCAAAAGCCGTCGAAGTCTCAAGGTCATTTGTCATACTAAAAATGTTGACGCTCTTTTTGTTAAGATGCATTTCTAGTAATATTTAATGAAATTTCACTGTTAAGCTTAATATGCTATATTGACTGATTTTTCTAAGAAATATGGAAAAATGTGGACTTTCATTCAAATATGGAAAATAAATGTAGCATTTTCTACTCTACACATAGAGAAACAAAGATAATGCAAATTAATATCGATATTAGCTTATTTAGTAAATATGTATTTCCATACAAATCCGTTCCCTGTTGATAACTAATTCAACAATTTTTCTATTCAGTGATTAGATGCAATTCAATTGAGTATTAAATTCCTAAAACCAAACTATTATTATTTGTATTAATTTGGTAAAATACTTGGCCACATTATTTATTTGGTTTGTCCTTGTTCTCGCTTTAGTTTTCAAAAGAGTAATCATTTGTAACTTTAGATTTACTTAGTATTTTATATATGGCTTCTGAAAGTCTGCTTGTAACTTCCTAGTCATTGCTTCTGTGTTTAAAGTTTCTGTATTGATGTTGCTAACCTCATATCTGATAAGAATATTGTAAAAATTGAACCAGTAATTCGTATAACCGTGTGGGAAAATTAAAATTTATTCTGATTGTGGATTGATTGTTCATGTGATATTCAATATCATTTGTTGGATTGTTGTGTGATTATATTTGTATTGTAAAGAGAAGTAATTCAGTTTTACATTATGGCTTGTGGTAATCAACTTTTTAAACTTAGATGTCACCATTAATATTTGAAAATTCTTGTATATGACAAAGTGCCAAAATTTTGCTTTGGTTAATTTCTTCATAGTAATTAATTAAATGACTTAATGCGTAAAGCAAATATATTATTGCAAATACTTTTAATCAATGCACACAATGCTATTTCTGTAATTAAATATTATCTAATTCCTTTCATTGGGTTGTTTTGCTGTTGACCTATTTATACTTGTTTTTAAGAGGTAAATAAATGTTTTACTAATAATTGTGTCATGTATTTGTTTGTCCCACATTCCTAGCTCATTTATGACCAATAGCCTTCTAGGTACCTATTCCTACAAATTCAATGCATTTTGGGTTTAAGTAAAAAAAGGCTCGAATAAGGAGGTAGACCTTATAAAGCAGTTAATTACGCATTTAGAGTTAAATAAATGGAGTCAATTTGTAATATGGCTGCTAGGAAGGCCGCGAAAAGAAATTTAATTTTGAACTCCCGCTTACGAGTTGACAGTACTCGTAATTGGCACACACACAAGTGGAAGGGAGACGTCTTGGATTGGTGGAACTTAGATTAAGGGTGGGGGTAAGAGTGGGGAGACACCTTTCTAGTCGACGGTGCTGCGCCCGGTGAATGTATGCATCGTTTGCTCGGCCATCCCCTTAACATGGGAGTGATCGCTCTAAGTATGAGTGCTCTGTGGACAGAGAAGCAGCTGATATGGGCACTGGATGAACTGCCAAGGAAGAACAGTATTCATATAATAATGTTTAGCAAAGGTGTATAGAATATTACTAAAATAATAGTGATTCGTGATCCGGTTCCAGATTCCAAATATTCTTTCAAATATGCAACTTGTACATATGAAACTGACGAGTGCCAAAAATAATGAGAAACTGTGTTTTTGCTTACCTATAGCTAAAGTGGTAATGCAAGTTAAAAATCAAATATTATAATGCGAGTTATTTCACCGTAACTCATTTTATTTTATCGGGCGTAGGGAAATATTAGTTGATCTCATATAAGCAGCAATGGGAACGAAATAAATTAACAATCATATTGGACGGACTTAATTTAAAGAACAAACTTCTTATTGAAGTGTATACAATAAAATATAAAAATATTGTGGCACATGGTGTGTAATAATGACGAATTATGTATTAATGAATCTCCAACTTGAACAATCGCGATTAATTGGCTGCAGTGAAGCAAAGATATTGGATAGTATTACTACTCGCGCACCTTTTCTTGAACGATGACCTTGCTTCCCCCTCCCTGGAGCTATAAACAGCTGAAGGCAAAAGATCGCAGCGAGCACTGATGACAACATTCCCAGCATTAAAACTTCGTTGGCGCGAAACAGAAGCTATATAGTCAAAGCTAGTTGCTTTCATAGTTTGCTTTCATAGTCGAGAACTTCTGTTCAGCTTTATTACCATTATCTAAAGAAATGTCTGAGGCAGGTCCAGGACCTTCAAGGAAGGCACCTAAAACTCCTATGTACTGTCCTTGCTGTTGTCTACCCAGAGCGATGACCTGGCCGCACACAGCGGGTTTGACGTTCATCTACCAAAGGTTGCCATTACTGAAAATACTCTAGTGGCTGTCTTTGTAACTAATACCCCCACTCCGCCCGCATTTCGTCAATCTATCGTTCAAGAAAAGTTGCGCGAGTGGTACCTAGATGCACATGTAGCGCTAGTGAATCGTTACAAATTGAAGACTGCCATATTGTAGGCAACTGGTTCCCTGGAAGGTGCTGACAGGCGTGTTGTGTCCGTACATGACGAGAGTTGTGGGTATTTCCCATGTAAATTAGTACTTTGAAGTGCTTTTATCGTACTATACAAAGATTATTATTTACGCATCGATAAAAATATATAATGAGAGCTTCATGGTTCTGTGACCTCAAGGCCAATATAAAAAGCATTAGCGTTACAAGAAACTACATTCAATAACACAAATGATACAACCAAAACATGTTTCATTTAGTAACATGAGCATTTTTCATCAAATTGAAACGTATACTTTAATTTGGTCCTAGCATACCTACACAAGGAGAAAGAAAATATATTCGTTATATACCCAAAGTATATTAATTTGCAAACTTGTACGTATTATTAAATATCTGACTTCATAACGTGTTAAAGGGAGTAATTTATTGCAGTTTAAAACAGAATCTATCCACCTTCTCTGCGGGCCCCACAGTACGAGTTTTTCTGCCCAGAAATCACAGTTGTTGTTGTTTTTTTTTTGCCGCAGCATTACATAACTTTCTCTATACTACGTATAGTACTCCGTATATACGTACGTATACGAGAAAGTAAAAATTAGAAGACAGATTACATGAGTTTTGGTCATTTCATAGCATTCTTGAGAATGAAGATTTTTGTGTGTCAATCTTCACTTAAATGATTTTCAGTTTAAAGAATAATTTGAATCTCTCCTTCAGAAAAAGAAACTATGCATTAGCTACGGAGGGCAACAAAATAACGAGAGAATGATGAAATTATCTTCTCTGAATTGAAAGTCAAGCGATTCGAGCTATTTCCAATTACGTTATTTTTAAAACACATTTAAATTTTTCGTAATTTATTTATCATAGTGTATAGGAACAATAACAATGTGATTTTCAAAATTTTGAATCCCGTGAAAATTGTTAAGACACAGTTTTAAATGACGTCTGCCACATTTGTCTACAATATGGTGGAGAGCGCAATGTTCAAATTGTTACGCTAGTGCTCGCCTCTCACCATAGGAGTAGTGGGCCTTGCAGTGAAGCTGTTATCGTACAAAATGGTTGCCACAAAAGCGTGTAGTAGTTCGAACTTGATACTTAGTAGATTGCAGCTCTATAAATTTCAACCGATAACTTCCAATAACAGGATAAACGAAGTAACTATCATTTTGCGTAAGAGTTACGAAACGATAACTATTATGAAATAACAGTTTAGCTGTTAAGAGCACATCCCTAGTGGGAACCTGCTGGATAAGCCGCAACTCTGAAGCTTGTGGCAAGTGTTGCTGGTTGCGGAGGCTGGTTCGGAAGCCAGGGATTTGGTTGTTTTTTTTCAGGTTTCCGGGCGCGTCAACTGCTTTGGTCATTAGTCCCGTTAGTGTAGTGCATGTTTTTTTCTCGGGAGATGACGGTGGTCTTCCCCCGCTGAATGGCGAGATCCGGCGCCGACCTACCGTCGGCTAGTGGGGTTTCCCCCAACCAGGAGTCTCCCACCAGCGGGCCACCGCCCCAGCCGGGACAAGCTCTAAGCTCCCGACCGGTCTCCCGGAATATGTGGTAGTGTAGTGCATGTTAGTGTAAGTGTGTGTGTGTAAGGGGGAGAGGATAGGACAAGGAAGAGGAAGGACAGATCGCGCGCGGTCCGTGGCCCGTTTGGTAGGGTACTGCCCCGGCATTCGCCTGGTGTTGATCGGAGAAACCACGGAAAACTACCGATCAGAGCAGCCGGCCGCTAGAATTCTCCTCCAGGCAGTGACTGAATTCGACCTAGCTGAAAAGCTAGTGTCGAAAATCCTGCCGCTGTCGGGACTCGAACCTAGGACCTCCCGGTCAGAGTCGGAAGCCAGGGAGCTGTGCCTGTTTTCAATATGTACATTTCAACATTACAAATCTTCAATCCTTCAAATATTTAAAAAAAGACCCGATAAAATTTGCTTAAAAAAACTGACCATTTGTACACATTTCGCAAGAACCTCGACCAATCTCTGCACAGGAGTGATGGCCCAACTAAATGTAGTGTGTGAGCTATACACGGCATATGGGGGATTCCCAACGACCTGATGGCAGCCTTTATATTCGAAGCTTTGTCCGTTACTATGGCTACCACCTGAAATACCATTAAAAGAAGTAATACTGTTTATCTTATTCTTGAAGCTTTTGTCCCCCCCCCAAAAAAAGTATAACCACAGTATTTTACGGATTGGCCATTGAAATGGCCTTTTAAAATTAAAGTTTTTTAATGAGGCTTAATGCAAAATATCCCCCTAATCAAAATAGTTTCAAAATTCTTAGGGCGTCGGGTTCGGCCACATCTATTCGGAATATCAGTTTTAGAGAAAAGCATCTGAATTGTTTAGATGCTTATGTTATGTTGTCCATGGATGGACGGACGTTTCCACACGAACCAATTTTCCACAAAATCGAACCCACAAAATTTGGATGCTGACCTCACTATGTACTACAGGAAGGAAAAGTCTACATATACAATCAATAATTATACAAATTTTTTGGTTTCACGTGCCCACACTACGAGTTGTGTAAATATCGTCACTTTTCGCTGCAGCATTACAACACCTTTCTATTCTTTACGTAAGAATGTTGGCGAGAAAGTAAAATTAGGTGAAATTATGTCATCGTAGGTCCCTTATTATGGGGGTGACGTACAACGTCTCGTGTGCAGAGCAGACTGGAAAAGCGCTGCAAAGGCGACCCAGTTGATCGTTTAAAGGGGCAGGTTCCGGCGACGAGACCTGTCAGCGACCAGCTGGCGGACACGCAGCCTGCTTCGCGCGCGCGTGGCAAACGCTTTAATCCCGTCGAAATCCGAATCACTGCGATGGGACCCGGATTTGCAAGACTAATGATTCGACGTGGTAATTTATTGTTCATGGAACTTATCGTTTTGAAAAGTCGACATGTTCACACACTGGAATGCTGAATTAAAAGAAGTGTCTGAATCTACTTCAATAAGTGTGGCAAAATACAAATCATTGAAGAATCCCGGTTATCAACCTGAACTCTCTCCCTATTAAAATTCCGCTCATTTGTAAGTTTCTAGGTTCGCTGGCCATCCTGATTTTATGAATGTACATAACTTCCCCACAATTTGTCATGCATCCATCACTCCTTTGAGGTGGGCCGCGATGTTCTCCGCCGCGTGGCCTCCCGGGAGCAACGCTGCGTCCAGGCACTCGGACGTCAACTATTATCCGAATAAAAGAAGAATGTGGTTGACAGTTCCCGGCGACATGGTGACGTCAACTCCGTAACCTAGGTAACAGCGAATCAGAAGTATCGCCATTTGCCCTATGTTGTCACGTTTGAACTGCGAAATGAATCGCGTATCCAGAGTGCTGCAGTTTATCGGCTGAGCGTCGACGTTTAGGAGTAATTGGCGAAGGATGCGAAAATGTAAGTTCCTTATTTATTTTCTGTCTTTTACGTGTTACGATTTTTCCCGATTTCTCTCAGCTGTTCGTCTTATTGTTCAAAGCACGTGGTAGAGAGCGCAGTACGCGGCAACGCCGCCGCCATCCACACCGAACTGTCAACCACATTCTTCTTTTATTCGGAGTATAGAGCTGAATCGCTCGCAAAAAAAACCATCATGGCGGACGTACCTTTGGTGAAGCCTCGGGGGCTGCCCCCACCCTGCGCCAGCTGATATTTCCCCTCTCGGCGATAAGGAAGAGCGTAGGTGACAAGGAGAGGCGACTGCGAGACGCAGCGATCGCACTGACCGTCACTCGTCATCGCTGCCCCCTGCTCACAAGAAGAACTCGCACTGCTAGGAGTGTCCAAAGAAAGTACGAATTCATCAATGTTTTGGTCCATCACATTGAATTATTATATGTCGCTTCTCTTCCCTGCACATGCTCGCAGAATTTCTTTCAGTGTTCAGCACTGTATTGTGCAAACGCTTCTCTGCAAAACGTTTCCTTTTCTTTTAAGGGTGCACCAATTGTTTCTGCTGCCACGCACCCTTTTATAAATTACCAAACAAGTTCTATTGGATTTAGATCTGGATGGTACGGCGGAAGACGGAGAGGAATGTGGCCATGTTCAATGATTGTTTGATCAACGACTTATCGTTTTTCAGTGGGTATACTTTGCATTATTTGTAATAACTGGGCTTTTGTGCGTAATGGATCGAAAGCAACTTCATGATTATTTAGCCCTTCTACTATATATTTTTTTGACGTGTGATAATCTTCTGTTTACTGTTCCGAAGAGAATATCAACAAGGCATCATCGACAAACCCGTCTTCAATAATCTTTGTCCTTTCCCTATTCTTGTTATAACTGTGAATCTGTGAAAGAATCCACTTCGATCAGTTTTGTTCTCTCCATTATCTTTCCTTTGGGAGTTGAAAATGTGAGCTGACCCTTCGCTACACTTTCAAGCCCTTCCCTAATTACGGTGTTCACTGTGAATTCCGAAATCCCTTTCGCATCACTCGCCATCAGCACTACATTTCCATCACGCCAATTTAATGTAATTTTGAGCTGGCGAAAGCACTGAACCACTCGATAAAAGATTTCACGCGCTTGTCCTCTCAGGGTCTTACCCGACACACTGGTGGATGATGAAGAAGATGCCATTATAGAAAGCACAATCGCGAACAAAATTTGGCAATAACAGCAGCAACTGTGTGAAACACACTTGTCACTGCTCACTAGCCATGGTAAAACTGGAACTGGAGACCAAAACTCTTCTTCAAGACACGGCTTATTTTCTGTTGATCGTTTGGACAACCCCTACTGTAGAAACACGTAAGCTGCCTTTCGTCTGATCCTTTTCACTCATCAGTTTGTTATCGCCAAACTCGCAGTGTTGAATTACCGCGAGACGCACGAGAGAAAGACAGAGAGACTGCTAGTTGTGACAAAGAGCGCAGGCAAGCGGGGAAATATTTGGAGCTTTGGAGGGAGAGGCCACGTTCGGGCATGCGCAATGGAAGGTTTTTTGAGAGTGGTAGAGCAAGAGCCAGCGAGTACAAAATGAACTGTCACCGCCAGGAAACTTTGCTGGCGGTTTGACGTCCAGGTGTCGGTGTTCAAAGCCACCCAGCGGGCACCTAGCAAAGCTTTTCTCAGTTTATCCTTGAGCTCCGCCTGGAGCCCTGGGATCAGATTCAGTAAATAAGCAAGACATAACTAGCTTGATTATTCGTACTACAGAAATATGTACACTATTTAAAGAGGCTAACGTAGTGCGAATGTTTCATATATCACTTCAGAATTTAGGTAATGCATTTTTTTAAGATATTCACTTTCTAAAATAGTATTTTACAACTCTCTAAAACACGCAGCTGAGCACATCCCACACACATACTTATCAGTCATGAACGTCTTACATATGAAGTACGCAAATAAATCTATATGAATGTAAACTCTTAATCATCACTAAATATATCATTTAAAAGTTTACTTACGTTTGACACTGTTCGCCGACATGGCGGTTGGTAGCGTGCATTGAGATGATGTAGCATCTTCCTGAAGCTCGCTAACTCAACAATCCTGTACGATTGGAAACTCTGGGCAGTAAACAGTGCTACGTATATCTCGATCGTCCGGGACTGACTGCTCCTTGACAATGGGACGCCCTCTGTATTCTCTGCTAGTTGCTGCCCCTGTTCCACTTCGGGGTGACGCCGCCGTATGTGGTCTCGCAGGTTCGAGGAACCACCAGATATAGATGGATGGTTACATCATCTACATCTGGCGAAACTCTCATCTACTCTCTCGAACACATTCCATACAGGCGACGTTCTCCTAGAAGACATTCCTGCGATGATACACGTGCGCGCGAGGGCGACGAAGAGAATTCAACATCGAACCCACGCACGAGTATCACCTCAAGACAGGGCTGGCAGCGAGCGAAGTGAGAAATTATCGCGGGCAGCGCAGCCATTTTATGAACTCGAGCCATCATATATACTACCAACCTTCGAAGAAATAATTACGCGGGATTCCTTGACATGTACTAAGATTTATTCAGGATATCCATGTCAATTGATATTCATTTCCCAACTCTACCTTTAATTAAATAATGTTACAAATTGGAAGAGTAATAAAGGATGGAGGTAACTTCATGACAAGTAATAATGTGAACGACTATTGTGTAGTATTTTCATATTAAAAATACAAATTTGAAATTAACTTGTGCTGGCGTTCAATGTTTTTCACACTATCAAAGTCATATTGCATGTACTATTTTATAACGCACGTATTCACAAGCTTTTACTTTCGAGCGATATAAGAAATCGTCGTTATTTATTACAGCGAAGAAATGTTAGAATTTAAAATAAGTTATTTACATAAAAAAATAAGTTACTTCTAAAAATTATTAGTTTAGTTAGAAAAAAAAAACAAAAAAAAAAGTCCTCAATGCAAACGGTAATATTTTTAAACCCTTATTGTTGTGTTTTCGCGAAACGAAAGGCTAAGCTCATATTAAAACCTTTTGCCTGTAAATATGACATCGTTTTTATGTTTGTTACCTTTCTCGTATCCTGAAGACAGTGTGTACGTAGTTAAATATTTGACTCCAATAACATTTAGTTCTTTAATCCGATTCCCGCACTTTCCCGTTCCCGCCGGCGACGAGCGCGAATGCAGTCGCCGGAAACGCGTGGTCGGTCGCCTGGGGCAGACGCTGAGTGTAGAATGTCGCGTTGAGAGGTGAATGTCAAAGGTCACAAAATTGCCAATGTTTAGCAATGATGCTGGATCTTTCTCGCTATCTCTGATGCGATTCTGACCGGGAGGTCCTACGGATCGAGATCCGACGGTGGCGTATTTTCCCACTGGCTACGTACTAGCTCGACCGAATTCAGCCGTTCTCTGGAGAATTCTAGCAGCCGGCTGCACTGATTGGTAGTTTTCTGTGGAGACCGATCAATATAAGGCGAATGCCGGAGGAGTACCCCGACAAACGGACCATTGATCGCCCGCGATCCAAATCCCGTCCTCATTCCCTCCTTTGTGGCAAGCAATGGTACGATCATTCGTCCTAGTACACCATTGATTATTAATATGTTTGTCCAGCATGGGAGATGTAGGAATCAGCTACTAATTGGTTGGGCATAGGCTCAAAATGTGGTGGAAGAAGCTAGTTCCGAAAACAAGTTACAGAAATATGCAAAGTAATTTTTGGTACAAAATGTTTTGTTGGGATGTTCTCAGCTTGTTTTCGGAAATAAAAACGCTGTAGCAGCCGTCTTTTTCGATTTTTTCTCACCTTCTTGTGCGCGAGTGTGTTTTCTGTGAGATTCACAAACAGCATTCCTTGAGTTTCAGTGTTTCGTGACTTTCTTGGTTGTTGTACTTTAAAGATGAGGAATTGTTGATGAAAAATGATATTTTTAATTATGTTCTCTATAATATTCTAATGATGAAATAACTGCAAGTCACGAGGAAAAGAAAAGAAAATCGATGGTTTCGTATGCAGTAAAACTGTCTGAGACGATACCTGAAGGTTCCTTCAATTCCGTCATGGCAGGTTTCCGTCTCATAGAGATGCCAAAAAACTCACCAAATAACTCAGGTACAGATTTTCCTATTAATTTTGTTAGTGAAACAAAATGAACATAAAGCATAACCTATCAATGAAAATATTGCAGCAAATAAAAAATCAACAGCAAACACACACGGAAAATACAGGACAAACATCTATTCCGCATTTTGCAAATACTTTTAGCATAAATTCAATAAGCTACGCTAGCATGGAATTCCGGTTATTGTTCCTATAAAAGCGCGCATTACTTTAGTAATCGCTCTTCGTCTCTATCTCTCTCCTCCACAACTGATTAAGGTCAATGCCGCAAATAAACAATAGTTCGAGGATTGCATGGGAAAGAAACTGCAGCCTAGGATACTATGTGAAAGACGTGTACACTTTCCGAAAACCTAACGCATGCATTTTTTGTTTAGTTAACTACATGTGCTCATTAATTCCATGAAAAATCGTTTATTATCTCTATGACAATAGCACGCGTGCAATTAAAACTCCACCGTGCAATGAAAACTCATCTACCAATGAGAATTCTGAAAAGAATCAAAATCGTTGAATTAAGACACAATAACAGAATTGGTCAAGGTATTTCCAGTCGGCTATGAAACATGAACAAAAATGTACATCATAAACTAAGTACCAACATCAACTACATGTAAACAATTAATGAATATAACGAAATTGGTGTAGTAAACGTTAAGGCAGCTGACTAATGGAACAACATAAAATATTCAACATGAGTAAATTAAATGTTTTACTTGAGACATTTGGTCTTGGCATTACAAGTGTAAAAAATATGAACGTCAGTGGTGTTTACCCGTTCTAAAAAGTACGCCCGCATAATTGTATCAGAAATGACTCATTTTTTCTTTCCAATATTTATACATCTTGTATTCTCTCTCATAACTGTCTTAACTTTTTCTGGGAAGTAATGTTTTCATGGCTTTGTCAGCTTCTAATTTTTCATCCGGAATGAGTTCAATGCCTTCCACTTGATATATTTCTTCCAGAATAGTGATCATGTGTACACAATGCACGGCCCACTAACATAGGCCTTTTTCAGAAGCAATCATCATTTATCAAATACATGCCTCAAATGGAAAAGATGTTCTTGAATTTCTCAAAATTTAAATTATTCTTAAATGTAAACGAAAAAATATCGAATGTAGCATGTGGATAAAGGGGTAAAATTTCACTCGCAAATGGAAAAATCTCGCTCGTATCGTCGCTCGCTTTCTTGAACATACTGAAACATGCCCCTAACTGGTACAATTATTGGGCGATTCGTCGTAACCCGTTTCCAAATTTCCAGCAACATGGGCGCCAGGAAAAGGTTACGATAATATTTTAACTATTATTATTCTGATAAAAAACTGAATATTATCCCGCTAGCTGGGTCGATGGGTCACGTCAGAAATAATCGCTATTATCTATTAATAGCCGATTACCCGATCTGCCATCTATACAGAATGGCGAGGAATCTGAAAACAGATTATTTGATCTAGCTACTTATTTGCTTGAATTGGCCAATGAAAATCATTTTATCTTTCTTTCAAGAGAAACTTAATGTTTATTTCTTATCAATGCAGCAAATTAAAATGAAAAAAAAATTACATTGAAGAACTTTCTTGGTTCGAACCTTATACGGCGATTCTGGTCTTCGCATGCTCTTGATTGGTACTCCCTCGAAAACACGCCTTCCCTTCTTGTATTTGAAGCTCCGAAGTCCCGCAGTCCAGTTACCACGAATCTTCTTCTCTTCTTTCTTGACGAACACCGCCGATTCACCGCTTCGCACCACTCAAATACTTGTTCCAGCTCCACTATACTAGGTCTAATGCCCGTTCTCACCGTATAAATATCTAGTGCTTTTATGCCTACACCGCACAGAAAAATCTCTCAGTTCTATCTTCCGTTTATAGCGAAAATATGCAAAGTCCTAACATGCACAAATTAATCTATTTTCGAGCGTACTGCTTATCGTCACGACATGCGACCGAATGAATTTTTCCTCCCTTTTAAAAACCATAATGCCTCGCCTTGCCTCCACGGTCAGATGAATGTTTGTTTATCCTGACAACCACGACGTCGTTACTAAGGCGCCATATTGCATATTATTTGCCCTGCCCATTTACGACAAATATTCTGTAATAAAACGTCCCCATATTGGTATGTCACAATACCAATCATGTAATTACACCCTTTATTATCCACTCGTTTCGTTAATTACTAGAGGCCGGATTTTTATGTAATTACATATTTTTTGTCTTTCTGCTTACCGTTCTAAAAATTGTAATCTCAGCGAATCGCCGCCGTTCTAACACAATATCAAAAATTTCATTACATATATTTACATATTTCGTACTATATTACATATTTAACATATTTTGCTACTTTCGCAAAATATTTTTTTATTCTATCAATTTGCTTTAATTTTTTGGTTTATTGTTTATGAAAAGAAGTATTTTTAAAACCATCGCATTTCTTCCTACTTTATTACTGTGTACTGTCTACACGAGGTATGCCACAAGAAGACGCAGGCGGTGTTCTCACAGTCTGGCGCACCTTCTTCAGTTAGTTATGGAGGTTTTGCTACTGATGGGAAATTTGTATGATGCAAAATGTGCATAAATGTGTGCTCTCCAAATGATTTTTTAAACGTTTGTAGTATTTTTAAAATTTGTTTAGGAATTTTTTTGTAAATGTAATTTCGTATTATGTAAATATTCGTTATATAATTATTGTATTTTGATATTACATATTATATCATATTTTACATATTTATTACATATTCTTACTGTTTTCGTTACATATTTATGTACATATTTTGACATTTCATACTTCATATTTTTCCGATTTCTATCAATTACTATAATCTAATGCCTATTTTTAATATTTTCCCTTTTTCGTTATTATTTCCCCTTATTTTCTCCTGGCACCGATCTCGATCAAACTGGAAACATACCTGCAAGTCTGGACAATACGAAGGTACTGTCGCGTTTTATCTTTCTCTGCTGTGGGTCCAGGGTAGTGTTAAAAATCAAAATGAGAAAGGAAGATGATACCAGTCAAGATTGCTGTTGTCTTTCATTGATGCCAATAGGTTTTGTTCTTTCACGAGCAATCACGTTCTCCTATTGACTGTAGCCTCCGATCCCTTTTGAGGACAAAGCTGAAGCTATGTGAATTAGGATGTGACCTATCTCATTGCTGAGGATTACACAAGCGCGATGAACGAAAACTATAATCACGTTTTTTCACTTAAGAATGGAATGAAAAAAAAAAACGCCCCGATGTAATAAAATCTATTTTAAAGGATACATCAGCAATACATTTTGGGCTCTTATCCATCATGTCCTTCGTGAAGGAATAGTACTTCCTGTCGCGACAACATGGAAACGATAATTTGAATAACTCTATTTCCCACTGAATTCTAGAAGACGTGCTAAGATAATGAAGTTACATTTATGTTCAGAAGCAAAACAAGAGCCCATCTCAGCATTTGCTCAATGGATCAGAGACACTGAACAAAAAACCCGATCAAATGGGGGTCATTGACCCGGAGGTTGTGGTACAATACTTGGTACAGGTTGTTTACATTTATAAGTCCAAATGGTAAATAATGCATTATGTATCATTGTTAAAATTAATGTGACTTTCCTTGTGATGCTCAGTGTAGTGTCTAATTGTATAGAAACAGTTACGCAGCAGAAACGATTTCACTTGGTGTTTAAACTTTTCTATCGAATTTAATCGTTTAATGTCATCTGGCAAAGTGTTGTAATGTACATGTTTTGTATGTGAATTTTTTGTTATGAGCTGTTGATGCAGTCATGTGATGAATATGATTTCTACGTCGATTGTTATAGTAATAGACATCGGCGTTTTTTGAAAATATATTGTTACTTCTGAGATCTAAATTCTGTTGCTCTTGAGATCGAGGTGAAGTTAAACGTTGAAATAGGCACTTTAGACCCTGTGAAAATGGTTCCTATAATTTGTGAAGTCTTGGATTCTCGAGACTATATAATGAACTTTGAGTGTCTACTTCAAAAAAGTAAAATAGTAATTTTCCAAAAAATCTTATGTCTATTTACGAAAATATTTTCTCCAGCATCAGCGATTTTATTTTTAGAAGCACTGGGATTTTGCAACAAAGCAACAAGCACACTCGGGGAGCTTTTCAAATATATTGTAAAATTAATATTTTCCCGTGTCCAAAAAGAGCAGATTTTGTGTCACACCAACTGAGTGAAAGGATGGCAAGGAAAAAGTATTCAGACTTAGTGGAACGAAGCTGGCGAGAACAATGTTTTTTTTTGGTTACAAACTCTTCCAGTCTTTTGAAGAATTAGGTTTCTAAATCGCGTTTCCAAATCCCGAGGCCTTGAGAGATGGATCGGAGAATGTTAATTTTTGAAAATATCCCATGACCAAATTTGATCCCAGTCCCTATATATATGGTGAGACACGTAACTTTAGCACCTCCTGTAACTTTTGAACGGTTCAAGTTATTGCAATGCAGTTTTCACGAAAGTGCATGATTGATAAGTGTATTTATTTATATTTTACCACTTGTATTTTACGAGATATTTGAGGTAACTTTGTTTTTTCAAATGGAACAATACATATTTTTTCAGTATATCATGACGAGCGTAAAAAGAGATATTCAATGATATTGAAACATGCCCTACGTTGACTGGTGCCAATTTGAAACAAGCCCTATCTTTCTATTTAAAAACAAGCCCCACTTGGAGGGACATTTTGATACATAATGTATTACTGATAAATGTAATTTGGGCGCCAGGAAAAGGTTACACTTGAAACCTAATGATTCCTACTTAATTTAAATATTTATTTTTCCAAAATTATGCTGTGCTACCTCAGTTATTTGGGGTTCGAAGTTCATAATTGTTGCTACTTACTCTGCACCCAATTATTCAATCTGCCATCCATACGGAGTGGCGAGGAATCTGAAAATCTTATTAAAATGCTGGATTGCACGTAACGAACAATAATAATCAGTTTTCTTTCAACTTAACAAATTATAATTTATACTAATATATAAAGACAGAAGTGCGTTGTCTTCCAACGCGGTAATCTCTGAATCTACTGAACCAATGCCGATGAAACTTTTGTGCTAACTTCCTTTAAAGGTCTGGAGTACTATAGGCTATGATTTACAACCATAAACCGTAATATATTTACAAAATAATTACTTTTCTCGACATTTTTGGCATAGCTTTACATCACAGATTCAAGAGCGCATCAATGTCAATAGTTTAGGTGTGCGCCACCAGAGGATGACGTCTGAAATCTACTACTGGTTTCATCAATGTCCAGAATTATTACGAGATTCATTGGACTTTGAATAAGGTTATGTAATGTCCCTGTATGAACGGTGGTGATTTGTTAGTTCTGAACATTGGTGGAATATTTGGAAGAAATCGGTAACTAAAGTGGTAAAGATGACAAGGTACATGCATTATCCTTAATCCGTGGTATGTACAAAGTGGCTATAAAACATTGGAGTTTGAATTTGTACAGAAATTGAGGTAGGTTGAGACAGTGCAATGTACAATAATATATAGTACAGAATATACAGTAATCTACAATGTATTATATATAGATATCGTATACATTCTAAACAACCTCTTCTTTTACAGAAATTTGTAAACATTGAATTTCTTGAAACAATGCGAGTGTCAAGTTGTCAAAACAGATTAAACAAGTGCGAATAGATGGGCAGTCTATAAACGTTTTGAAACGGCTATTAAGAGAAGTGCGACTTGCTGAAGTACTCACTCGCACTATTGAAAATAATACTGCAAGGAGGGATGCAAATGTAAATAATTCTCTACGTAGTAGGGTTGCTTTTCAATAGCACTCACAGTTTGACTATTTACACAGTTCTCATGTTCAATTTGGTAAAATGTAAAATGTTTGTATGTTTTGGTTTCATCCAGTTGATTTTTTCTTCATTATGTGCAGAAGATTAGTGCAGTAGTATGTAATTAAGCAATGATCACTTACATATTGAGAATAATCTGTGCTATTATTTTGCATTGCAATTGCTCCCAACGCATGAATTGGTTTCTGTTATTCACATTTCAAGATCCTTAATATATAGCACTTCAGATCAAATAATGAAGCTAATATGGTTTTGTTCAGAAGATTGTCAATTTAGTGTGTACCCATTATGTACATGTTGATGGATCAGTATTGTTCTCATGTTTCAATGTTATGATTAATTGATTTACATAAAAAAATAAGTTTATTCTACGTAGTTAAACTTATATATTTTTCGTCTTCAAAATAATATAAATACTGCAATTACGTTCAATATTGATTTTCATTTACTTTTTATTGATTCGTCAAATTACGTTTTGATATATATTCTTATTCCATATCTATCTTCTAGCGTCCGTGCGAGTTCTGGGCATTAAACTTCGCTTGAAACAGTCAGTCCTTCAAGGTCACGATTGACAGATCATTTTCAAATTTTTTATGAACAAGAGAAGACAAATATAAAAAAAGAGTAAGTTTTACAATGTGACAATTTATTGACAGTATTGGAAGTAATATGTGAAACTCCAATATAGTTATTATTCTGTAGTTTAGAATTGTTTATTGTTTTTAGTTATAAAGGAAGAAAGTTTAGGAGCTGGAAGCCCAAAAAATAAGTGAAAAAGTGAGCGAGGTAGCCCAAATCCAATGAGACGTGAAAGAAGAGGCCGAAGCGTGGCCGGAGATACTACTTATGACAAATCCGTATTTTAATATTTAATACAAAAAATCTGAAAATGGGGAAGGATGGAAAGCAGAGTTTAGGACAAAACTGCAGCAGTTTTGTGAATATTTGGTATTGGTGTAATTCAAATCTTAGTGCATCCCACAATTACGTTAGTTATCGATAGATGGCGCGCACGCGAGCGTTGCTATTGAGAGCGCGATGCTCAGTTTTTTTTGTTCCACCACAACGTTCTCTGCAACCGAGTAAATCGGACCAGCATTGTTTTCATCTTTTCTGTGACAATATATGTATTCTTAAAATAGTGTATATTGTGTTTTGTCAAATTATTTGACCCTATTTCCATTAAATCCAACAATGGTTATGGGCCCAGAAGACGCACAGGGAGAAAACTTCGACAAAACAAGAAACTAAGAAAAGTGAACACGTCGTGACAAAGTGTGACGTAATCGTCGAATTTAACAAAGCGGATTGCACGTGGTGGAAGGTGGCGTGAGATCGGTGCATCAACGTGAGGAAAGCACGAAATAGAGTGCGAACACGCTGAACGCCAAAAACCAGTGTGACGCAGTGAATCGGACGAGCTTTGTGGAAGCGTCTACGGACTTTTGTGAGACGTGTAACGCGAAACGATTCTTTGTTGGTTCGGACTAGAAACTGTACGAGTTGTAGACTTTTCATTTTGGTGTTTGAATCGCGTGACGAAACGCAGTGTCGTGAGTGTCATCCGGATTATCAGTGTCGTTGGCGTCGAGTACGGGACGAGCGCCGGCATTTTGCAACGTTGTTCAACCGTTGAAATCAGAAACGGAGAAGACGCCATCTTTGGCGACGCGCGTTGTGATTGGCTGCTCGACAACGCACACGCGATCCAGCGCGTAAATTCGAAAAACGCGAAACGTGGTCGGTCCGAAAAAAAGAAATTTTCGTGATCGCGTGCTCTTTGTTCGTACGCGCGCAGACTTGTGAACAATGAACACGAACGGAACGGTGCGCATCGAAGCGCTCGGGCGCGAGAATTACGACACTTGGAAAATCCAGATGAAGGCGCTGTTAATAAAAAACGATGCCTGGAGTTACGTCAGCGGAGGAACTGTGAAACCGGAACCAGCGGAAAACAATGCTGCAGCGATTCAAGAATGGACCACGAATGATGAAAAGGCAAAGTCGGATCTGATTTTGGCGATCGGACCCAACCAATTGAAACTCGTGAAAAATTGTGCTACGTCCCGCGAGTTGTGGCAGAAACTCGAAGATACATTTGCGTCAAAGGGACCTGCACGGAAAGCGGCGCTGTTGAAAAACGTAACCTTGAAGAAAATGAACGACGGTGGTGACGCTCATGAACACCTTCGTGAATTCTTTGATTCGGTTGATAAACTTGCGGAAATGAATGTAAACATCAATGATGATTTGCTGGCAATTATGATGTTGTATAGCCTGCCACCGAGCTATGAAAACTTCCGAGTGGCGATTGAGAGCCGCGACGTGTTGCCAACGCCTGACAACCTCCGCACGAAGATCGTCGAGGAGTACGACGCAAGAAAAAACTCTGGAACGTCGAACTCACATCAAGAAGCCATGTTCACTCGTAAGAAGCAGCAACCGAAGAAGAAAAAGGAAAACGCAACCGATGTAAACAGAGACCAGAGAGGGAAAGCGTTTAAATTCAAGTGTTATAAGTGTCATCAGCAGGGACATACGAAGTCTGAATGTCCGCAAAAAGGAAACGACAGACCGAAGAGGAGTAACGATAACTCAGCGAACATAGCCCTTTCGTCAACCGAGGTGAGTACTGATGTATGCCAAGGGGTCGAAAAGGTGACTGAAGATGACTGGTGTTTGGATAGCGGATGTACTTCGCATCTTTGTCGTGACATACACCAATTCACTGAAATCAAAAAGAACCACGGTGGACGAGTGAAGTTGGCCAGTGATGCATCTGCGGTGATAAAAGGAAAGGGCACTGCCGTGATCGAGACGGAGATGGACGGTGATATTTTTGACATAAAAGTGATTGATACGCTCCATGTTCCGGACTTGCGACACAATTTGTTGTCAGTAGCCAAGATCACGAACAAAGGGTACAACGTGTTTTTCGACAAGCATCAAGCGAGAATCCTTGATGAAAACGGAGAGACCAAGGTCATTGCCAACCGAGTCGATGACTTGTATTACGTGAAGGGAAAGTCGACGGAAAGCTGTCAAAGTGATGTCTCTGCAGAGGAAAACACACGGAAGCCGGACAATCGTCTGCGAATTTGGCACAGCAGGATGGGTCATCTCAATTTTCGGGACCTTGTCGAAGCGTCGAAGGCTGGAGTTTTTCAGGGGGCGAATTTTCAAGACGTGAGCGAAGACTTGAATTGTGACGTGTGTTTCAAAGCGAAAATGGCAAGACTGCCATTTCCAAAGGAAGGGACAACTTCAAAACTGGAGCTCATACATTCGGATTTATGCGGGCCAATGAGGATTTCTTCTAACGGTGGATCCCTATACTTTATCACTTTCATTGATGACTTTTCGAGATGGACGGAATTGAGATTTTTGAAGAACAAAAATGACGCGTTCGAAGAATTCAAAAGGTACAAGGCGTTCGTCGAGAGAAAGCATGGAGTGAAAATCAAGGAGATCCAGACGGACAATGGGCGTGAGTACGTGAATGCGGAATTCGACAACTTCTTGAAATCAGAAGGCATAAAACATCGACTCACAACCCCATATACTCCACAACAAAACGGAGTGGCGGAGAGGATGAATCGGACGCTTGCAGACATGGCTCGCTGTCTCCTAAAAGAATCAAATCTGCCACCATCGTTTTGGGCGGAGGCGTTTTCTACAGCATGTCACATCAGGAATCGCTGTCCGGGAAAGAAGATCGAGAAGAGATCTCCCTACGAGCTCTGGAATGACAGAATTCCCAACATCAGCTACTTTCGAACGTTTGGATCAAAGGCATTCGTTTTGAACAAAGCTCCAAATAAGGGGAAGCTGGATGACAGGGCGAAGGAGGGAATTCTCGTTGGCTACGCGGATCAGGCGAAGGCATATCGAATTTGGCTACCCGATGCTCGGAAAATTGAGGTCACCAGGGACGTACGATTTATCGAGAAGAGTCCAGAAACTCGCGACAACGACGAGACTCAGTCAGACTGGTTCGAAGTAGATGTCATCAGGAATTCTTCACAGGTGATTCTTCCGGAGCAAGTTAACGTACAAGATTCTGGGTCGGTGTCAGGCGACGAGGATGACCAGGAGTGGTTATCAATGAACGAAGACGACGATGCAGCTGTACCTTCGGAGGCGGATAGCGACAACGAACCATTCCTAGGTTTTGCACCGACGAGGGACGTGCACGGTGATCAAGGTGACGAAGTTCGGGATGCAAACGCGGGAACAAAACGAGGCCGCGGGCGACCGAGAATCATCCGAACCGGCCAACCAGGACGACCACGTAAGGTTTACGCCGGGCAAGAAGCTGTGGTTGCTGAAATCCCGACATCAAAGGCTATATCCGGACCCGATGCCATAGAGTGGAAGGACGCCATGACTTCTGAAGTGAAATCACTCATCAGAAAGGGGACTTGGACGGTGGTGAGCAGACCTAAGAATCAGCGCGTAATTGGGAGCAGATTTGTTCTGCGAAACAAGTGCAGTGCTGATGGGACCATCGACAAACGCAAGGCTCGAGTGGTAGCGAGAGGTTTTGGGATGAGACCGGACATCGACTTCCACGAGACTTTCGCCCCAGTGGCGAGACTGGCATCCATACGTACGGCTGTAGCAGTGGCTTTTGCAAAAGGAATGAAAATTCGGCAGCTTGACATATCGACTGCTTATTTAAACGGGATCATTAAGGAGCAGGTATTCATGGAGGCACCAAAACATTTTGAGGAGATTCTTGAGCATATTCTCGAGACCGAAGAAGAGGATAAATCCATCACGGAACAAGCCAAAAAGATGTTGGAAGCAATGCAGAAAGACAACATGGTTTTTCTCCTGAAGAAAGGACTCTACGGTTTGCCGCAAGCAGGAAGAGCTTGGAACGAGCGATTGGATGCTGAACTTCGAGGACTCGGAGCTGTTCCATCCGAAGCTGACTCGTGTGTGTACTCTGCCCAGACGGCGACCGGTCCCTGCTTCATCCTCGTGTATGTAGACGATATACTAATTGCATCAACTAACGACGAGGAAATCGAGAGAATCAAGAATCATCTTTGTAAAAAGTTCGAGGTTAAAGATTTGGGGGACCTTAAGTACTGCCTAGGACTCGAATTTGATAGAAAGAAGGACTACATTGCGATCAACCAGAAAGGGTATATCGACGAGATACTTGAAAGGTTTCAAATGAGCAGCTGTAATCCCGTGTCCACGCCTCTAGAATTGGGTTTAAAATTGGCTAAAGAAAAAGGCGAAGGGGGGTGCCCGGAAAATATCCCATATCGTGAACTTCTTGGCAGTCTCATGTATCTGTCTGTGGGAACTAGGCCGGATATAACACACGCAGTGAGTTATTTAAGTCAATACAATAACTCTTACGGGGAAGTTCACTGGAAGGCGGCCAAAAGAGTGTTGAGATACCTTAGAGGGACGAGAGACCTGAACTTGGTGTACACTCGAAACGACGAGCTTTATACGATGTTCACCGATGCAGATTGGGGGAGCTGTCCGCTCGACAGAAAGTCTTACACCGGATATGCTTTTCTAATCGGAGGTGCAGCAGTCAGCTGGGAATCAAGGAAGCAGCCTTCGGTGGCATTGTCATCGACAGAGGCCGAATATATGGCCTTATCCGATGCCACAAAAGAAGCCATCCATATGAAGAAGTTGCTGGGAAGCCTGGGAGTAAACTTGAAGAGTGTCGTAGTGAAGAATGACAATATCGGCGCGCAAAAACTGTCCGCGAATCCTGTGTTTCACGCGCGTTCGAAGCACGTTGATATTCGACACCATTTTGTTCGGGACGCCGTGAAGAAGAAGCAGATTATGATTGAACATGTCTCCACGGAAGATATGACGGCGGACGTATTGACAAAAGGGTTAGCCAGAGCCAGACATGAGAAGTGCGTTGAAGGACTTGGACTGAAACGCCTTTAGTTTTGTTTTCGCGTTACAAGTTAATTGTGGTTCGAGGGGAAGTATTGGTGTAATTCAAATCTTAGTGCATCCCACAATTACGTTAGTTATCGATAGATGGCGCGCACGCGAGCGTTGCTATTGAGAGCGCGATGCTCAGTTTTTTTTGTTCCACCACAACGTTCTCTGCAACCGAGTAAATCGGACCAGCATTGTTTTCATCTTTTCTGTGACAATATATGTATTCTTAAAATAGTGTATATTGTGTTTTGTCAAATTATTTGACCCTATTTCCATTAAATCCAACATTTGGAATATGATTCGTATTTTCAAATATTAATATCCTCTCCCTTCTCCGAGCGCGCTTTTGCTGGCAGAGCGCAGCGTGACCTTTTGTGGTGGACTGTTACATTCGAAATATCCGTTAAATATGAGTCGCAAAATATCAAAATTACCCCAACATATGCTTATCTAACATATGACGATATGTATATCATTGAATTCTTTTTACGCTCGTCATGATAAACTGAAAAAATATGTATTGTTCCATTTGAAAAAAACAAAGTTACCTCAAATATCTTGTAAAATACAAGTGGTAAAATATAAATAAATACACGTGTTAGTTAGCCTCATTTTCTCATGTACTTTCGTGAAAACTGCATTTCAATATCTTCAAGCGTTCGAAAGTTACAGGAGGTGCTAAAGTTACGTGACTCACCGTGTGTGTGTAAACAGGGCTTGATTTCTGCCGGAACGGAGATCCGGCACCGTGGGAATAATTATTAAATTATCCTATAAATGCATAATTATTTCTATTAAATTAATCAGTAAATGGCGTGCGTTCCGGGATCTACAATTTTATCAAATATTCAAATGAAAGTGATGGATACTATATGCTTTTGGGGAAACTTAACAATACTTTCTCTGTACTACGTACACGAGAACATGGAAGTCAAAGAGTGGTTCTCTCAGAGCGCTCCATTGCGAGGGGCGAGGCGAAGGGAGCGAATGCAATGCAACCTAATAGCGTTTTCTATTCGTGCAGGGTGAAACCCCTAGTGCAGGGCAGAAACGTCATCGCTCCGCAACAGTGCTGCCCCCCACACGTGAAGGGCATCTACGAATGAAACGGATTCCGGAACTGAGTCAGTGCTTGTGCACTACGCAGTGAAATTATACACACCTGTTCTTGGTCAGTCACACAGATGGAACTCGAAAAATAATAATTTTGAATTATGATCGTTGTTATAATCTTTATGAAGTCTTTTGGTAATTCTTACTTCATAAATTATTAACGTATGCTTTCTTTATTTAAAAACTACGAAAACTTCAAATGCGTATGAGTCGAAATTTCATTTTTCGAGATTTGCCAGTGATCGATATAGTACACAAGATTTTGAACCGAAAGGCTTCTGCAGAATTGTTTGATTACTGAATACAATAAAAAATATTAACATGAACATTTCCGCTGGTATATGTATGGGCGTGCGAGAAACATTTCTTGGTATATATATTTGAATGATTTTGTAAGAGTCACTATTTTTATTTTCACTTTATTAGCGTTTCGAAATTGAGACGTACCTAAAACGCTTTAGTTTCTAAATAGCACTGGATTTGTTAACATGAAGTTATTCAAGGTTAAATTTTCGGAAAACACAATCTGATTTTCGGAACTTCGTGTAAATCACAAAAATAATTTTAAGACAGTTCTTGCAAAACATAATATACTCCATCATTCGAAGTATTCCTGCGTGACAGATCATCCTCAATTACCTTCACAATTTCACCACGAATCTAAATCAGCATGGATAACTTGCGTACCTAACCTCACAATGGCCCGGTGCACTGGACTGCACTGACGCGATCGTCAGTGCAGTTTAGGGCGCACTCGGGGCGTGTCGATGTGCGAATGGAACATGCGCTTCTTTGCACTGGTTCGCCCTAGAGGTCGAATGGAACACCAGGCCATCATTACGTGCTCAGAAATACTGTTCTAAATCATGTGATGTAGTTTTGCTGTTTCGCTCATATATATATATATATATATATATATATATATATATATATATATATATATATATATATATATATATATATATTGGGTGCTGAATACGAATCTGAAGTTTTCCAAATAATATTTCCGTTGGAATTTGATTTATAACAAAAATAATAAGTAACATTTTCTCTTGTATTTTTTTGTATCTAAAAAAATTATTGAGTTTACGCAAAAAAATACTCTTTACCAAAATATTCTAGCGGTCTGCTGCTTTGATCAGCCATTTTTTGTGTTTTCTCTTTCGCTACCACCCGTATGCCAGTGCAGTGCCTAACAAAAGGCCATGGACCACGCGCGATCTTTCTTCCGTGTCCTATCCTGTCCCCAAATACTCTACTTAAAACACTACCACACATGTCGGGGACTTACTAGAAGTTGAAGTGACTGGGGTGGTGCCCTGTTGGCAGAGATACCTGGAGAAGGAGACCAGCATGACGGCGCATAGCTCGGCGCCGAATCTCACCATCCAGCCGTGAAGGCACTCTGCCAGCTCCCAGGATAAAATATTCACTACACTAACAGGGCTAATGACCATAACAGTTGAAAATCGGTCAGCTAGGACTATTAAGTCACGATCGTGGCTGTTTCGTCTATATCGAAAATACACACGCTAGTGCAAATTAACATTTATCATGCAGAGTTCAATCATGAAGTGGATGTTACCTATTCTTCTCCAATATTTACTTTCAGGACCGACTGCGATGTTATGCAATGAAGAGTGGATATTGTAATGCTGTGGCATGAAAAAAAAATGCAATTTTTTTGTCGGAAAAACTCTTTACAATCTAACCTACGCGGGGTCTTACCACAAAAATGGATAAAAATTCTTTCAGTTTATAGTAAATTACTTCATCTAAAACAATTAGTCAGAATTCATGTTTTGCGGGACCTTGAGACCAACAGATTGGTTTACGAAATTACGGGCATATTTTAAATACATTATCGCATTTGTGAGTACAATTGCTTCAAATAATTTCTTATGAAATTTGTCGAAAAGTTGACAGTTTTAGATAAAAATGAGCTTCAAATTGCGCATTTTCCGAACAGCTCAAACGTTATTTTCTTAAAAAAGCTTCACAATGTTTCAATGAAAATTTAATATACGATCGTGTTTTGCGCTTCTAAAATATTCTTAGGCACATTTCAATTCAATTATTTTTACTTTCTCGTATACGTACGTATATACGGATAATATACATAGTGTAGAGAAACTTACGTAATGCTGCGAGAAAAAACGGCGAATTTTCGACAGAAAGAAAGTCATTGCCGGACCCTGATAACGAGTAATTCAATAAATCCAGTTTCAAAATTAAGAGAAAAAATCCTCTAACATGTGGTGTAGCCAGATTCCCAGTATTGTGGGTCCTTGATGCCAGAAAACCAATTGAAAGCAAAACGTCTGTCCGTCCGTCCGTCGGTGAACAGTACTAGCGCCTAAACCATGCATAGGATTTTTCCAAATTGTCCATCTGGCTTTAGTTGAAGCTTTCATATTTTGAAAAAACCCTCTTTAAAATTTGGGGGTACTTTACATGAAGCCCCCCGGACATTTTCAAAATTTCCTCAAAAACGGCTTCAAATTTTTTCTTTAGATTTCTTGTAAGAGCAGAGTAAAGTACACTAATAAATGTGGCTTATGTCCAATTTACACGGTTAACTCTGAATTTTCGATAATTGAAAAAGTTTGAATTTTTTCGGCGTCTTACTACAACTACAATTGAAGACAGAGATTTTTCCTTCAAATGAAATTTGTTGTCCATAAATAGTTCTATTAATATATAATCTATAATATCTATAAATAGTTCATTAAAATCTGGTACATTTTTTGACAATTTTAGTAGTTTTCGTGCAATAGTTGCAATTTTGAAAATTAACAAAAACAAAAATTTCTCAAAAACGGTACAAAATTTTTTCTTTAAAATTTTGGTAGTGCTAGTGACAAATGTACCCTACACGATGACATAACGCAATATTGCTCTATTCTTTTGCTTTTTCAAAAATGACAATAATGTAATTTTCTTACGCTTCTCTCACGTCAGTAATGTTTACGTTAGATGCCATTTCTTCACTTTAATATATTTATTAATACATGTGCTTTAACTAATGTTATATAAAGTTTTTCGAAAACGCAACAGTTTTCTGGTAAAATGAGCTCAAATTTGCGTATTTTCAGAAACGCTCAAACCATTTTCTCAAAAATGGCTCAAAATTTTGTCTTGAAATTATTCCAATGGGTAATGCTAATTGCACTGTTTAATATGACGTAAAGTTAATTTTGGTGCATTCGTTTCTTTCAATTTTTTTTAAAAATTTCTCCCACGTTAAAATGCACATGTCCAGCGATTTGTATACATTATTGCATTTGTGAGTGGAAGTGCTTCTAATGACTTCAAATGAAGTTTTTCGAAAACTCAATAGATTCCTGTGAAAAAGAGCTTCAATTTTCGCATTTACAGTGACCCTGAAATCCCATTTTCTTAGAAACGGGTCCAAATTTCTCAATGAAAATTGGCCATTTACGACGAGGTTATACTCTTCTTTAATATTTTAAAAATAATATTTCGGTTCTAGTATTAGGAAACAGAAAAATTGCGAAATTTTCAAAATAATGTACTTTGGGCACACTGGCCATAGAATGGGGCAAGACAGTAAAGAACCACGGAAATTAGAAAACGTTACTACTAGAAAGTCTGAGCCATTCTGTCGCACGACTAGTTTCAATTATTGGGGATCCGGGGAAAATAGAGAAAACATGAAAAATATCTTTTAGGCGGCAGTACTAGATTGCAGGTGAAAAGAGGGTGAAAAGAGAGCCTACACTACAGAGGTAAGGAAACTAGTGCCAGAAAGTCTGCGCCTTTCTGAGCTCCACGCGTATACCTTCATGTAGAATAATGAGTGATCAGTGAATCCGAGCGCGACAACGGCTAAGGCCCGCAAGTGTAGTCCAAAGTTTCATCGCGGGATGTGGCGGTGATCTTGTGCTCGCTAGATGGAGAGATCCGGTGCCGATCTACGTCAGTATGCTGGGATTTTCTTCAACCTACCTACCTACGTCGGCTAGCGAGGATTTCCCTAACCAGGTATCTCCCACCAGCGTGGCACCACCCCAACCTGGACAAGCTGTAAGCTCTCGACCGGTCTCTCGGCATGTATGGTAGATTAGTGGATATAAGTGTGTGTGTGTGTGTGTGTGTGTGTGTGTGTGTGTGTGTGTGTGTGTGTGAGAGAGAGAGAGAGAGAGAGAGAGAGAGAGAGAGAGAGAGAGAGAGTAATGGTGGAGGATATGACAAGGAAGGAGAAAGGAAAGATTGCGCACGATCCGTAGCCCGTTTGTTAGGTTACTGCTGCGGCACACGCCTGGTGTTGATCGGAGAAACCACGGTAAACTACCAATCACAGCAGACTGCAGCTAGAATTCTCCTCCAGACAGCGACTGAATTCGACCTAGCTTGTGACGAAAATTCTGTTACAATCGGGACTCGAACTCTAGGACTTCCCGATCAGAAGAGCAATAGGAATTTCCTTCTAATTTAATATACCAAGTATGTCATTTAAAAAGGAGAAGATGGCTGTGTCTGTGGATCTGTTACTCCTAGAGCTATGTTGTGTAACTGTGAAGACTTTATTTACAAAGAGAAACTGATTCTATCATTAAAAAACCTTTCCAGAATTTTTGAAAATCCTGATAACAGGGAGATAGGTCTGTAGTTTATTGGCTCAACTATTGCCCTTTTTAAACAATGGTTTAATATTTGCCATTTTGAATACATCTGGAGAAATGTGCGTTTTTAGAGAGTAATTGCTAATATGAAAGTGTGGTTGCACTATATACGAAACACCGTGTTTGATAAGAAAATCTCGAATGCTGTCGTCTTGCTGGGAATTTATTTTCAATTTTTGCTCTGATTTTAAACATTTCATGGATGTGGGTTCATATAAAACTATAGAATTGATGATTTGTGTTACATTAATGTTAGGTTGGTGTGTTTTATTGTTTAGAGAGAATTGGGGGATTAATTTTTCAGCAGTTTGTAAAAATTGGTCATTGAATATGTCAGTTATATCTTGTAAGGCTTGTAAAGTTTTGTTTTTGTAGTATAGTTGAATATTTTTACTTTCTCGCTACCACTAACGCAATAAGCTTTCGATGCGCGAAAAAACGGCGAATTTTCGGCAGAAAAACTCTCATTACAGGGACCTGATAATGAAGTGAATAACTCCTGTTGCTAAATTTAGAACAAAATCCTGTAACACGTGGTGTAGCCAGAATCGATGTGTTGTGGTTCCTTGATTCCTAAAAATCGATTAACGGCAAAACGTCTGCTCGTCCATCTGTCAACAACGCTAGTGAAAAACCGTTCAGTACATTTTCTCCAAAATCGATGTTCCCCAATCGATGTGGCTGATGTTGTGGTCCGTTGAATTTGAAACCGGTATTTTAATTTTGGAAGGTACTTTACATGAAGCCTCTTGGGCATTTTCAAAAGTTAAAAAAAAGGCTTACCCTCATTTCAAAGTAAAATATTTCTTCCTCCCTCAATTCAGGAACATAATTCATTTCTCCTTACATCAGAAATAACTAGCAGCATTTAATTTAGTTTAGAGAATCTATTTTTATTTTAAAAAAATCAGGAACCTAATTAAATCAGGGCCCTGGGCAAGTTGCCAGAGCAGTCCCCTCTTCCCACCCATGTCTATTGATCTACAGCTGTGCTACTATTTTTAGATACTCGGATTGGTGTATTTATGGTGGGTTGTAGATTGTATGATTTTAGTAAGTTTTGAATAGATTTGCATTACTGAATTGTGTGAGGCAATTTATGTAGAATTCACTGCAAAGAATAATTTTATACTGTTTAAGGTTTCTAAGTTTTTTAAGTTTTGTTGGAACAGGCTTTTTATAAAAAGTTTCTAATTCCCAGTGGGGCTGTAATATGTTCATTAGATACTTTTTTATAGTAGTTCAGTCAGTAATGGATATATGAAAGTCTTTCTCTTTTATGAGATGAAAGTGATTGATGTAGGGTACAAAATTAATAGCCTCATTATTACAAATGCATGTCCCAGCACGTGCGTTGTTAATATTTTGACATGAGCTGCATGCTAAAGACATGCCTGGAATGTGTGTGATATCTAATTGTAATTTTCTGTCTGTCTGTCATCTGTTCATCTGTACGTTTGTCACTTCCAGTCGCGGCTCGTGGTGTTGAAAATGGGGAAGGCTACAAATGCATTGCATCACATTGCATGCGTTGTATTTCTAATCAAAACCTTTTCCGATACACGCATAACAGAGTAGCGCTCCTACCGCATGTTGGGAAAACTAGTTGAAGCTCAATGCTACTCGCTGAGCTGCACACGCACATCTTCACGCCGATCTTCAGACCCTACGCCCCGCCCTTGAAGGCTGCTTGTCCACAGCCTTCGCCCGCCCGTTTAGCCTGTGCAGTGAATGCATGACGTCACGCCTCGTCGTTTTACACAGACCTTGTGGTGGAATGAAGTGGGAGCCTAACGCTTTTGTCTTCCCTTGTCACAGCTTCAAAAGCTTAACGGACGACGCTTATCGAACTTATAAACAAAAGTTTCGATATGATTGTTCTATAATACAACTCAGAAATCCATTATTAATACATAAATACATTTATAAATATATTTTTCAATTTCTTTTGCGGGCGATTTCTATAGGAGAGGCTCTGCCTTTCAGCCTTTAATGACGAGCCGCGCCTGGTCAGTTCATGTTTTATACACGAACAGTACTATTCACAGGATTGTTTCCAAACTTAATTCCCCCATCGATTTATCCTGACTCAAAGCCCTGCGATTTTGAGAAGAATTCTTTAAATTTTGGGGGTACTTTACATGAAGCCCCTGCGACATTTTCAAAACTTTATTAAAAATGGCTCCATTTTATCTTTAAATTTCTTGTAAGAGTAAAGAGAAATACATTTATAAAGATGACATTGATTTGATTTTCATGGATACCCCTACATCTTCAAAAAATGGAAAATTTTGAATATTTGTCTTCCTACAAATACAATATTGAAGATATATATTTTTTCTTCAAATGGAATTGTTTTTTCACAATTAATTCTTTAACGAATCTTTTTTTAAATATTTATTTTATTTGTCTAATTTTCAGTGAAATATGGGCAATATTACAAAATATTAAAAAGTAGATTTTCTCAAAAATTGCCCCAGATTTTTTCTTCAAACAGTTTGTTCAGTTAGTGCTGAAAGCTGCGTAAGATGACATAAACACGATTTTGCAGTATTCTTTTGTTTTTTCAAAAATTGCACAAGTGAATTTTTTATATCTCTCTCATCATTAATATTTTTTAAAAATTTGTTGCGTCTACAACGTGACGCAACGCGTCTCCAAGCCCCTGAAGGGGCGTTGAGCGCTTTGCTCTGGGGAGTAATCCTCCATTAATGTGCGTTATTGGGGAGTAATCCTCCATTACTAATATGCCATGTCACGTCACGTCGTAGTCAGTTGTCAAGAGGACCGCCAGGTAGCATCTCCGCGTACGCGCCTCCTGCTACGCGCTCCTGCGTCACTACTCAGCGGCCAGAATTGGGAAGGAATAGGGGTGGGGTTAAGGATACTTCACAGGGGTTGGACTAGCCCTTGTAAAGCAGCCAAACTCGCTTTGTTGGAACAAATTTCACTTGAGATTCGACGGGAATCTAACCCGAACCTCAGTGGTGAAAGGCTAGCGACTTCGCTATGTGCCATGAGCGGGCCTTTACATTATTACATCTATTTGTAGATTTATTTACATTATTACATCTGTTTGTAGATTTATTTACATTATTACATCTGTTTGTAGATATTATTGCATTTATGAGTTCATGTACTTCACATGATGTCAAATAAAGTTCTCAAACACTCCAGGTTATGCTGTGAAAAGGGGCTGAAAATTCCGCATTTTTAGCAATGCTGGAATGACGTTTTCTCTAAAAGCCTCCAATTTTTTTCTTTAAACATTTTGTGCAGATAGTGCTAAACACATCACCTATAGAATATACTTTAGAGAGAAAATAACCCATTGTGCTAATGGAGAGGACTGAATTTTGTCTTCTGAATATTGTTTATGCAATGAATGATATTGAATGTCATTGAGACAAACATATTCAAAACTGGTAGGCACATTATTAGTCATTTGTGCTTAAAAAAATATTTTTTCAGATAAAGATGGGCTTGAGAGGACAAGGCAGAAATGTTCTAGTTATATCTGAAATATTAAAGGTAGGCCTACATGATTAGGAATACACTCATTACAAATTTACATAACAATTATACAAGAAAGTCCGCTAGTTTTATTGATTTCTCTGATAGTTTTACTGATTTCTCTGATAGTTTTACTTATATTTACTTATAGCTATCCAGGTTAAATTATCAATAAACACAATAACTTGGATTATTTTAATTGTAATTAATCTGACATTGTACGTACGTGTTGTCATAACAATACACTCGGAATTATTTCGTTCCAACCTATAGATATGACTAATTTTGAAATTGCCGGCATGTTCCCGAAGGGCCTCCCCGTTGTGCCTCCGCCCACATTGCCATCACATTTTCCCCCGTTTTCAATTGATGATTGGTACAGCCATGGTGGAAATATGGTGTTATTTCCACCATGGTAAACACTACTAGCGCCTAAACCACGCGGGCGATCTTTTTCAAATTGAAGAAACCTATGTCCATGGTGTTATTTCCACCATGCCTATGTCGATCTAGCTCTAGTTGAAGCTTTGAAATTTTGAGAAACATTCTTTAAAATTTGGGGAATACTTAACATGAGCATTTTAAAACTTCCCCAAATTTTTTCTTCAAATTTTGCTAATAGATACTATGTGCGCTGTTTAATACGACGTGACGTTCATTTTGGTATATTCGTTTGTTTTTTCAAAAATTACACAACGGTATTTTTTTTAAATATCTCTCAATCTGTTAATATGGACATTTTCATCGATTTGTATGTTTATTAAAATTGTGAGTGGAAGTGCTTCAAATGATTTCAAATGAACATTTTCGAAAACTCAATAGATTCTTGTGAAAAAGGGCTTCAAATTTCGCATTTATAGTAATGATTAATCGCCATTTTCTTAAAAACCGCTTCAAGTTTTTCAAAGAAAATTTCTATTTAGGACGAGTTTTTACTCTTCTTTATCATTATTGAATATTATTTCGGTTGTACTACTAGGAAAGCAAAAAGTTTAGATAATGTCAAAAAATGTACTTTGAGCGACGATAGATGGCAGCTGGTCAGAGAATGGAGCAAAACCTTAAAGCCAGATCACACCAAGGAAATTAGAAAACTATACTACGAGAAAGTCTGTGCCATTCTGTAGCACCTCTAGTTTCTATTTTCCTTGGTGTGGCCTGGCTTTGAGGTCTTGCTCCATTCTCTGGCCAGCTGCCATCTATCGTCGCCCAAAGTACTTTTTTTTACAATTTCTCAACTTTTTGCTTTCCTAGTAATACAACCGAATTATTACTTATTAAAAATATTATAGAAGAGTAAAAACTCGTCCTAAATAGAAGTTTTCATTGAGAAATTCATAGCAGTTTTTGGGAAAAGGCGATTAAGCTTTACTGTAAATGCGAAATTTGAAGCTTTTTTTTCTCGGAAATTATTGAATTTTCGAAAAAGTCATTTGAAGTCATTTGAACCACTGCAATTCACAAATGTAATAATGCATACAAATTGATGAAAATGCCAATATTAACTGCGTGAGAGATATTTTAAAAAATACGTGTGTATTTTTTTGAAAAAACAAAAGGATACCTCAAAATGAACTTTATGTCATACAAAACAGAGCAATTAGCACTGTCCATCAAAAAAAAAAAAATGAAGAGAAAATTTGGAGCCATTTTTGAGAAAATGGTGTTTATGTGGTTCTGAAAATACGTTATTTTGAGCTCATTTTTATAGAAAACTGTTGTATTTTCGAGAAACTTTATTTGGCATTATTTAAAGCATGTACTCATAATTACTATAAGGTAAAGAAATTTCGTCTAATGTAAATATTGCAGACGTGAGAGACAAGTCAAAAAATTTTAATTTTTCAAATTGTTGAACAAACAAAAAATAGAGTAATATGGGGTTTATGTCATCATGGGGTTATTATGGGGTGCATTTGGTACTAACTCTTTTAGAAATTTAAAGAAAAAATTTGGAGCCTTTTTTGAGAAAATCCTGTTTTTGTAATTTTTTAAAACAGAAAATATTTCACGCACTATTGCACGAAAACTACTAACATTTTCGAATATATCTACCTGAACTTAATGAAAGAAATATTTATGGGCAACAAATTTCGTTCGTAGGAAGAATCTCTGTCTTCAATGTTATAATTGTACGAAGACGCCGAAAAAATGCGAACTTTTGCAATCTTCGAAACTTAAGAGTTATCCGTGAAAATCGGACCTATGCCACCATTATAAGCGTATTTTACTCTATTGTTACAAGATATTCAAAGAAAAAATTTGGAGCCGTTTTTGAGAAAATTTTGAAAATGTCCGGGGGGCTTCATATAAAGAACACCCAAATATTAAAGAATGTTTTTCAAAATCTCAAAGCTTCGGCTTTTAAGAAATAACAAAATAATTTTGTTTGTAGATGACTCAAACATTATCATCAAAGCAAAAACACAACAATCATTAGAAAAAGAAACTCAAGAAACCTTGCATGCACTAGTAAAACGGTTTCAAGACAACAAACTCATAATAAACATCAGCAAGACAGTCTCTCTAAATTTCATAAATCCCTGATCCAAAGGAAAAATCACAGCATTTCCTCATAAATAATAACCCTGTAACGATATCCCATGAAACTACCTTCCTCGGTCAAACAATCCACGAAAACCTAAAATGGAATGCTCACATTCCAAATCTTAATAAGAAGCTCACCAAATCTTGCTTTGCCCTTTACACCCTTAGGTCAAGCTGCAACATTTAGACACTTTGGACAATGTATTTTGCAAACGTGCACTCACACTTGAAATATGAAATAATAGTCACCCAATTGTTCTTAGAGAGCGATATCAACGTCATTCATTTGGAATATTAATTGAACTGATCTTTTCATTCAAATTGCACAAATCATGATATCCATCACATTTCATACTTGCTGAATATCTGTTTAATGACGAAGGCATTGTTTTCCAGGAGTGAGAATCTTTTAATTGCGCCAGGAAGACCCAGAGGAATGTAAGATCTCTTCCTGACTTGTCGCTTAATTTGAATGAAGCGCGCTACGCGCGCGGTGTTGCGAGCTGAACGTTACCGTTTTGACTATAGGAAACGCGCGAACATCTCCCTTTAGACTGATTAAGGCTTATAATTTTACGAAATTCTCCCATTTGAAACGGTGAATGTCCTTCAAATTGCGCATATTGATTTTTCGAAATGCTAGCTACCTAAGGAACAGTTCTTGAAAACAATTTTAACAGTTAGTTTTCTCACAATTGAAAAAGTTCATGTCGGATCTGTCACGTCGCCATAAGAGCCCATGTTAAAACGACAAACTTTACAGTCCCATTATGCGAAAACTAGACTGTGAAAACCGTTCAAACTTTAGCACCACATAAAACAACCTCTCATCTTTTGATTAATACAATAAAAAAGACATGTTAACCCTCACACGTATCTCGCTCTAAGCACTTTAAGAGCTTCGAGCCGTGGAAGTGCTATCGGCTCGCTCGACTACTCCACTCGGTTCGCTGGCCTGTTCGGCTTATCTTCGTTTACATTCGTGGCTCCGCGGTTTTGTTCTCCCGAGCTGCTCCATTGTCATGTTTTCCCTCCAAAAGTGTCAACTGTGTGTGAACCACACTGTGAAGTTTCAATGTGAAATGTGTTGTGCAGGTGTGTGTTAAGGTTAGCTGAGTGGTTGAGGGTGATTAGAAATCATAACCATGCAGCGGTGGCAGTGCCTAAAACATGACTTCAGTTCTAAAGACGAAACAAATGATTTCACAAATAGAAAAATATTTACTGCTGAAGATCGTATTGAAGAATGCTTGACACTACGTACGTTTGAACCTGTTTCAAAGGTAAGTTGGAATGGGTCATTAAATGTCTGCGAGTAGCTGTTTAGTACATTGTCATTATGACTACCGAGTTTTGCTACGGATTGGACAAACTTTCTCGCACTAATTACTTTTCTGATTTCTTTGATCTGGGCTAGATTATCGGTCTTGCCCCATCCTATTGCCATCTGCAATCTATCGACGCCCAAAGAACATTTTTTCTAAATTTTTTCAATTTTTCATTTTCCTAATGCTAGAATCGAAATATTAGTGTAAGAATATTATAAGAGTTAAATGTCGTCCTGTATGAAAATGTTCCTTGAAAAGTTTGGAGCCATTTTTAAGAAAATGTTTAAGCGTTAGGGTAAATGCGAAATTAGAAGCTTTTCTGTAGAAAACATTTGAGTTTTATTATTATTTATTTATTTTACGTAAAAAAAAAAACAGTTCAAACTGCGTATGACGTTTTCGAGAATCTTCATTGAAAGTCAGATGAAGCACATCCAAACCCAAATGCAATAATGTATATAAATCCATGGAAATGTGCATATTAATGATGTGATATATTTTGAAAAAAATTCATTTGCTTAATTTAAAAAAAGCTTGTGTTACCTTAGCCAGTGCATTCAGCACAGCCCATACACAAAGACAGTTTTTTCGTAATTTCAAACGTGTTTGAAGAATAAAATTTCAGCCTTTTTTGAGAAATGGCGTTTGAGCGTTCGGAAAATGCGAAAATTTGAGCTCATTTTCACAGAAAACTTCAGAGTTTTCGGGAAACTTTATAAGCAAAGATTTCCTAAAAACGTTTCCTTTCCCATGTACGGAAACAGAGTGTGTTACCAGGAAGTTCTGATTCACGACGCCACTAGATTACCATCACTTCATCTCGTTACCTTATTACTAGGGAACGGATTTTCATTGAAATGCATGTTTTGATAGCAACAAGGTACTTGTTTTTAATTTGTTTTCTAGGGTTTTCTAGACATTCTGAATGAATTGACCCCATTTTTATTTGACATATTTTTACATATTTTAGTATAAGTCAGTCGCTGCTTGTGGTGTTGTAAATGGGGAAGGCTGCAAATGCATTGCAGCACATTGCAGCGTTGTATTTCTAAACAAAACCTTTTCCGATTCACGCATAACAGAGTAGCGCTCCTATCGCATGTTGGGAAAACTAGTTGAAGCTCAATGCTACTCGCTGAGCTGCACACGCACAGTAATGCTATCTGGTGAGCACGCCGATCTTCAGTCCCTACGCGCCGCCCTTGAAGGCTGCTTGTCCACAGCCTTCGCCCGCCCGTTTACCCTGAGCAATGAATGCATGACGTCACGCCTCGTTGTTTTACACAGACCTCATGGTGGAATGAAGTCGGAGCCTAACGCTTTTGTCTTCCCTTGTCACAGCTTCAAAAGCTTAGCGGACGACGCTTATCGAACTCGTAAACAAATGTTTCGATATGATTGTTCCATAATACAGTAAAATCTGTCTAAACCGGAATCGATCGGGACAAAAAAATCCGGTTTAGGAAGGTTTCCGTTTTGTGCAGGGTTTCTATTTTATGGCATATTTCCGTTCTGTAACTAGTAAATTTATTATAATTATTAAAATACAGTAATGTAGATCTACAACCTATGTATAGAAATCAACAAAAAACAGGATTAAACATATTTCTGAAAATGGAGAGAAAAAATTACAATTTGTGCTCTAAATATTATTTTTTCCAACACTCATCCAAAGTTTTTTGCTTTTTGATTTTCCTACCAACTATCACTTTTTCAATTATAATTTGTGCAGTTGAAAAATTCTAAAATAGTTCTGGATTATTAGAAGTGAGTGCAAACTTTTTTAACTGCAGAACACATTGCAGGGCTTCAGAATAGTTATGTACAGAGGGATTTGTTTCTATCGCCGTGTCTTCTTCACTTTCTGATTCAGAAATGATATTGTCACTTTCAGTTTCAATATCTCCATCTGTAAATACATCTTTATCGATGTATATTACATCTTCAGTACTCTCCCCCATAATTGCGCATAACGTATTTACATCTCGGACTGCATCTTCAGTGTCATCATCTGCTGGCAACTCGTCTACATTGGAAATTGTTGAAAATCCTGTCACTTTTGAATGGTCTGGGGCTTTATAGATTTTACAGCTTTGTCTATCCACTGAATTGCATCCAGAACTGTAAGAGACTTCGACAATTCGGTTACATTAATAGAATCTTCCATTTTTCCAATTAGGCACTGCATCAAAAACTTGCGATAATGAGTCTTCATGGAGTATTTATTTATTTATTTATTTATTTAGTCAAAAACTGTATGTGACGTATGGGGGAGAAAATCATCTGCGCACGCTTTCTTCAGTTTCAGAATCCTTTCCCAACAATTTAACTATTAATAGTTGAAAGATTAATAATAATAATAATAATAATAATAACAAATTTTAAAAAGCGAGAGATTAACATTTCAAAAACTAGATATTTTCGTTCCCAAATTATAGAAAACTTATTTTTAACGGTAAATGAACTGCAAATTTGATTTGTCTGTATTGTTAACAAAATAGAAACTCACCCTAAGCTCTACTACCACTACAAGCAAAAGGAAAGTTCAACAAAACGTGCGCATAGTGAAGCTACATTTACGTCCAGAAGCAAATCAAGGGGCCATCTCAGCATTTGCTCAATGGATCAGGGAAACTGGACAAAAACCTGATCGAGATGGGGGTCATTGACCCGGAAGTACATTATTTGTTACAGGCATATTGAGTCTTTTTTTAAATTATACAATGCAAATGTAAACTAATTCATTATACTATATCTTGTTTTTGTTAAAGTAAACATTATTTTTCTTTTTGACGATCAGTATAGTCTCTAATTGTATAGAAACAGTTTTGTAGCAGTATACCTTGGTCCATAGGTTGCGTAATGGCTGTTGTATTGGCAGGGAACCACGCCAATTTTACATTAGACAGAATTAAGTGCGGATGGCACGTAGCGTTGTCCAGAAATAACAACACGTTTCTTTTCTTCAATTTCATTCGGTTGTTGAACGAAACAAGCCATTCCTCCATCAACGAGGCTGTCATCCACGCCTTCTTATTGGCACGCCAGGTAACCGGTAACGAGCACACGTTCAAGTTCCTAAAGCATCTCGGTTTCTGTGACTTTCCGATTACTAGAGGTCGTTCCTTATTTCCTTCCATATTCCCACATAAAAACACTGTTATATATCCATACTCTCAACTCATAAATCCATTATTAATACATAAATACATTTATAAATATATTTTTCAGTTTCTTTTGGGGGCGATTGCTATTGGAGGGGCTTCGCCTTTCAGCCTTTAATGACGAGCCGCGCCTGGTATAAGCACATATTTTCACATATTTTACCTTTTACCACTATTTTTAACATATTTCGTTACATTCGAATATTACTTTAACAAAAAAATATCAAATAAGAATTTCCCAATAATATTCCGGGAATCTGTTTTTCTGATAAAGTTTGCCGTGTAAGACTGTACATGTATACCCTCCTGACCTTCGCTCCGACTGACCCTCTTCTCAGAAATCGCGTAGGATGGGCGGATGGTTTCAACTTCCCAACGGTTTCAAGTCACGCAGCACCTTGCTACAGCAAAACACAGAGATAACAAAGAAAGGAAATTGAAACTTTAGCAAACATTCCTGACATCTTCACCTGATGTTCAATCAAGTAAGTCAGTTTTCTTTACCGATTTGTGTCGTGCATTGGTTAGAGCCGGTATCCCCATTTACCAAATCAGCGACCCTGAGTTCAAGAGCTTCTTAGAAAAATACACTGACAAACAAATTCAGGATGAAATCACACTCAGAAAAAAATACATGAAAACTATTTATTTGGAAACTCTGACTATAATTCGAGAGGAAATAAAAACTAGTAAGGTCTGGGTTTCAATTGATGAAACTACTGACGTTGAAGGAAGCAATGTTGCAAATATTATTGTAGGAAAGATGTGCCCTGAATTTCCTTCGACATAATTTCTTAAATTGTGAAGTTTTAGAAAAATGCAACCACGTTACAATTGCTAAGTTTTTCAATGACTCGATGAGTCTGCTGTGGCCTAGTGGTATAGTATAAAACTTGTTGTTTTTAACCGATGCTGTTCCTTACATGGTGAAAGCGGGGAGTGCATTAAAAGTATCCTACAAAAATGTTTCATCTTACGTGCGTAGTGTATGCTCTTCATGGAGTGGCAGAAACTGTTTGACATCAATTTCCTGATGTCAATACTTTGATATCGACTGTTTAAAAAGTATTTTTTAAAGCACCAAGCAGAGTTAAAATGTTTAAGACAGTTATCCTGAACCGAATTTGCCTCCACAGCTGGTAATTACAAGATGGGGCACGTGGTTAGAAGCAGCTAAATATTATTGTGAAAACTTTGGGCAAATAAAAGATATTCTTTTGAAGCTGGACTCAGAGCCATCTGCGGCACCACAAAAAGCAAAATCTTTGATGTATGATTCTAGTCTGAGATACAATTTGGCTTTCATTTCTGCAAATCCAGTTGTTTTAGTAAATGCTATTGCAAAGCTTGAGGCTCAGAACATGCCATTAGCTGCAAGTATTGAAGTTATTAACAGTGCATTAGCAAAATTAAAACACATGACAGGTGGAAACACTCGAATATTGAAGAGAAATAATTTCTTCGAAATTTTGTTCCACAATTCCTTCGTCTTCCCATGCCTTCGAAATGACCTTTTTTATATGACCTAACTCATTGCGCCATTGTTCTGCTGTTGTCCTCTCCACAGCCTCATTCATGAGCTTTTCCACCTCAGATAACGTACATTTTTCTTTCTTTCCTGCCACGTAACTTTTTATTTGCGTCCAAATTTTCTCAATGACATTAAAGTGACTCACAATACCACTGCTCAAAACCAACAAAAAGGCCGAAAGCACAAGAGATTTTTTTCCCCTTCAGTGTTGCTTCTCGTATCTGACCAGCAACTGGATGTTGCGAAGCGTACAAAAATTGACAGGAGAGGGACCGGAAGGACCCCCCTAAATCTGTCATTGTGTCGCCCCTCTGGTTCCCTGCCTAATTTCCACTTTTCGCGCTAGATGCCACCACTACTGCGCGGAAAGAGTTTGCCAATTCATTCCCTTCCCGCAAGGGAGAACTGCAGAACGGAACACAAATAATTATATTTTTTTGAACACTTTCTTTACCTTAAGATAAACGTTCTCGATATTAAACTTATGTACTTTATACTTACTTTATATGTACTTTATTCTTACATTGTATTATGATGTAAGTTCGCGCGGATATCAAGCACTCTCAAAAAACCAAAATTCTTTCGAACTTGAAATAGCTACCAGCCGATCACAACGGAATGTATTAGAAAATTCATTCTCGCGCACTCATGAACCGAGCCGACTTTCCACGACTCATAACGAAGTCGAACGCCTGCCCCCCCTCCAAGAACGAAGCTTCGCTGACGTCACGAGACGAAACTACACACCGTTTTGAAAACATTGATTGTTACGGTTCAACCTCTGGCACTTAGCTCAGAATCTTAGATTGAGTAAACGTTTTGCTCTGGCCATAAGCAACGAATATTTTAAATATCGAAAGGATTTTTTCTCTGCTTTGCTTAGGGGAATGACTCATTCCCTTCATTCCATGGAATGCACGCCACTGAGTATTCGTATAAGAATAAATGTTAAATATTTGTTAAAAATGGCTGTTAATTTATAGTTGTTGCCATCACTCTAATAATTGTTTTAATCAATAGAACTTTCAGGAATCGTGATTCTGTATAGAATTACACGTCCACATGCAACAGTTACGGAGTAATATGTTGTATGTCGAACCCATGGTTAAGTTGAAAGTAAATTTAATAATTTAGTGTTAAAAATTTCACAATACCTTTCAACTTCTGATCAGGAATTCGGAGCGGGCGACTTTGTAGCCAAATTGCACAAAGAATGCTCATATTTTCAAAAAAGTCAACATGACCTAATTCGAAGACTTTTTTGTGAACAAATTTTATTAAGAAAAAATGTTTCTTCACATTTATAGTTGAAGGAAGACACCGAATTTTTTTTAAATTTTCGTGAAATCAATCATTTCAACGAACATGAGACCTGCACCATTCTCTTAATCATACTTTGCGCTATCTAAGGTCTAAATTTAATTAAAAAATGAGGTATTTTTTAAGAAAAAAATGCTTTAAAGAAAATAACTAGTGATGATGCAGAATCAAGACTTTCTCGTAGTAAAGTTTTATAATTTCCTGAGTGAAAAATTGTACATGACCTTCTTTCAAAATCTATCTTTAAGGAGCCGATTTTATTAGGGGAAGAAATCTCTACCTTTAATATTTTAGTTGTAGGAAGACGCCGAAAAAAATTGAATATTTGCAATTTTCGAAAAATCAGGTTTTTCAACGCAAATGAGTCCTACAACGTTCTCTTAAACGTCCTTTACACTACCCAACAACAAAATTTTGGAGGTTTCAAAAACAATGGAGCCTTTTCTTTTTAAAATGTCCCAGGGGCTTCATGTAAAGTACCTCCAAAAATTAAAATATCGGTTTCAAATTCAAGCGGTCGCGACATCAGCCAGATCGATTAAGGAATATCAATTTTGGAGAAAATCGGCTGAATGGTTTAGCTGCTGCGTCACAGACATGTTTTGCCGTCAATCAATTTTTCGGTATCCAGAACCCACAAAACATGGTTTCGGGCTACACAAAGAGAGTGTTAGAGGATTTTGTTTTCTAAATTTAGCATCTGGATTTATACTTGGGTTTTCATAACATTGCGCGTGAGAGGCTTGTCTTCACGATGGAATGTGGCACGGCATTTCGTGTCTTTCTCGGTCGTGTCGCTAATGTCTCTTGATCTGCAGCCACGATGTAATATATATCGTACATTGCAGCACAGTTTGATACGGTCGCGATCATGCGACAACTAGCGGCACGATCGAGAAAGACGGAAAAAGTCTTGCCATATTCCATCGTGAAGACAAATTCCTCTTGCGACGTTTTATAAAAACCGAAGTATATACTCTTTTTTGTTGCCAGAGTCCTATAATAAGAACTTTTCTGCCGAAAATTCGCCGTTTTTTCGTGTAGCATTACATAACTTTCTCTGTACCGTGGTAGCGAGAAAGAAAAAATCAGTGTGAGTTAAAGCTGATCCTTCTCAAAATACATCATTCGAAACTAAAGTATAATTTAAGAATTGAATAGAGACTTATAAATTATAGTATTTCAGTGTTCTTTACGTGCACAAATGTGCGAAATTTTCGCACGGGTTCTGCTTATAAAAGAAAATAGTGTATACTATTTTAAGTTCGTTTGTTCGACAGACATGAGACAAATGTGTAAGAAGCAACCATTCGTAATGATACATCGGCAAAGGTGGCTCAGGGCATCAATTAAGTCAGTGCAGTGCCTCTGAACGGGTGGTTCTAGGGTTCGAGTCCTGACGATGGCAGGATTTTCTATACTAGCTACGTACAATAGCTAGGTCGAATTCTGCTGCTGTCTGGAGGAGAAATCCTGCGTCCGGCTGCTCTAATCAGTACTTTTCCGTGGGTCTCCGATCAACTCCACCCGAATGCCGGAGCACTCATGTCGGGAGCTTAAGAACTTGCCCTGGCCCCGCTGGTGGGGGATATCTGGTTAGGAAAAATCCCCACAAGTCAATGTATAGTCAACACCGGATCTCGCCAGCCAGCGGGGAAGATCATCGGCACAACCAGTGATTAAACATGGACTGCACTTACGGGACTAATGCCCTTGGCAGTTGACGCGCCCGGAATATTCCGACAACCACGTGATACAGTGAGCCTGCTTTGCTTTCACCTTCCCCGCTTCAGCTTGCTCGGGTAGTACCTATTCTGGACTTGGAGGGGAAATCAAGTGTCAGGTGATGTCGTCCATACTTGCAGGAGTCCCTAGCACAGAGCACTCGCATTATTAAATTATTTGTCTATAATGCTGTTGCTTCCCAGGCGGGCAAGTAGCTCAAGCAAGTAGTTTGACGTGCCTGACCTAATGAATCAAAATATAAATTTCATTTTTTATTAGCATTTATTAAAATTGTTGAATTTGTTTTACAAGTATTGATTTCAAAATTGCAAATTACTTCACTTAATAACAATAAACAAGCAAAAGTCTAATAAAAAATCTCTATGTACTTTTCATTCAGTAAAATGTCCAACACAGAGTAAAAATACAAAAGGAATTTACTCTCAATACTATTGAGTGTTATATGACAACACTAATCTCAAGAAAAAGGGAGAATTAAAATTCTTTATGACATTTTTGCAAAACTTTTCAGATAACATTTGTATGTCCAACCAGCGATTTTTGTCACGTTTGGTCAAAGAAACCACATTCTGCACAAACTGGAGAATCATTCGGCAAAATCTGGAAAGCAATTATGTTAATAATGAAAAATAAACAACAAACTTAAAAAAAGGAGAGATATAAATTAAGGTCTTACTTTAATAAACTTTCAAGTTCTTTCCCCAATAAACTGCAAATCTTGTTCACAAATTGAAGGCACATAACAATTATGCATGTTATGCAGAATAAAATGTCTTTTAGTTGTGGAACAAGACATAACATGCGTTTAAAAGTTTCTCTCTGTCGAGAACGCAGTAAATGCTGTGAATAGAGACTGCATTTTTCTTGTACAACTTCCATTACTTGTTCACATATTTGTTCCACATTGGCCATTATTTGTCTTAATATGTTAACAAGTTCATTTTCTGATTTATGTCGAAAAAGTGTTTGAATTTTCAGTGATACAATACAGGCAGACACAGATTCAATGCAAGAATATGAATCATTCTTCTGTACCTTGTTGAGAACTTCTTGAATAAGACAAAACAAATCTGAACTTTCACATGATAAAATGATTTGTGCAATATCATTATTGAAGTGTTGGGAATGATAGACGGATAATGTGTTCAAGTTCAACAAGCAGTGTCTAATGGCTACTTTCAACAAAGAAGTTGGATGGAATTTCGTTACATAATTCTCACACATATGACAGATTTGATTTTTAATTTCCACATGTACTTCTTTTTTAAGAGTTTGGTTTGGCAATTGCACCCACGATTTCATTTCAATAACTACAACTACAGAAATTAATTGATTAACTAATTGCTCCGGAACATCTGTCAGATTACATTCACCATGGCTTATTTTATCCCTAAGACGAGGTCCAGCTGGATGAACGAATAGGTCTTGTAACATTTCCATAACAGGTTCTCCAAGGAAATTAATTATTTTATTTTCTCTAAATACTCCATCCACATTTACAATATTTTCTGCCATTATTTCATTTAATGTAGTGTACAGAGTGATTGATTCAGCAGTAAGCATTTGTTCCAAACAATCATTGATCCTGCAGTAGAGGCAACGTAACATATGTTCAACTTGTGGAAGAAGAAGGAGCAAAGCACGTCCAAATCTATCAAATGAAAAGGGAGAATAAACTTCAGCAAGCTGCAGTTAATAAGAAAAGACTTAAAAAGACTTAAGGTTAGGCCATATTCACCTTTTATTTTTATAATGTTCCAACGCACCCTTCCAATAAGAAAAATGGCTTTTTGGAATAAAGTCAGAATGAAAAAGTAATTCAAACATTTCTTCGCAGTGCTCTTGAACACTTACAAATGTATCAAGAAAAATTGTCTCAGAGAACTCCATTTGTTGTCTCTTTGGTATGGTAAAGAAATCTATATTTCTTTCTAGTAAAAGTTCACCAACTGACAGAATCACTACAAACAGTGTTGACACAAAGTGTGGATACAATTCATCTTGCCTAGGAAAACCATGCCAGGCAATATTTCTTAAATTCAAAGCTGATGGGGTACCCACCAACAATTGCAAAAACACCACCTACAAAAGAAAAAACATGATTTTCTTTTATGTTATATATAAACAATATATATACATCTGTGATGAAATACTTACGGGAATTTTTCCAAGAATAATTTCAATTTCAGTTGTTGAAAGCAAGTCTCTCAAAAGCGAAGGCACATTACTTCCTTTCAACAAAAATAACTGAAAGAAAATTGAACCCTAATAATTAAGTTCAATGTACTTTCCAAATCATTGTCATTTGAACACTAACATTTCCAAGAGATCTCTCTAGTACTGCAGTCAAAAACAAAATTGCTTCTGTTGTTGACAAATCAGAACCTAGAAAAAGGTTGAAGTACTCCTCTATTTCCTTTGAATGTGATGTCCATTCATACAAATCTTGCATATCCGCAAGATTTGGTGATGAACAGTTGTACAATGAATGGGCTTCAATGAATATGGGCCACATTTTATTAATCTTATCAATAAACCAAGATGATGGCTGGTCATGAATGCAGAAATCATCTGGAAATAATCATTAGGTCTGGTACACGTAAACTACGGGTCATATTTATTCAAAACAATTGGGATTGAACCAGGCATGGATCCACAGAGAGGGAAATTTCTCCCTCTAAAATGTTTTAGTAACTAATTTTAACTTCTCAAAACTTTCACGCAAAAATATTTTTGGATAATTATAAAAACGAATAAAATCGTATTGCAGCATGAGCTGAGTGTAGACCGAGACATTTTACAAAATCTGTAATGCTACATTCACCAACACATTTTAAATTTCCCCTCCCCAAATTTGTCTCTGGATCCGCCCCTGATTGAACTTAAAAAGTTACATGACTTAACCTCACCAGAAATGCACAAAATTGCTTCAATTTTCTCCCAATTGAAGGTAAAGCGGTGGCTTAAGTACACGTATTTACCGCTGTGATTCTTTAAATGAGGTATTCCAACTTCCACAACCATATTTCGAACTTGTTTTGAGAGGAACGACGATATATTATTGTCAACCATTTCAAACGTAATTCAATTAACAGTTGACACCGACATGAGCGGTCAGAGAGGACAGATGTAGGGGATAACAGGTGTATCAACTTCAAGGTGCTGAACAAGTGTTGTCGGACAACAAAGGTCAACTCGCTGCATATTCCTCGTATTTGTGAAACCAATTTGAGTCAAGAATCCGCACTTGTTTCCCGGGAGTAATCACTCTCAACCACTCACCTAACCTTAACAAACACCTGTAAAACAATTTCACATTGAATCTTCACAGTGTGAAGTTCACACACAGTTGACACATGTGGAGGGCAAACATGACAGATTTCAAGTGTTGGGATCCGGAGGCGCCCCAGCTGTTGATTGAACCAGTACCGGTGGGATTACTTTTGCAAACGATTCGTTGATTCGTTGAAATCGTTCACAAATTGTGGCGGTATCTGGACTGTGATTGGTGGATTGCAATTACGGAGGCGGCTCTTTCAAAATAGGAGAAAACGGATATTCATGAATAATGTAATTAACATTTCATAAATCATAGAATTTTTAGTACACTTCGAAAGAAACGAACGTAATAAGCATTTATGAATCGTTTAAATAATCAGTAATATCATTTTTTAAATCAAACAGCCCAATTAATCCGAGGTTCTCTTCCAAATGGATGTATAAATGCATGGAAGAAGTCTAATTACTCATGGAATATTTATGAAGTGACTTGTTTCTTTTACACAACTGCAGTTATTTGTGGTTTATTAGTTTTCAATGTACATTAAATAATACAATCATGGCTTGTAAACGAATTCTCCAATATACAACACTAAGAAGTTGCAGGTTGCTTCGTAGAAGCCTGAGGTTCGCTCTCACGATGAGTCACGAAGTCGATTCACTATTCACTAGCGCCACCACGGAACAGACGTACCATCGAAGAACTACATGGACGATGGACCGACTCACTTGGTGTAACCGGTGCAGCTGTACCCATGGTGGAAATGGTTATTTCCACCATGGTGTTTACAGACGGATAGAGAGACAGTCGGACGGACGGACGGACGTTTTGCTTCCAATTGGCTTTTCGTCATCAAGGACCCACAAAATAGGGATTCTGGCTACACTACGTCTTAAAGGATTTTTTTCTTAATTTAGCAACTGGTTTAATGCACTTTTTCGCCACTAGAGCCCGTCAATGATTTTTTTCCGCCGAAAATCCGCCGTTTTTTCGCACAGCGTTACATAACTTTCTCTATACTACGTATTACTCCGTATATACGTACGTATACCAGAAAGTAAAAATTGGTACGAGAAAGTCTGTGCCATTCTGTAGCACCTCGAGTTTCTTTCTCGTATACATACGAGAGTATCTACGAAGTATAAAGAAAGTTATGTAATGCTGCGGAAAATCCATTTCGAGAGTTCAACGGAAATACGTTTTGCAATCCCCTGATACCGAAAAAACTGTTGTTGTTTTTTTTTAACGTTCGTCCGTCCGTCTGTTTGTCCGTCGGTCTGTCAGTCCGTCCGTCCGTCCGTCCGTCCGTCTGTAAACACTGCTAGAGCCTAAACCATGTGTGCAATCTTTTCCAAATTAAAGAAAGCCCTGTCGATCAGGGCTCGAGTTCAAGCTTTGATATTTTGAAAAACATTTTTTTAATATTTGGGGGTACTTTATATCAAGACCCCGGACATTTTCAAAATTTTCTCAAAAACGGTTCCAAATTTTTTCTTTAAATTTCTTGTAAGAATAGAGTAAAATACCCTTAAAAATGTTGCATTTATCCGATTTTCACGGTTAACTTTGAATTTTCGAAAATTGCAAGTTTAATTTTTTTTCCGGCGTCTTTCTACAACTATAAAATTGAAGATAGAGATTTTGCCTTGAAACGAAGTTCGTTGTCCATAAATAGTTGTATCAAAAATTCATGTACATTTTTTCAAAAATTTTACTAGTTTTCGAGCAATAGAGCGTAAAATATTTGCAATTTAAAAAATACAAAAACAAGGTTTTCTAAAACAGCTCCAATTGTTTTTAAAAATTTTTGGTATAGTTAGTACCAAATGCACCCTATCCGATGACATAAGCGCCATATTGCTCTATTCATTTGTTTTTTCAAAAATTAAACAAATATACTTTTTTGACCTGTCTCGCGCCGGTAATATTTACATTAGAGACGATTTCTTTACGTTATTGTATTTATGAGTACATTCGTGTTAAATTATGTCAAGTAGAGTTAACAAAACAGTTATCTATAAAAATGATTTCAAAATTCCACAATTTCAGAAACGTTCATTTTCTCAAAAATGGCTCCAATTTTTTCTAATGGATAGTGCTAATTGCACTATTTAATATAAAGTAAACTTCATTTTGGTGTATTCTTTTGTTTTTTCAAAAATTACACAAATGTAATTTTTTGAAATGTCTCTCACGCCGTTAATATGCACATATCCATCGATTTGTATACATTATTACATTTGTGAATGGAAATGCTTCAAATGATTTTAAAAAAAGCTCTTCGAAAAGTCAATATATTCCTGTGAAAAGGAGCTTCCAATTTCGCATTTACAGTAATGCTTAATCTTTTTTTCTTGAAAACGGCTTCAAATTTTTCGATGAAAATAGCTATTTAGGAAGAGGTTTTACATTTCTTTAATATTCGTAAAGTAATATTTCGGTTCCACTATAAGGAAACGGAAAAGTTGAGAAAATGTCACAAAAAATGTACTTTAGGCGACGATAGATGGCAGATAGCAAAAGGATAGGGCAAGTCCGTAAACCCAGTCCACACCAAGGAAATTAGAAAACTTTTCTACGAGAAAGTCTGTGTCATTCTGTAGCACCTCTAGTTCTACCTTTAAATGGCATTATGCAGATCAAAGTCGATATTTATCAAAATAATTTTTCTCAAAAATAATGACAAATGTGTAGCTGTCAAAATGTTATGGTTAGTACATTCGCCATCTACAGGACAGGTCACTTATGCTCCTTACAAGTTATGGTGGAATTAGTACTTTGCTCGCTACAACAGAGCTTAACGACAGGGAAAATAACAACAGCATTTCTCAACGATAACAGTTTCGAACATCAAGATTGCGTAAGAAAATTTGTTTGTAGGTCTCCAGTTTTCGAAAGAGTGGATTCAGAGCTTGTGAAACAGCACAAAAATAAACAGGAATATTTGAGAAATGTCCTGAAAAGAATTATTGGTTACAAAACGAAAACTTCTTAATCCGCATTGAGTTTATATCCAAATTTGATTCGTTTATGGCTGGCCATTTCGTTCGGGATTGAAATAGGACCACATTCGAGAAAAAAGTTTAGAAAACGGTAATTCAGAGAGTATTCTTTATTAAAGAAACTGTCGATACAAGAGACAAGTATTATTGTGGATTTCCAAATGAGATTATTTTAAGACTAATGGTATCTGTGACTAATGCAAATGGCGATCGATCTTTCTCTGCTTTGAAGCACGTAAAAATTATCTGAGATCAATTCTTAAACAAGATACATTGAATGCATGGCACACAACAAGATACATGAAATTTCTCTGTTATACATAGAAAATGACATTTTGGGATGCGTTGGTAAACACTGTTAAGAAATTTGCCGAGATTGAATCGAGAAAATGAGATTCCGTTATGACAACGCATATTTTATATGTACACCTAAATGCTATTTTGACTTTAATATCCATATTTTTGGTAGCAAAATGTAAATAATACTCAAATACAGAAATTCTTTTGTAATTACCTTATATTTTTAATTTACTGACCTAAAAATGTTTGATGTTATAAAAAAAGCAAATATATAGTCAATTATTTATATGTATACAATATTTGCATTGGTTACAAGTATCGTACATTTTTTAATTCAAAATATTATAAATAACTTTCGTCAAAAAAGCAAACTAAAAAAGGATGCTCAAACATTTGACAGCCTAGGGCACGCATAAGTCAGTCAGGCACTGAGACGCGATAAGATATGGAATGGTGAGAAAGTGGGTAAGAATGTTTAATGAAGGTCGAACAAAAGTCCACGATGAGGCTCGATACTGCTGGTGTCACTCAATCGATAGTTTCATTGGGAGCAGTTCGATCACCCGCCGTACAGCCCGGTCTTGGCGCCATCCGACTATCACTTGTTCCTGCATGAAGCGCGAGCTAGGTGGCACTTTGGATCTGACGATGAGACGAAATATGCTGTGGAGTCGTGGCTATCGATACTGGCGGTAAGTTCCTTTGAAGATGGTACACAAAAACTGATCACCCGTTACGACAAGAGTTTGAATATGCAACTATGCAACTATGTTTAAAAATAGTTTAAGAAATGCATTTTCTAAAATTTGTAAAATTTTGTGAAAATAAAATTTGCTTCAATATTTTTTATTTTTTTAACGGTACTTACTTTCCGAATACGCCTCGTATGTTCTATATCTCGCAACATGGTCAAAAAATAGGGATTATCAAATAAGTTTTGAATTATTTCTACAATGATAATTTGTAAACATAAGCTCGACTAAATAAAACAAGCTCTGGCTTATCACCGTCACCATCTCGACGTTCAACGACAATGAGCTTCTCAAATATCAATTGCGGCATAGTTGCGCAAATTTCAATTAAGTTTTGCAAATTGCTTGAAAGAAATACATCAATACATTGAGAATACAAATTGTAGAAGAGTAAAAATAAAATTAATATTGGCATTTTCAATCGTAAATTATAATTAAAATAATTATTTTTCATATCTTTTGGATCCATTTCTGTGCTCCGAGAATTTTTCTCATGGTCCATAGTTCGTGGGCCACCTGTATATATTTTTTATTAATTACAAGCAGAAATTTATCGAAAACCCTGTTTTTTCAAAGAAATGTACAAGACCTTTTTTAATGAGCTGATTTTTTAGAGCAGATTTTCAGGAAAAAATTTCTTCAATTTTGTAGTTTTGAATTTTTTTGCAATTTTTGAAAAAAACAACAAACGAGTAATACCCGAAAATGTGACTAGCACCATATTTTACCGCCCCTTATTACATATGTGGAGAAAATTTAAAGAAAAAATTTGGAGCGGTTTTTGAGAAAAATAAAACAGTAAAAAATGCCTACATTTTGGGCAAAATTACGCGAAAACTACTCATATTTCCAAAAGTTGAACACGACCTTATTTCAAGATCTGCCTTGAAGGAAGAGATTTCTTAAAAAAAAAAACAAACTATCCTTAATATTATAGTCGTAGTAAGACTCTGAAAAAGTCTTGAATTTTTGTAATTTTCAAAAAATAAGGGATTTCAACGAAAATGAGAAAACAAAATTTAATCAAAAAATTTGGAGCAGTTTTTATAAATGTACGAGGGGCTTTATGTGAAGGAAACCCCAAAATTAAAATATTGGTTTCAAATTCCATAGGCCGCGACATCAGCCAGAACGATTGGGGATCGTTACCAAGGTCCGGCAATAAGAGTCTTTGTGTCGAAAATTCCCCGTTATCGGGCGCACAATTACAATCCTTTCTCTTCTTACGTTTGTAAATAATAGACCACAGAAATTAGTTCGAGGAAGTCTGTGCCATTCTGTAGCACCATTAGTTTGTTTTGTACGAATTCCTTTACCGTCAGTTGTTCATCACCGAACTATAATAATAATAATAATAATAATAATAATAATAATAATAATAATACAAACTCGAGTGTCCATTGGAATTCAAAGCTAATACTAGGTAATAATCTTACCGGAACCACGTTAGAAGACGTTTACAAAAAAACTTGGTGGTGAGAGGAAGCTCTCTACAAAAGGGGCCGCAATTTTTAGGCCGCTGGCTATATGACAGAAATTCCCACACATCTCATTCACCTAATTAAACATAACATGCCCGTAATATGACACCTATAGGGAGTTCTGTCGTTTCTCCATTGCGGACCACTTAAAGAGGTTTTCTACGCGCATATGTTTCATAATCAATGACTCCATTTCACGTCGGTATCCGTTAAATGTAACGATTTCAATTTTTGGGACACGAAGGGTCCCCGTCAGCGATTGGTTGCGACGCCGAACGCCTCAACCGTTCGGCCTATTTTCTCTAAAATTGATATTATTTTATCGATTTACTTAAACTCTAGGCCCTGCGAGTTTGAAATGAATATCTTGATTTTTGGGGTTTCTTAAGACATGAAGTCTCAAGTCAACATTTTATCAAAAATGACAGCAAATTTTTTTATTCAACTTTGTCTTCTTTACTGTCAATCTTTTTTCAGTAACAATACAACTACAATATTGAAGATAACTTTTCCCCCTTTACCCTCCAGCGGCAGCGCTTGTGCAGAATTGCTACCACTGAAATATTTTTCCGAGTATGTTCGGCGATAGCCCTTCCAGGAAGTCATGGCCTGTAGAGTTCCTCGGCTGACATCCCAGGAATAAGATAAAATCGTTTCTAACACCGCTACCCTCATCAGTTACTAGAGGTCTGTAAGATTGTGAGGTCGGAGCAGTTTGGAATAGATTTGTACCGCGCTGCGAGTCATGTATATTTTCTTACTACGTATTTCACTCTCAAATCATTACAAGGAGGATACGTACGGTGCATTAGTTATATCAGCAATTGCATTCCGAAATGGACCTTTTTCGTTATCAACTAGGTCTTGGGGAGGAAGGAAATTCTTGTAACCTGAGGAAACAAATATTAGATGATTTCAAATACAATCATCTGTCAAATGCAGTGGCGGCTCGTGGTCATGCCATTAGGGTGTGCAACGTTTTTCTTCTTTTTCCCACACACTCTCTCTCCCTCTGTCTGTCTGTCTGTCTGTTAGTTGCACAGACAGTTGTTAGTTGCACAAACACCCTTGACAGAAAAAGAACTCTCCGATTTCGGTTTCTCAAAACACATTGAAACGTAGCATAATACTTACGTTTACAAAATACACTAGGGGTTTGAATACTTCGGAATTTTTTTGTAATTGCAACTCACTTTAAAACACAAGAGAATACACATATTATATACAATTAACATTTTTATGAATGCAACACTGCATATCAATGCGTTCGCGTTTCGCACGCTAGTGCGAAAGCTCATTTAAGTGGAGAGATATCTCACACTTTCTTCGTTCAATGTCATACTTACTTCTGTTAAAAACTTGTGCTACTCGAGTGTTATATCTTCGAGACACGTTGTTAAATTTGAAATTTAAGAACCGATCAACTTTGTGTTTTGTGCCATCAAGAAGCCAACGATCACCCGAGAAGTCAACTGAGAAGATCTCACACCCCTAGGTTGTAAGCTGATCTTATGTAAATTAGATTAATTATGCTTAAGAAAGGGTAATTTTTTAATGTTTAATATCTCAAAATTGGTAAATTCTAAAATCCTGTGTGTGATCTCATGGCCATGAGAAGGTTCCAAATACCTGAAAATTTGTTAACAAGAGCTAATTTTTTGGATAGATAGTCTGTAAGAAAAAATTAGCATTTTGTGGAAAATATTTTATTGCTTTCAAAACAGGTATTTGTTAATTGTAAGCAAACCATTGATTTTGGACAGTTCTACTAACAAAATCTGGAAATTAGAGTAAATTTATGATTGAATGGGCACCTTGCTTGCTCTTCTAGCTCCATTATTAGAGTTTTTATAGTAAAACAAAAAATAATTGGTATGAATCCTAGTCTCTCTGATAGAGGCCGCCACCTTCGTATAGATGGCTTACAGGTTGCATAACCTGCAGGCGTTGAGATGTAATTGCTTTGATCAAAGCCCTTGCAACAAATGCTCTATATCGATATTTCCCCACTACCCCCCCTATACTACCGAGTGCACACCCCTTCTCTGGATAGTATAAAAGACGTGCGCCTCGCTCGCACACTGCCCTTTTCGCCGTAGTTTTAAACTGGAATTTTGGCTGTTGCATTCGTGCCATTTTTTATTTTTGTTACAAGTGTTTTTCACAGGCCATTTAAGTTTATGAATGGGTCTCCCAGTGCATCTGGTTTTTTGTTGTGCCGCCACTCGATCAAATTTTGATGGCTTTGTGAAGGCGAAAAGGACCGGCTCTGGTCAAGCCGTTATTGTTTTAAATGTATATAGTGTGAGTGCTTAGTTTAGATTTTTACGTGTGAATGTTAATTTTGATATGAAATTGGATCTTGTAAATCTAACTTAATGGTTAATGATTCTTTATTGTTGTTATGAAGCAAGTGTGTTCAATTTGTTGTTTATGTTGTTTCGCAGCTGGAGTGTATGCTGGTCTCCAAATGTCGCGGAGGTCCAGTTTTACCATTGTTTATGATATTGTTGTTAATGTTACAGATTTCGTGCTCCAATTGTAAGCATCTCGGCACTCGGCCGTTTTGTATTTCGGGAGCTTAGTTCGAGAGCTCAGCTGGGCCCGTACAGCAAAGGCTGTGGTCCATTGTTGCTAAGTTCGTGTTTCGCCCCGCGAGCGACTTCCTCGTCGCTCGGGCAAGAGGCAGATTGGAGTCTGGTACCAAGGCGCCGATGTGGAAAGGCCACCGGCATCCGTCTGGGCCACGACCGCCTAGCCTTGTTCAACAATACGCTTGCTTCAAACTTGAAATTGTCGAAAAATTGGTAATAGTATGGTATTGGTAAAGATCCGATTTCATATATTTTGTAGCTAAGCACTCACACTGTTTGGTACGGTCTCGCTCGTAATTCTGTATGCAATAAATGTTCTTTTTGTATTGAAGGATGACTAGTTGGCTATCCTTGGCAAATTTGTATTGAATGTTGGGTTTCCTCGCCCTAAAGTGGGCATTTTTGAGGTAAATCAGGTACATTGTAATTCTGCATTGGTCTAGACGCGCTAATTGAAGCGTCTTTTCCCTTTTCCTACAGGTTTTTTGTATAGAGGCAATTTGCCTGTCAATTTTGTATGTTTTGTAGTTCTGCATTGTCCTTTTGCAATTTGTTAAATTGTCTTATCCTAAAAGGACCATCGTTTGTAAGTTTCGCTATAATAAATTGTGTTCATGGTTATTTTGGATTGTTATATCTCCATTTCCGAGATCCTTTAAAGTTAAAGATCCCGTTAATTTCGAATCTGGTGCGTCCTTTCGAATATTTTCGAATGCGACGACAATCTTCTCGAATCCAATAGCTAGGAGTTCTGTGTTAGCTCCGATAAATTTCTCCTTGGGCTAATGCATGGTCACCTCGCTTATTGGCGAGAATAATCATTAATCTTTAGTTCGTGCTGCCCTCAGCAGCTGGCGACCGTTTAGTTTTTCTTGCCTATGTATTTCGCCAACTTCCAAATATAACACACGTCAAGGCTTTTCCCGAGATCGCCATTGCGCCTGCGCCATAGAAGGAGCACCGCGGGGAGATTGCTCCAGTCCTCCATAAGCCACCGTCGTTCCCCCTCCTTCCCCTGCAGCCCCGCGGCAGCCAAGGACGCCGTTTCCTCGGTCGCATTTTCCCGAGAGTTCTCCCGCAGGCTTTCACGAGAGAGAGGCGGACGGACCGGCAATCGCAGCTTCCGAATGGCGCGTGTTTTGAAATAACATGTTTCGTAAATGCTCTGAGAGGACTTGTATTCCCCTCTTGTTAAGAGATGTTTAAGAGAAATGGCACCGAATTAATTTGGGTGTGCACATGCGAACGTGCGAATACCCACGAGCCACTGGTCAAATGTATCTTTCTCTGAGGGCAAGGTAGATGAACACGTGAATAATGCTGATATAGGAGACGAATGAACTTCTGGGATTGACGGAGAAAATATTTCTGACATGGAATGTGATCTTGAAGGGGAAGAAAATTGTATTGTTGGAAGAGATAACGAGACAAAATGAAGGACAGCGCCCTTCAAAATGTCTTCGAAGAAAAGTCGCTCTAGTAGGATCTAGACCTTCACCAGGGCCATCTTTAGGCACAGGCAGACGAGGCTCGTGCCTCAGGGCCCCCATAATCAAAGGGCCCCCACAGATAATAAAAAATATATAACAAAACTGAAAAATTGTAATATTTACTACATATATATTGATTAACTTAAATATATTGAGTGGAACCAATATAGACTGCATCTGAATTAATTTATGTTCACGATTAAAGTAATATTATATATTTCTAACATCAATGGTACAAATGTCGAGAGATTAATAAAATATGTCACTAATAATTTGATCAATTCAGTTTTTGAAGTCTGTCGCCAAATCAAACAGCTGTCTACAAAGAATCGTTCTTTCTAACAATGCACATGTTTAACAACAATGCGCGCTCTTTCATAGAAATTTACCAGACTTATCAAACGACCTTCGTATTGCTTGACAGCAATCGGCAAATATTGAAAATGAATTTAGTTTGCAGTCAGAAATCGAATGAAGAGCAAGTGCAATACAGTGTTAAGTGTTATAAGTATAATATAAAATACAACATCTTTACATAATTAACATCTGAAAGGTTTATCATATCATTTGAACCCACAACGGAACACACTAAAAAATGTAACTTTAAGATACATTTAATTACATTTTAATGTATAATTTTGTAAACCACAATGTTTATTTATTTTAATAAAATAATATTTTTATAACTAATAAATAACAATACTATAACACTATAATTAATTAATTTAAAAATAGAGCAACAAACAAATAAAAATTGATTAAAGGATATTAAAAAGTGTATAATTTTATTATATTATAATTTGTATAATAAAGTTTCATGGTTGAAAATTAAAAGTATTTAAGAATTATATATTAATGAATCAATCATTTAGACAAAAATATTATTTTAAATACAAATATAATAACATATAACAAGTGTAAATGAATAAAAAAATCAATATGATATGATTAAGAAATATCAACCCAATTTTTAACATGCAAAGTGACATTATAAAAAATTGAAAGCACCGAAAATGTTTGCTTTTATGAACTGTGAATTTGACGCATGCAGAAAGTATCTGTAAATAAACTAATTTGTATAACAGTATATTGTATTTTCTTCTAGAGTTCATTGGTATTTCATTTTACTGGTACCATGTCGAAACGCACATATCCAAGCGGTGCATCTAAGAGAAAAAAAGCAATTGGGGAGAACGAAAGGATTAAAAAATTACCCAAACTGACATCTTTCTTTACAAAATCAGTAAATCCATGTATATCTTCAAATGACACACCAGAAATTCTTTTGGACACACCGAATGAAATTAATCGATCAGAAAACCAGAAAATGGAGTCAGAATCAGGTACCTCCGAAGGTAGTTCTTATCTGGAAGATGTTTCATTGCATGAGAAATGTTTCTCATCTGAAAATATAGGTGATGCTCTTACTTCTTCAAAAGTATCCAGGTGCACATCAAACGATTCCGGCGAATGGAATAAGATAAGTGAAGAAGATCGATGTTTTTGGATTCAGAAAGGACCTATGTTTTTTCAAAATAAAGATTGTGATTTTTCAAAAACAGCGAGAAAGTACGAAGATGGAAGTGGGAAAAATGTAATTAGACATCTTACTAAATCTGTGTTAACACGTAAATTGCAAAACAGTGAAACTGTCTGTAGATCATGGCTTCTATTTTCGCCATCTAAAAATGCGTTATACTGTTTTGCATGCCGTCTTTTTGCATCTTCCGATTCGGCGTTTAATTCTCCGGACGGGTTTCACGACTGGAAAACTTTGAACCGTGCAATTACTGAACATGAAAACAGTTTGCGGCATAGATATGCAACTATGGATTACATCGTTCGAAGTAAGAAAGTGGGTACTGTAAATGAATCAATGAAGAAGTCAGTTATTGGAAAAGTGTTTTGATTAGAATTGTTGAAACAATCAAATTTCTTGCTGGCCGTGGACTGCCGTTTCGTGGTGCTAATGAAATAATTGGTTCTCAGCAGAAAAGAAATTATTTGGGTTGTTTAGAACTAATTAGCAAATTTGATCCATTTCTTAAAGAGCATTTGAACAAATATGGTAATCCAGGAAAAGGATTCGTGTCGTATTTATCAGCGAACATTTGCAATGAGTTTATTGAGATTATGGGTAAACAAGTAAAACTAAAAATACTTTCTGAGTTGAAACAGGCCAAGTATTATTCAATTAGTATTGATTCTACTCCAGATTGTAGCCATGTTGATCAGTTAACATTTACAATTCGATATGTAAAAGATAACATACCGATTGGACGGTTTTTAGAGTTCATACCTATTCAAGAACATGGTTCCGAATATTTAACAAATACGGTTTTAGCTATTCTCGAAAATAATCAGATATCAATTAATGATTGCCGCCGTCAAACTTACAATGCCGCGAATATGTCAGGTGCGTACTCAGGACTACAAGCAAGATTGCGTCAATTATGTGAATACGCTATTTTCATTCCTTGTGCTGGACATTCGCTGAATTTAGTCGGGGCTAAAGCTGCTGGTTGCAAGATGACAGCAACGAGTTATTTCCAACTTGTACAAAAATTGTACAACTTTTCAACACATCGTTGGGATATATTAAAAAAATTCTTGGGAAAATATCAAGTAGTAAAAAGTTTATCTGATCCTAGGTGGTCTGCTAGATACGTCTCAGCTTTAAAATGTGGTTATTCTCAGATTATATTAGCTTTGGAATTTATTGAAAATAATAAAGAAAACCCAGCAGAAACGCGAAATGAAGCCTATAGTATAGCTAAGAAAATGAAAAATATTAGAGAATATTATTTTAACCACAGAACACTAAAGGAGTTTAACCGAAGTCTGGAGTGCAGTACTTTTAAAAGTCAATGAAACGAACAAAACGTTGCAAAAAGAAAATCTTTCATTGGATGTTGCTTCAAAGTTGATATCATTGATCAATTGTTTGCATGTCATGAGAAATGAATTTGATAACTTTGAAACAATCGCCAAAGAAAAGTTTCTCGATTCAGAATATCAAAATTTGCGTGTAACAAACAGAAGTTCTCGTGTAACTTATTTTGACTCAGAAACAGACGAAGTCATCTTTTCTGCCAAAGAAAAATTTAAATTACAAACTTATATTCCTATTATCGACACATTAAAAGGTGAATTGGATTGAAGAGCTGAATCATACAGTATTATAAGTAAACGATTTCAATTTTTATCAGAATTAAAACTTATTGATGAGAAAGAATTGTCTAATAAATGTAAACAATTTGTTGAGTTTTATAACACAGATGTCAATGAACAAGAGCTCATATCGGAGTGTTTTCAATTTCAACATTATCTTCGCATTGAAAATCCAACAAACAGCACCGTATCTTTGGCAGAAATGTATAAATTGTTAAAAAAAGATAATCTTGAAGAGACATTTCCTAACATTGAAATAGCGTTAAGAATTTTCTTAACGTTAATGGTCACTAATTGTGCGGGTGAACGCTCATTTTCAAAGCTGAAGTATATAAAAAATGAATTAAGAAGTAATATGATTCAAGAACGACTTTCTTCGTTAGCTTTATTAAACATTGAGTACGATATTTTGAACGAATTGATCTTCGACAATGTAATTGACGACTTCGTGCGTGCGAAACTACGTAAAGTACCATTGACATGTGCTTAGTTTGTTTTTTACTTAGATCTTATGTAAATATTGCTTGTTGTTTTTTAATCATATTTTATTACGTTACTATTGTTAGAGTTATTAGTAAAATATTACTATAGGAAATACAGAGATTAAAGGTACTATTTAATTCCGTTTATCTAGTTTTTTACAAATCCTTCCTTACCTTAAAAAGAGGAATCAAAATGCTTATTGACTGTGTAATATTCAATTTTTAATAACTTATGATCGCCAGAACGTAATTTGTTGAACTAAGAATTAGGGGCCACGAAATCTCTGAGTGCCTCGGGTACTTTTTTATTTACTTATTTATTTAGTCAAAAACTGTATGGGGGAGAAAATCATCTGCGCACTGCATCTACTTTCAAACCCAAAGACGGTCCTGACCTTCACAGAAGAAAATGCAGAACTAATGCCTATACAATTATTGTGAACTGCAACAGCAAGATAAATCTCTGGAATAAACAGTCTCCCTACAATCCATTCTGTAATTCTTTCTTAGAAGAAAGTTAGGTAAGCCAACTTCTCAGAACACCACAAAGGTGTAAAAGCTTGACAAGTTGATTTATGCAGTATATTTTTTAGTTTGGAGTGTGAATAAGTAGTAGTTAAGAGGAGGCAGGAAAGTTGCAGGAAAATAACAGAGCATTTAAAAAATTACACTGAACTACTTGATTTACCTTTTACAATCAAGCATTATTGTGATGAGTAAGTGTGATTACTATACATTGTTACGAAAAGTCATAAGGCAGGCAAAAATCATGAAAAACGATCAGGATATTTTGAACTCAAATAATAAAACAAAATCAATGTGGAATATAATAAAAAATACTACCAAATCAACTAGAAAACCCGTAGAGAATGTTGTTTTAAAATATAACGATATAAATGTCAACGATCCGGCAACAGTGGCTAGTCTCTTTAACCAATACTTTTCGAGAATTGCTGCCGATCTCACTAAGGGTCTTCAGGCACAAAATTCAAAAACAGACAGTGCACCCAAAATTTTAGACACAATGTTCGTTTCCGAAACTTCTTCCTATGAAATTCTCAAAATAATCGGTAAACTAAAAAATAAATATTCGTCAGGTTTAGATGAATTCCCAGATTCTTTGTTAAAGACTTGTGCGTATGCCATTATACACCCGTTAACTCACATATTTAATGCATCTTTATGCACTGGAACGTTTCCAGATATTTTCAAAACAGCTAAAATTAAGCCGCTCTTCAAAAAAGGCAACAAAAATGAAATTCAAAATTATCGGCCCATCTCTCTTCTATCAGTTTTTTCAAAAATATTAGAGAGACTTTTTTACGTACGAATGGAAACCTTTCTCACTAAACACGACGCGCTTTCAGATTGCCAACATGGATTTAGAAAATCAAAATCAACGGAAACAGCTATATTTTCTTTTCTTAAAGATGTCGCCTCATCATTAGATCAAAACGAGGCACCTATTGGATTATTTTTAGATCTCTCAAAAGCTTTTGACATCATTGATCATGACATTTTACTTTCAAAATTACCTTCATATGGAATCCGTGGTATTGCTCTAGATTGGTTATGTTCGTACCTTAAACAACGATCTCAGAGAGTTGAAATACCTTACTGGAATGATGGAACATTACGTACGCACCTTTCCGACTCTTTGCCCATTGCATGTGGAGTTCCTCAAGGATCGATTTTAGGCCCTATTCTGTTCCTACTTTACGTAAACGATATGCCCTCGACGATTCGAAACGGAAGAACGGTTCTCTTTGCGGATGATACGAACATCCTTTGCAATAAAGAAACCGTAAATAGTACAATATCAGATGTTTCAAATTGGTTCCGAAATAACAAATTAATAGTAAACGAAAAGAAAACGGTTTTAATGCAGTTTTCCATATCAAATAAACAATTTTGTGCTCCATTGAAAATGAACAGTGTACCATTGACTGATGTTAAGGCAACAAAATTTTTAGGTCTCTCAATTCAGTCAAACCTTAAATGGAACGTCCATTTAAATGAATTGAACACAAAATTAAGTTCATTATGCTACGCGTTCAGAATTCTTGCAAATTCAGTCAGCCTTCATACTGCTCGTTGTGTATACTTCGCGAATGTTCATTCCCGCCTGAGATATGGCATAATATTCTGGGGAAATACATCTTATAGCTCCCAGACTTTTAGATTACAAAAACGAATTGTACGAATAATAACCAAATCCCACCCACGTGATTCTTGTAAGCCTCATCTTCATTAATCTAGGAATTCTACCATTACCGTGTCTTTTTATTTACGAATCAGTGGTTTTTGTAAAAAATGACTTGCTTAAGGGCGGGAATATATTTTCAGAAAATGCCGAAGTCTATTACTATAACACTCGACGTAGAAATCATATTCATCAGGTGACAGTATCAACAGCTCATTACAAAAAATTCACATACAATACATGTACATTATTTTACAACACTTTGCCAGATGACATTAAACGATTAAATTCAATAGAAAAGTTTAAATCCCAAGTGAAATCGTTTCTGCTGCATAACTGTTTCTATACAATTAGAGACTACTGAGCATCACAAGAAAAGTAACATTAATTTTAACAATGATACATAATGCATTAATTACCATTTGGACTGTATAAATGAGTATAAACAACTTGTAACAACTATTGTAACACAGCTTCCGGGTCAATGACCCCCATCTCGATCAGGTTTTTCGTCCAGTTTCCCTGATCCATTGAGCAAATGCTGAGATGGCCCCCTTGTTTTGCTTCTGGACATAAATGTAACTTCATTTTCTGTGCACGTCTTCTAGAATTCAGTGGGAAATACAATTATTCAAATTATCGTTTCCATGTTGTCGCGGCGGGAAGTAATAAGAGCCAAAATTTATTGCTTATTTATCTTTGAAAATAGATTTTATTACATGGGAGTTTTTTTGTTGTTTTTTTCTCCCTTTCAAAATTCAAAATTTATTGCTTATTTACCCTTGAAAATAGATTTTTTTACATGGGAGTTTTTTTGGTTTTTTTTCTCCCTTTCAAAATTCAAAATTTATTGCTTGTTTATCCTTGAAAATAGATTTTATTACATGGGAGTTTTTGTTTTTTTTCTCCCTTTCAAAAATTCAAAATTTAAGTAGTATATGACTTAGTGTAGGGATCACAGAATTTTGAAAATGTGCACACAATTCACTTTTCCCCATAGCCCGTCATACGCAGTTTTTAACTGTTTTTTGACGTAAATAAATAAATATACTTCAGCCAAATTGAATTTCTTTTCATGTGTTCCTTAAAAATTCTAATCACAATAATAATAATAAAAAAATAAATTACTGTTACTGACTGACACAAGACAGGCATTCTATAGCTCATCTGCAATCAATGAAAACGTTTTTGAGGACAAGTCGATTTAAGAACTTATGCCCCAAGACGACAAGTATTAAGTAGGTAGCGTTAATAAATAGATCCAGATTTTAAAACCTTTTGAGGTGGAATGTCATTTGTTACCCCAAAAGTGTGTGTGTGTGTGGCAGGAGCACAACATAGCAAGATATAATGCAGATTGTTTATGATCACCAGGGCTCAGATTCTGATGATATAAAATTTCTTTGAAAATGACCTTCAAAATGACTTAAAAATAGGAGGAAAACATCCAATAAAATCTCTTAAAAATAAGGGGAAAATGACCTAATTTTTTTAAAAATACTCAAAAGTTTGTATGAAAAATACTTATTCAATGACGTTTTACAATTTTAGTGAATATAAAGTCACTATTTTAAGAAGAAATTTGAAAGGTCGGGGAACATATTGAAGATCTGGGTAATTTTGAGAGTTCAATAAACAGTACTCAGAAGTAGTGAATCATGAACTGATGATACAATAATAAACTTTGTTTTAGCATATCATTGCAAATTCATGAAACATCTACCAACAAAAACACAAAACGGAAACAAAACGTGTAAAAGGCACCAATATACCCCCCAAAAAAGGCCTAAAAATTGAAATATGGCAAAAAATGAACTGACTCTATTTCTGTCACCTATATGTCATGATATGCATTCATTAGCTTTGCAGTTGGCTTTGTCTAGAATGCACCAAAGATATGATGATTTGTCATCAGAATCTGAGCCCTGATAATCGCAATATTGCTCCCAAATTACAAGTGCCTAGAGCCTCCTGCAATATCAGGCATATTGCCATTCAGTCATCAATTTCTGTACCACTTGCTCTACTTGGTTATCTGGTGTTGTACTTGATTAATCAATCAGATGATCTGCATTTCATTGATAGTTCATGTTCCTTTATAATAGCATGTTTCTTATCTGTTTGTATGGACTATCATGTTCGAATGTTGCAGATCAGAAGCCACTGCACAATCCTTGTCTTCTTGTTCAGATGTAGCTTCTGCTCTATCCTTGGTAAATTATGCCTGTAATGAGGTTCTCTTGACAATGGAGCATAGTATGTAGTAAGATGTACAGCAATTAAATTCTATATCCAATTCAAACTATCATTCAACATTGAAACATAATTGTTATTACTAGAGCTCAGAAGTTCAGTCATTTATTTTGTCTAAAATAGGCATTTACTCTGGCTAAAGTAGGGGTATAAAAAGAAATTAATGTAAAAAATTAGTACTTCCAATGATCCACATTTTTATTCTAAGCCCGAAATTTACATTTAGCACTTACGTGGGAGGAAACAATCTTTGCTTTGTATTGCACATAACTGCCAGGTATTATGAGTAAGAATGTCTCTCACACGTCTCTGCAAAATGCTATTGTGGACTACGGTTGAAATGGCATCAGTGAAAATGGAATTATAGTTTTTGTTTATACGCGTGTATTCTCCAGCACTGAGAATAGTACATCGTATACATATTGCTCTGTTGCAAAAATTGATCGGAGGCCATGTTCAACAGTGGGAAGGTCTTGAGTGAACTAAGACAGATGGTATCAATGTAGAAAAAAAAATCTAGATTGGTATTATCTTCCTTTTTCATTTAGATTTTTAACACCACCCGACAATAGCTTCCGGTCTCACAGAAAACACAAACTGCCTTGGTGTTGTCCATGGTTTAGGCTGGCAGGTATGTTACAACTAAGTGATTCCCATTGTTAAAAATCATAAAAGTAACTAGTGCTTCAGAATGGCACAGACTCTTGCCAGCTGCCATCTATCACTGCCCCAAGTACATTTTTTTGAAATTTTCACTATTCTTCAGTTTCCTATTGGTAGAACCGAAATATTACTTAAAGATGTGATAGACCTTGTCCAAAAACAAATTTCATTGAAAACTTTGGAGCTTTTTTTAAGAAAATGGCATTTAGGCATTACTATAAATGCTTTTGAAGCTCTTTTTCACAGAAAATTTTGAAATTTTGAAAAAATTCATTTGAAGAGATTTGTGTACTTCCACTTACAGTTACAATAATCTTTGCAAATTGCTGGAAATAAGCATCTTAAAGGCGTGAAAGATAAAAAAATGACACTTGTGTAATTTTTGAAAAAATGAAAGAATACCCCACAATGAATTTTATGCCACCTTAAATGTGCAATCAGCACTAGCCGTTGGAAAAGTTTGACGAAAAAAAGTAGTCATTTTTGAGAAAATGGCATTCAAGTGTTTCTGAACATGCAAAATTTTGAGTTTTTCACAGAAAATTTAGTTTTCAAGAAACTTTATAAGACATCATTTAGAGCACATGTACTCATAAATGCAATAATGTGAACAAATTGCTAATGTAAATATTAAAACATGAGAGTCAAATTTTTAAAACAAAGTAAAAGAATAGATTAACATGCCGTTTATGTCATCTTATAGATAAAATTTAGCACTTTCCCCAACAATAGATTAATGAAAAAATCTGGAGCTGTTTTTGAGAAAAATCTTGCTTTGTTATTTTTTAATATTGCATGAAAAAAACCGAAACACAAAACAAACATACAAACAACAAAATACGACCTTATTGAAAGAACTACGGAGAACAAATTTTACTTCAAGGAAAAATCTCTATCTTCCAATTTTATAATACAGCAGAACTGTAGTATTCTGAACTAATTAGGGTGTGGTCTGTTTGATTCAGAAATGTTTGAATTATCTGAAAAATGTACCGTACATATACAAATACATATATAGGATTACCAGACACAATGCAACGTAGTGTGTGATGTGAGAAAATGGCAACGTAGCCTAGTGATCACATCATCAAGCAGATTCAGTTCCTTACGTCAAAAGAAGACTGCGAATTTTGCATGTTCCTCTAAGTGAATATTACTGCTACATAAACATGTGATATACACTGTAGTTACCAGTGAAATAAATGTTTCATTTTGACAACTTGTTTCAACAATTAGTTGTTCATTTCTAGAGTATAGCTCAACCAAGCGAAGAATGAAGGAGGCGATTGCAGCATGTTGTGGAACTAACAGTGTAAACGCAAGTCTATACAGTCAGTTTTGCTAACAAAAGTTGCGAGGAGCATGAAGTGAATTGTTTATTGGCGTAGCTTTGAGAAATATGAGTTCTTGGCCAGGTGCGACACTTCACAGGCAGGTGAGATGCCTTGCATATAATCTTATTAAAAATTCTGATAGTGAAAAAGAAGGACCTAAAATACCTCTAAGAAGCACAATCAAACGTGCAGCAGTAAGCTTAAATTTAAGTGAAAAGACGATACGCAAAATTCAGAAAGGAAATTTTGAATCATTCTGCAGAGAAAAATAAAATTTTATTTCTTCCCATATGAGGTGAGACATCTCCACAAACAGTTAAAACATTCATTTGGAAGATATCAAATTTTTGACGAAATAAATCATGCTTTTTTCCCCCGCAATGGTTTCGTACAGTCCTATTTTTATTTTGATCCGAGTATCCTTATATCTCCCTCTCTGTCATTTTGGCAGTAAAGAACATTCTCAACTTGGTCAAATTATAATTATAAACTCTTTTCTTTACACTACAAATAAGCGTTTTTATTTTCCTCTATCCTGACTTTTGTTCGGATTATCCAAAATTTTGGATTTGCAGGGATCAGATTAGCAGGGTTCTACTTCAGTAGGAATACGCCAAAAAAATGTCTAACTTACGCAATTTCCAAAAATTCAGAATTAACAAAGAAAAACAGACCTATGCCATCTTTATAAATGTATTTTACTCTACTCTTTTAAAAAATGTAAAGAAAAAATTTGGAGCCATTTTTGGGAAAATTTTGAAAATATACCTGGGGCTTCATGTAAAGTACCTACAAATTTTAAAGGTCTTTCAAAATTCCAAAGCTTTGAGTCGAGCCAGATTGACTGGGAAATATCAATTTTGGAAAAAATCCTACAAATGGTTTAGTGGCTAGTGATGTTCACTGACAGATGGACAATTTGGAGAAAAACTTTTTCGGTATCAAGGACCCACAATTTCTGAAATCTGACTACACAATTTTCTATATGCTACATTAAATAGCATACACTTCCCACTTAAAGTCGTGGTAACTAGGTATATTTTAGGCATTGTCAGATACCCTGGGTTCCCTAGACTTCCCCATGAGACCAAGAAGTTCATTTTCTGCATTTACTGCCAGCAATGCTAAATTGCTCCATCATAATTTACAAATTGTGTGTAGAGCTTAATAGAGCTTCTGAGAGCAATTAATGCGATAGTCAGTAAATCGTCTCGAGACATGATCCCCAACGTCTTGAGGGCACTGACTGTTGATCGAGGCATAGCCCCAGAGGTTTCAACCACCACAGGCAGGATTCTGGTGTTGGTCACCCCATTAAGTTGGACTACCAGGGGAATGGCTGGTTCGTACTTTACCACTTTTTGCTCCCCTGCTTTTAGAAGGTTAGACCCATCCTCGTGGTGGACAGTCACATCGACCATGTGGACCCCCTCCCGGCTTTTTATTACCAGGTCAGCTTTGAGTCTAACCCCTTGGGCAATGGAGAAAGTGTCTTCTGTGGACACCACAGTGTCTGATTTCCCGAGCATTTTCCCCTCTATAAAGTTCTTTATCTCATCATGATACTTTATTCTAGCTGGTTTCGTAAAAATGTACTGACCGAGGATGTGATTCATAGTTTCTACCACTGTATTGCACTTCCTGCAGTATACATCCTCTCTGGGTCTTCCTCTACTAAGAATAGTTTTATTGATAGAGGTATTTGATCTCAATTGGAGTGCAAATAAAAAGACCAGGTTTCAGAAGATTATAATCTTTCAAAAAGGCATTTCCAATCAGATTGTTTATATGCGCCTTATCTGCTCTCCCTTGGGATCCCAGCTTCTCCCAGGCAGCTACCTCGTCATCGGTGTATTTCTTCTTATAAGCTCTTAAATCTGCTTCAGTACAGGGCCAGTCGAGTCTCAATGCTTTGGCGGTTTTAAATGTCTGTTGGTAGATAACTCGGACAGGAGCTCAGCTATCTGCAAATGGGATCTGCAGATTTTTCTAGTTTTAACCCTAGGTTCAGCGCTACCCTAGGAACGTGTTGGGTGAGCCGCAGCAATCCCAGTCCTCCATCTCTCTTGGCCAGGTAAAATAAGCCATCTGCAGTACTCATATGCAGGTGTAGGAACTGTTGGACTGCCACTCTGATTTGACAGTCCACTTCCCTGGACATCGACATAGATGGAATTGATAAAACTAATTGGTAGAGATAATGTGACATTATGTAGGTGTGAAGTAATGCCAATTTCTGAGTGAGCTTTAAATGCACCTTCTGTAGCCTCGTCACTGCATCCATCAAATTCGATATGGATGCTTTACATGGGAAACCATTCCAAATAGAGTAGTTCACTCCCAAGTATGTTAGGGTATGATCATCACTGACCAGAGGAATTCTCTCCCCCAACCTTTCCAGACAAGGGTCTTCAATGAACCAGGATCGTTCAAAGGTTGTAATTTGGAATGATGAACACTTCATGACGGACAATGTCATTCTGAGGGCCCCAAGATATTCCACCACAATATCAACCAATTCTTGAGCTCCTGGGGCATCTTTTGCTAACAGCACCAGATCATCAGCAAATGCTAATACGGACACACTCCTTTCCAATAGCGGGTATCCTGACATGTTATCCAATTTCTCAAGCAAGCACTCCATAATGAGGTTAAAAAGGAGTGAGGACAAGGGGTCCCCCTCTTTTACTCCTCTACGAATTGGCACCTCAATGCCTTTCAAGGGGTGCTGTGGAAATGTCGGTGTAGAGCCCATTACCAAATTGGTAAAGGCGTCGGGGATCCCTTTCCTGGACAGAGCCCACCAAATCGCCGCGTGAGGAACAGTGTCAAATGCTTTGGATACGTCTACCACAGCGCCAACACCACCCTTTGCTTTTTTCATGTCACTGACTGCTTCGTGAAGAATTTGAACATTGGCGAAACAGCCAGGTTCAGGGATAAACCCTTTTTGGTGTGGATTGAACTTCATCATGGATTGAATGCGTTTGTCCATTATGCCCCAAAAGATTCTGCACAGCAGGGAACTAATTGTGATGGGGCGATAGTTAGTGACCAACTTATTATCCTTACCCTCTTTTGGTATAAGGATGGTGCAATTTGCTTTCCACCCAGAAGGCCCAAACCAGTGTATAAAATTTGGGTGTACAATAGGAACAATATTTCAACTTTTGCTCCTGAAGATATATTGCTAACTTTTATCTTATCTGGTCCTGGAGCTGTGGCATTTTTCATCCCAGCCAAACAACTTTTAATTTCGGCAACTTGCACCGCGTATAGAATTGTGTCTGGGTCTATTTCAGGTGTCGAAAATTGATCATCCTCTCTTAATTCGGAAAGCTGAATTGGGGGCATATTACCCCAAATGGATTTGTACAGGTCATTAACCTCATCCCTGTTAAGGGGCTGTTGGTCGACACTAGTACAGTCAGTTCTAATGCACTTTGCCAAAAGCGCTGGATCTTTCTTGAAAAGATCCTGCACCCTAGCATAAGAGTAGCACTTCCCAGCATGTTTGCCTCCATGCCTATGGGCTTTTTAGGCCTAGTGGTGGTGGTGGGTACAGAGGAGCTGCCCAAAATCTCCACTAACCTGGCGTAGGTCTCGTTCAATTGGTCCTGGGATCGAACATTTCTTTTGAGTTCATTTCCCACCTCAACGAGTTCTTGATCTACATTAGTTTGAGAAATACCCCAGGTTCTTATCCAAGTTGAAATTTTTTCCTTCTAGTTAGGTGTGGCATCTAGTATGGCCCTGTTAAGACTAGTTTCAGTAGTTACGTCTCCAGGCGTCATAGCAGTTGGGGACTCAATAAAAGTTTGGTCCCATCCTAACCGACCAGCATTGCCGGAACGGGCCGTGTCAACAGATAAAACAGAATCAAAGAGGACGGGCACACCCGAAAGCTCCTGATTCATCTCTGAAACTGTAGTGGCCTCCTCGGTAGGGAATTGCCCCGTCTGCTTCTGGGGAGGCAATGTCTACCATTGCAAGTTCCTCCGGGTCACTGTCTGTGGGCAGACTTTCTGGAAGGGAATCGACACAAGGCTGTTTGCTTATCTCTACCTGTAAAGACGTTTCAGCCCCCTTTGGTAGAGTGTCAGAACAGGGGATCACCGACTTTCTTCCTATCTTGAGGTTAGGCCTTCGATACAGGGAGAAGAGAGGGAGTAATTTACTACATATCAGAACAGGATTTATATACTTTTTCTGTATCAGGGCCCCACAATATGAGTTGTCAAAAAATCCCTGTTTTTTGCCACAACATTGTAGATCTTTCTCCATTCTATATATTGCTCTGTATATGAGAAAGTTAAAAGGGGATTTACTGGAACTTTGAAACTCGACTAAGTTCTACTTCGGGGTCTAACTATCAAGTCAAAAGTTACAAATGAAAGCATAAACAACACTCCTTACTCAAATATGTAATGCAATGCTATCACCACTGCATCAAGTCAAAAGTTACAAATGAAAGCATAAACAACACTCCTTACTCAAACATGTAATGCAATGCTATCACCAGTGCAGTAGGTCAATCTCATACTAACTCCGACTACAAAACTTCTTATAAGAACTTCTTTTCCAAGAATTCAATATTTCAGTGTAATCATCTATTCCTAGAGAAAATAATTCTGTGTGATAGTGTTCTGGGCTATAAGGAAAATTTCCAATGCATTTTCTCATGGCAACACAGGACATGTAACTGTCCTCTTCTAATATTTCACACATTTCAATTCACTGTGTATGAAGTTATAGCAAATCTTTTCTTAAAAAAATATTAATTTTGATCACTATAGTATATCACAGCTAACTTGAGCTTTAAAGTCAGAAATAGCTGTTTCCAGCTGGCTTAAGTTACAACCTTTTAAGCCAAGTAAAATAAAAGTTTCCTTATCATAAATTCAATGTCACCAACCTTTAACATAAAATTATACCTTTTCCTTATTGTTATTTATAGCTCTAGACCTTTGCATGTCTCTATAAAGAAAGATGGTAACTAACAGTTTTTATATATGAGAAATGGAAATGAAAAAATAAAATATTTGTCAAAGTGCTTATTGTTTATTTACCGATTCTCTTAAATTTTTATAACTTATGGAGTTTGTGTAAATAATATAATTATATACAGTTCCTCAATTTCTTTCGCGTTCTTTCAGCATTGAGCACAGTCACAAGCACTGCTATCCAGGCTGGGCATCATTGTATACATAATTTAAAAAAAAGTAACATTCGAAAACTCAGGCACAAAACTTCAGAAAATTCAAATAAAAAGGATTATCCTAATCACTTCAGCATAAGGCATATACAAACCACAATCTTCATAAAATGCATATAAATGATATGTTGTAACATGTTTCGATTACTGGGGATTTGCCAAGGGACTGTTGCGAGAGGAACAATACGTATTCTGAAGTTGTGTGGCTTAATTCTCATGTTTTGTAAGTAGGAAGACTGGGATAAACTTAACTTCGACAATATTAACAATGTCTATCATTTCAACACAATAATAATTATACACAATGTAGATAAATAAATATCAATGATTCACATATGTGTAGGTAGTATAGCATATACAAGGTGAAGATTATTTGGATCAATGTTGCACACACACACATGTGAATATAGAAACATAATTATTGCCATTGTTCAAGCATTTAAAAATACAAGGTCCAAATATAATGTACTGGGAACACTGAAAATGTGTTTTATGCTTTTATTTTAATAAGGTCATGAGTATAAGAAGATTAATTATTTACATAGCACTTCGTAAGAAATCTCTCAAAAGGATGGCCAACATTCAAAACTTATTTATAACCACTGCTTTCACCACTCACTCGCACAGAATACATGCAAAACCATTGTCCATGTAGGTCAGTAAGTTTGGCAATTACTGCAAAATTTTGCCTCAGACTCACAAGTTTCTGTACTCAATATGTCAGTGAGACACTTATAAAGCACATTCTGAAAGTCCTACTAAGCACAGTTCATTTAGGTGGAGATATATATATCTTATACCTAAACCAATAATTATCAAGTTCACTTTGTGTACATAGGAGGGGGAAAATATCAAATAAAATTTTTTCATCTCAAAAATAAATTAATGAACAAATAAACATTTTCTATACAATTCACAACAATGCAGATTAATATCTCATAATTCAGAAAAAACAATAAGACTATATTGCCCTACACAAAATACAATTTAAAATTTGAATCGTTAGTTTCTAATTAAAACACTATTTAAACAGCATACTTCAAACACAATACAAATAAAAATAGCCTTTAGATGCTACTTGATTAATGCTTTATTACTTTCAAAGATACTGAAAGTTCAAACTTTATACTTTTCTGAAAAGTGTTACAAGCAGTCACCTTAGGATAAGAATACCTTTTTGTCTCTTTCACTTGCCACAAATGGAAGAGATGGGACTTTTTTGGACAGCTTTAAAAGTAACAGACAATGAAAAATATTCAGTAATAACCCGTAGTGGTGAATACACTTGCTTAAGCAAGTAAAGTAATGTTTGTGGTTAAACCTTCAAAATTCTTCCAACATAATGGAATTCCTACAGTTCCAAAACCAGAGGGCTGTTGAAAATAATACGCTTGTCAGATTGGATAAACATAGCCTTGTCTCTGAAGGACAAATAATCTTTTCTCCACAGCATCTTTGTCTAAAACCAAGAAAATTGTATTCCAATAATTAAAAATTGAATATAAGTTTTGAGACCAACATGAAAGCAACAATATATTGATAACTTACACTTTGTCAACAATGCACGATCTTGTTGATGACTAACTTGTTGTGACAGACTGTGTAAAAGAATTTGAGCAGTCTGATAACGATGAGAGCATTCTTCTGGATTTCCAAATAACTCATCCAAAGCAGCAGACTGACACTATAACAATTAAGCTGAATTAATTTTTGGCATCTAACTCGTGATTGATACATTTGTAATTAAATACTTTTTATGCTAAATGTAGATTACAGGCATATAAGAGTTGTAAAAATATAATTATGATAAGATGAGGTATGAATGTTTCTTACCATTTGTATAGCATGATTATATAAAATTTTATCAGCCGTGATGTTTGTACTGCCAGGATCTACACCTGCTTTTTGTAATAGTCCTGGAGTGTTTAATTGTTTACAATCACTCAAGCATTGTCGAAATTTTGTATTTAGAAGACTCACCACTGCAACAAAACAAAAGAAACCCCTAACTGAATCTTGGTGCTCAGTATTACTAAGAAAATAATGTTGATTTCTTTCAAAAGATTCTCTACACATTTTTGTTTGAAAAAGGATATTCCCAATAATTGAACTAGAAAGTACCCCTACAACACAAAGTTGTTAAAAGGGTATTTTTCTCCTTATGTTTAATGCACAGATATTTTTTGAAAACCATATTTATCTAAAAATACGAGGTGTACAATTTATCTTTCACCGAAGATTCGAGCTGCATTGCCTGGGGAGTCGAGGGCTTGCTCACCAAGCGAAGTGCTGCAACTCCCATGCTGACATATGGGAACAATTGCACCTTACAAAAGATGCTGAAAATGGTGTCCTTTGGCTCAAATGCATTATTGGCACCTCTGGAACATATTCTGATTCTTTTTACTGATGAGGCGTGGTTTCCTCTGAGTGGATACACCAACAGCCAAAACAACAACTATTGTAATGCAGAAAACCCTCACCTACTTCGTGAAGAACGACTTCATGATGTAAAGATTGGAGTGTGGGGCATGTTGGGTCCAACACCACCATTACTGCTGTTTACATAAATCAGATAGTGACATTATTCTTCCAACAAATGAAAGGATCTATGGTTACTTGCAACAGGATTTGGCAACTGCTCACACTGCTGTTCAAACCATGAACTTTTTAAGTACTGTTTACAGTGGCAATCTAATAACTAGTTGTGGATTATGGCCTCCTAGGTCACCTGATCTGACCACTATTGACTTTTTCCCTTGTGGATACATCAGGCGTTTGCAGAAAACCCACATTCTGAGGAAGAGCTCTGGCACTATTGAAGAGAAAAATCACAGCAATTCCTCAAGACTTATTTCAAAGAGTAAATCATAATATGTTCTGGAGGTGCCAGAATGCACTTGAGCCAAAGGACACCACTTTCAGCATCGTATTTGAGATAAGTTAAGTGCAGTGATAATTCCTGAACATCAACATGTGAGTTGAAATAGTGCTTCGTTGGGTGAGCAAGCCCTCAACACCCTGGGCGGCGCAGCCCGAATCTTCGGTGTACAATGAAATGTACATCTGTTATAAAAGCAAATTCAAACATATTTTATTCTTTTTTTCAAACAGATTGGAAAGTACCATAGTATTCGCATCCCACTTTGTGACAAGAGGGTGTGATTACAATTATTATTAATATAAAATAAATTTCAAGTATTGCTGAGTGGTCATCCACCAGTGTGGGTAAAAACCTGACATCACATTGGATTAAGCTAATTGATTATACACTGGGTAAATGTTTCATAAAAGGAGGAAGAACATAGCAGTGAAATCTTTATTTTCAGAAAATATGTGGAAATGCATTGAAGATTAAAAAATTATTTTTTGAATCATATTTGCAAAATGTTAGCAAATCTTATGTGTATGAAACTCAAGATAGTCTTATAATTAATTGTCTTTTCATCTTAAGTTTTTTGTCTAATTTTTATTAAAACTTGTAGAATAGTGACATCCTTTGATATTTAAAGACAATCCAAACATTCACTTATTTAAAACAAATATTCTATTATAATCAAATGCACTAAAACCACAAATATAATAAAATATTTGTTTTAAATAAAGGAGTACCTTGAATGACAAAGATATCCTGAGGATACTACAGTCCTTCGACGTATCATATTGACGATCTTTATTAAAATTGTTGTGAAATTCATATTCAATATCATTGTATTATTAACTGTAATCATGAATTTACTAAAGTAGTGGTGCTACAACATCACATACTTTCTTGCGTTACTTGTAACTTTTGCACCAAAATTCAGATAGGACAACAAGAATCAGATTTGCAACACTTTTACAAGTGCACTTCACAATATTAAAGAAAAATTTTAAAGAAAACATATGACCTAATTTAAAGATCTAGCTTTGAAAACAGATTTCATTCAGAAGAAAAATCCATATCTTGGATTTTGTAGTCAGGTAATCCTCCCAAAAATCTTTTAACTTTTGCAATTTTCAAAAATCCAGTGTGTTTAATGAAAATGGGACCTGTGCCATTTTGATACTTGTCATTTAGCTCTATCAGAGGAAAATAAAGAAAAAATATTGGAACCTTTTACTGCGAAAATTTTGAAAAAGCTGTTGGTGCTTCATGTTAAGTGTCCCAAAAAATCAAAAATATCCATTTAAAATTAAGATGGCCTCGAGTTCAACCAAATAGCTTGAAGAATGTCAATTTTTATAGACGACAATCTGATCCATTTTTAAGCGCTTGTGTTGACCACTGACAAAAAGATGGACTGGACATTTTGCCCTTAACCAATTGTTTGATATCAAGGACACACAAAATGTGTATTCTGACTATACAATGTGTTATAGGAAGTTATTTATTACATTAAGGAATAAGAATGATCAACTTTCTCAGAATCAGGGACCTACAGAACTAGTTTATTGGTCTAAAAATCACCTTTTTCCCCCTTCTTTTCTTTTTCCTCTTCTGTAGCCATACAATACTTTCTCTAAACTAAGTAATCAGAAAGCAAATAAATTGTATACTACACATAGATTTAGAATTTGGATTTTCTGTATACTACTTAAGTAGCATGCCAATAGTAGTAAAAGAATGGATTTTATTTTACCCTTTTCTTTTGCCTTTCAGCACATTTAGTATGCACCTTTTTGCCTGCTTATATTAGAGATTTGTAATGCCTAAAGATCTCGTTTCCATGAGAAATCATTTGAAGCACTTGTACTCACAAACAATACATTTAAAAATTGACTGTAGAGTAAATATTACGGTGTGTGTGTGTGTGGTGTGTGTGTGGTGTGTGGTGTGTGGTGTGTGGTGTGTGGTGTGTGTGGTGTGTGTGGTGTGTGGTGTGTGTGGTGTGTGTGAGTGTGTGGTGTGTGTGAGTGTGTGTGTGTGTGTGAGTGTGTGAGTGTGTGGGTGTGTGGGTGTGTGGGTGTGTGAGTGTGTGTGTGTGAGAGAGAGAGAGAGAGAGAGAAAGAGAGAGAGAGAGAGAGAGAAAGAGAGAGAGAAAGAGAGAGAGAAAGAGAGAGAGAAAGAGAGAGAGAGAGAGAAAGAGAGAGAGAAAGAGAGAGAGAAAGAGAGAGAGAAAGAGAGAGAGAGAGAGAAAGAGAGAGAGAGAGAGAGAGAGAGAGAGAGAGAGAGAGAGAGAGAGAGATAAGAGAAATTACATTTTGAGAAATCAAAGTTATATCAAAATATCATTGATGTCATGTTATTCAGTATGTATAGCTTTATCCAACTTGAAGAAAAAAATTTGGAGCCATTCTTGAGAATGATATTTTTTTTTTTACTGTCCATATTTCACTCAGTACAGAACATTACTAAAAAAATGGGAAGAACAAATTTTATTTGAAGAAAATAATCTATCTTCATAATATAGTTGCACGAAAGGGCCCAAAAAATTTTTAAACATGCAAGTTTCAAAATTCACAGTTAACAGTGAAAATGACAACTAAGCCATCTTTCAAATGGTATTTCTCTATTTTCTTCCAAGTCATCAAAGAAAAAAAAATTGGAGCTATTTTTAAGAAAATTTTGACAATTTCTTGGATGCTTCTTGTGAAAAATCCCAAAAATAGAAAGAATTCTTTTCAAATTTGCAAGGTCTCTAGTCAGGCTGGATTGATCAGGGAATATTCATTTTGGAAAAACATCCTTTGAATACGGAAGAGAAACCAATCATGCCCACACCCACACCATAATTACAACCCTAAATCAAATTACTGCAGCATTACCTAACTTTCTCTTACACCACATGTATTACTTTGCATATATGTATACATATAAGAAAGTAAAAAAGTATTTGCTTTCTTTTATCTTCAAGTTCCATAATTGTTTAATTATTAATCAATCAATCAATCAGTACATGATCCAGAACAGGAGGGTCTTGAATTAGCCTTTTTGGCCATTACATCATTTATGAAAAATAAATGAATGACCACAAGTAAATTAAAAAACTTTGGCTTTAGTGTGTACATCAGCACCATTTTACAACAAGTACCATTTTTTACTGATGCTGAGGGTTGCAGCTGGCCAGCTCGAAGTTGCTGTGTTGCTAGATTCAGCCCTGAACTCAGAAGCTGTAAAGCACGAACCAATAACACCAACTGTTCTGCTCGGCGGCTACCTTCACTCTGTTGACGCACATTGCCACTAATACTCTCCGTTAGAGATGCTAATGGAGCTGCTCGTGACGCTGCCAGTTCAACCACGCAATCCGACAAAGCCAATACAAAATTTAATTTGGCTAATGTTTCATTATGTTCACGCTGCAAATAAATAAAATTATTAACTAAACCATTATATCTCTCATTACTTCAGAAAATTCTGTACCCAATTTTTTGATACCCTTACCTCTAACAATGTTTCTTCTGGAAGTTCAGGTGCCACAAAAGTGATGGGCCCTTCCAGAGATGGAGCTGGAGCATCGTGAAACATTCTTTGAAGACCTCCTGCTTCTGTTACAGAAAAGCCTATTTCAATTACTTCAGAACACAGTTCATTATCAGTCCTTTTTATTTTCAAAGTGGTTACCCATTACATGTTCACATGTCTCCATTTCTCCTGATTGACTATTCACCCACAAACATAGACACATTTAACACATTACACCTCGCCATTTCACTGTGTGCACATTATTGTATCTAAAATATTTTTGACTTTCATTTAACTGCTTACTCTTCCATAATCTTATAAAAACCATCAGTGTTTATATATACAGGGTGATCAGTTTAAAATGCAACCCACAGCAGGCAGAACGAATTGCACTGGCAACCATGTTTAAGCAGGTTGCATAGAGGGTGGTGCTTTTAAGGAAGTAAACTTTGGGGAAGTACGCTTAATCCTCTCACCCCTAATGGCCCCGGAGGATAACAGGTGAAATAAAGAAAAAGACAAGCACCTGCTTGTTTGGCATCCAAAGAAAATTATATTGACAAGAACAGGGATTCCTTCGTTAATTGTTTAAAAGTGAAATATGCTTGCCATGTAAAATATACATTCAGGTAGATTTAATAAAAAAAACTTTGCTTGTTTTAGTATTACAACATAAATTCTCCAGAAATGTACACGTTTTATACTTGCTGTTTTAAATATTAATTAATTATTACTTCCAGATTCACAGAACAAATGTTTATTATATTATGTTTATGTTATATATTATGTTTGTTAATTTTATTATCAGTATTACTATTGAAATAATGTTACTTAAAAACAAAATTAGTTTTGAAAGAGCAGTATCAGTAGTCAGTGCATAAAATCACTGGTTAAATTCTCGGTGAAAGACAGTCACTGGGGTTTAGGTTGTTAGGTCCAAGAACAAAAGATCGAATACTCATTAGGTCTAATGAACAGGACGTCTATTGTAATGCCTAAAGATCTGGTTTCCAACAAGGTCTAATGCAACATAAGGTCCATATGACGGAGGGTCTAAATACCAAAAGATGTCTACAATTACAAGGTTCAAATAATGAGGTCTAAGAGACATAAACACCGCCATCTAGTAGATATAGAAAGGTTGGAAATAAAAATACAAAATTCATCAAAGGCAAGTAGAGTGAATGATATCAAATTACTAAAATTAGAAAGCTTGTGGTGATATCAACTTATACCTTCGGTCTTTGAGCCACAGATTAAAATTCCATACTCCACCAATAACTGAAAATGAAGATTGAATATTTTAACACCCGTTTCTTTTTATGTACATTACGTACTTCCTAAATAAGTGTATCATTCTTATTGTGATTTCATTTCAGGGAATAACATACTGACATAATGATATGTGAACCACATTTTGTAACACATTTCTACATAATATATTAGACTTTCGGGTCTGATAGACCGAAGTTTATTAGACATTTCTGACAATTACACCAAATATTATTAGACATTTAAAAAAATTAGACCAAATTTTCATTAAACGTGTTTTCATAGACCTTTGATTTTAGACTTTAAAAATTAGATCTTCTGTGATATATTGTTATCCTTCACTGGTTAACAATTCATCACAGCCTTGCTCTTCATCCCATTTATCTCCAACTTAACAATAAAGATTTTAGAAATTCCCTGCAAACAAAAATAAGAAAGCTAGTTTAGTAATTGGTAAAGAAGAAAAGGAAATTATTTATTGTGAAAAAAAATTAGTGCCGGAATCAAGCGAACCTCAAAAAATTTACTTCACTTACTTTACCTCACAAACAAAAACTTCATCCCTGCACAAACAAGCATTTACTCGCTTGAGAACATTTGTTGTAACCCAAGGTAATGTTCCTTTGTCATTCTTGTGAATTGCTTCTTCAATGTTTCTTTGCAGCTCTTCGATAAGATTTATTTCACATAAGATGTGACCCAGAGAGCTTGGCAATACCAACCTCCCGTAAACCACCCGCCATACAAACTACATTGACTCAGGGACTTTTGATTACCATTTAGGTTGGAGAAAGTAGGTGCCAACCCCAACGTAAATTCCCCACGTAATGGAAGTATAGCTGCCAGGGATGTTTCTTTGGCTGGAGACTGGCATGCATGCGAGCGAAATGAATTTGTGCCAACTTCAACGGTTTCAACCAGCAAAGCGTTGTGTGGGGATTGTGAGCTTATGCGAGTGAGCCGCATGCGTGCGCGAATTGTTTCCTAAGGGAAATCTTATTGTGTGCTGGGCTTGACATTTTTAGAAATGTCAGGTAATTCCAGAAATAACTCTCCAGTGAAGCAGAAGGGGAAGTGGATTTTATAGAGTGGTGAAAGGCAGGTCCTTCTTAATGTTTATAAGTACAAGAGCGAGAAAAATTCTCGTAAAGCAGTGAAACTTCCTGAGAGCAGTGTCATTGCAAAGGTAGCTGTAATTGTGGGGGTAAGCCATCAATGTCACAATAATTATTGACTTTTTATTGCATGCCTCAAGAACGTCTTCACAATGAACATGTGTGTGTGAATCATAATTATTTTATTGAAATATATTCATATATTACACGACGGAATAAAAGTGATATTCTTGTAAAATATGTAACTCAATATTTCAGATGTGCCTCAAATTATAAAACTCCTGCCCCCGTAAAGCAACCACCAAGTCAAGATTAAGAACAAATTTGGTTACGCTGTGCCCCAGAAAAGGTATAGCTAGAATGTACTCGATTATGGAATTGTGGTTATTGCAAGTTGTTACATTAATATTATTACATTACAGTCAATTGTTCCTGCCAGTGCTTCAGTTGTGTGTTTGGATCGAGTAGGGTTGCAAAAGTGAAAACAGTGAGTAAGCATTAAAGTGTTTGGAACAAAAGTGATATTCTTGTGAAATATGTAACTCAATATTTCAGATGTGTCTCAAATTATAAAACTCCTGCCCCCGTAAAGCAACCACCAAGTCAAGATTAAGAACAAATTTGGTTACACTGTGCCCCAGAAAAGGTATAGCTAGAATAAACTCGATTATGGAATTGTGGTTATTGCAGTGAGTGTGCATTAATAGTTTTAATGAGTGTGAGATCCTGAGTGAACTCCTGCCTTCTCAATTCAACCGAAGACACTAGTTAAGACCACCATTTCATTAACATTAATTAACCCCAATGAATTAACAGTTAATCAATTTCCTTTACATTATCCCTGTAATACAATTAATCATTACTGCCAATGCCTCTGAGTTTGTGTTCTGTTTAAGTACGGATGCTAAATGATATAAATGAATACACTTGAAAGATTTAGCATGTTTGTGAAACATACATTACATTAATAAATGTTTCAGATATGCAATAATGGAGTTCAGAACATACATCATTTTATTTAGATGTTTTGTTCAAATGGTAATCAGTTGTTAAGTGAAATTAGTAAGTACTTATTTCATGATATTATTTGGCATGATATAGAGTAAAATTTAATGTTTACTACTGATGTGCTATATTACTTTTTGGTAATTAACATTTCATTTTAAGTTATTTTTCAATGATTTTCTATTTATGTTTGTAAATTTTATTGGTTTTGTAGGTAATTTTTTTTGGTTACATATTATATTGAATACTGTAATGTGAAGCAAAAATTCTTGGGCCAACTTTTCTTCTGGACAATTTTGTTTTTCATATGTTACTGGAGTTTGAAGTAATATATAAGTTAAGTAGCAATTTTTTTTATTTAAATGTGATAATGTCCTTTTTTAATTTTTTTGTTTTTCATTGCAAGAACATAATTTCCTCGGAATAATTTTTGATCTTATAACAATAACATGTCTGTTTATTGAATTTATCATGATTGGACAATAGATATTGCATTGATTGTTCTATGTTGCAGGGTTGATGTGTCTACCAGATTTTTCATTTTATAAATATGGAATGTTTTATGTATATTATTTCACGTATTGTAAATGTCTCCATTATTTTGACTTATGTTTCTGTATGCATGCTAGAAATCGGCCCTCAGTCGTCATCCTGATCGGAAGGATGGGTATACTATCAATATATGTAAAATTTTGAAGTAGTTTATTAATTTGTAAAGTCAGCCAAATTTCTTAACATTGATTTTTAATGATAATATTTTTACAATCCAATTGAGGATTAATTCACTTTCTTCTTCAATTTTTTTATATATATGGTAGCATACTTCTTTGTTTTCCCTGGTTTTCCCTGATCGCTTAAGGTAAATGCCAGGATGTTTTGTAATGTTTGTAAGCCCAGGGGCATTAGGCTTTAAAATTGTTGTAAAAATTCAATAATTTTTGTGAAAATAAATTGCTGTGGACCATCGGTGTTCAAGAAATTTTAATGACTGCTCCTTGCAATTTGTCATTAAAATTGAATACCCATGGTGCATCAGTTTATTCTTTACTGAACCTTCGCATTATATCAAATCATATATCTGATCAATTCAATTTTCATGAAATTTCAAACATTGCCATTTTCATACAGTAGATTTGTTCATTCCTTAGATATGCTTTGATCGTGGTCATGTGTCGATATTACATGCATAAAACTATTATTATACAAATATTTCTAGTTCAGTAAAGAATAGTTTTATTTCACTTCATTGTGTACTGTTGGAAAATTAAAATTATTTTGAGTCTTGTATTTCATTTCATCTCTATTCTATAAATCCCCTGTTTATCCCTTTTTTTCCTATTGTACAATAAAATAACATTCTACTATTTCATTTATTCTTCAGTTTCAATAAAATTTTATTAATTCTGAGAGTTCAAATATTTTTAAATTTATAAGTAATTTAATTAAAAGTGTTATATTTAATATTATAATTAATTAATAAAAACAAATTTCATATATAAATTATAAATTAAATTATTTTACCATATGCCTGTTGCGATTTATAAGTTGTAAAACAATATTAACAAATCATTTCAGCATATCTGGATTTTTGAAGGCCACTACGTACTACATTTAAACAAGTCGCGTCGGCGCTTTCGCGTTTTATTTCGATGAGGTTGGCAGTGTCGAAACTCCGCCATCTTGAATTTTTAGGGTCTTTTCTTACGTGGAAACACCTATATTAGCAGGCTTGTTCGCATAAACTTTACTTTTGAGGTATCCCTAAAGATTAAAATCTGGTGGTAACAAATTAGGCGAACGAGGGGTCACAAACCTTGTAAACTTATTATGTTTACAAAAAGCACTTTCAGAAATTGCATTGTTGACTTGGCAGTATGTGATGTTGCCCCATCCTGGTGTGGAAAAAAAAACAAAAAAACCCACCCACCCACCCACACATACACACACTTCATCAAGTACCTCACGACATTCGCTAACAGAGTGCGAGCATTGTATTTTAGCGACAGCATTTCCGATCAAACACGCCCTTGTCTCACGATAGCACTTCACTAACCGAAATATGGTGCTATTGTTCGGAATAGATTCATGTTAATTTTATTTTCTCTTAAAGCAGCCTGGCACTCTTTGAAAGTTTGTGTCCGGAAAAACTCCATCAAAAATCTGCATTGTTGTATGCTGCGTCGCATCCTAAGTTAACGTCCAAACAGTGAATAAAGATGCAACCTGTTTTGCTTTGAGCAGGTATGACCTACACGACAGAAAGGGGGCGGGTGAAAGGAAAGAGGTGGTGAGTGAAGGGACTGCCGTAGAAATGCAGTCAAAGGAGCTGTTGCAGAAGCAGTGTTGCAATTCTTTTACTTTTCTCTCAGTGCCTCGAACAGCAGGGTTGCATTATAAACTGATCACCCGGTATTTGAGAAAAGGAAAATTAAAATAATACCATCAAGAATTACAATATCTGTAAAAACTAAACATTATTTTTTTCATAAAATTAGCACAAGACAAAAACAACAACAACAACCACCCAAAAACTAACCAACAATGACCCTAAATGAATCTGATTCTAATTGATAGTGATTCTCATTAATTCCTAAATCGACAACATGGTTATTTGCATATTTCGAAAAATATATTTCCATCCTCAGGGCTGTATAAAATGAGAAGGAAACATTAACACAGTTACAATAAGGCTACAAAAAACATGAGTCGGATACAATTACAATAATATCTGGCTACAGTTGAACACATTTACAAATTACAAATTTTGTTGACAGGACCTTTCAACCACCAAAAAGTGTACTCATAATTAAATTATGGGCTGCATGTTCCTCAGTATTAGGCACCTCACAGGAAGTGAAGGTCATACAAACATCCTCACCACACTAACACACCATAACCGATACTAGTAGAATGTTAGGCGGTGAGACGAGAATTATATGTTGTGATTAACTGAGGTGCAAACTAGCTTCTGGTTCGAGTCTTCAGTTGATTACAACTTGAATATATACTTTCTTTGTTACTTCTAATTGTTTTTACATGAAAATATATCTATTAATTACCCATATGTATTTACTTATTTATTGGCTACTTTCTTATTCTTTATGCTAATGTAAGATAAAATTTTTTCTTTGTGTTGAGACAAAACCAAACACAGAATCGGATATGAACATTACAAAAATTAAAAAACAATTACAGACAAAGAAAATTAATAAAATAAATAAGT